>CM043015.1:165007479-165551336 GCA_023690525.1 Holotrichia oblita | reverse complement strand
CAACATAACTCCAAATCCAAACAATTATCTGCTAAACTGCCCTGAAGATGGGCATTCCGGCTAAAGAAGCAAAACAAAAGGAATTATTTCTTTGAGTAAAATGATATCATTCACTAAATAAAATCTAAATATGTAAAAGACAATTTTAATTTAAGCGGATTTATTAAAATAAATCGCAAAATTTTCATTACTAAATAAGAAACATAACTATAAGCTTGACAATCTTTTGACCCAAATTCAGTACGACCTCTAGGGAAACTAACTAAAATACACAATAAAGCGCTAAAATAAAATAAAAATGCATATAAACCACATGTATGTATATTTTTGTCAGTTCCGAAAAGTAATGATTTGATATTGTTGTTAATCAACTAGATATACCTATCTATTGAACCTTCTTTATTATGGTTTTTAATTCAATACATTATATTTCTGATATGTATACTGGCTCTATTTTCATGACCACCACTGTATAGGTATATGATACATAAATTACTTGATAAGTTAATTGTCTATTAAGAGTGACTTTATATCAGTCTAATTGTCTCTTATTTTTTTAAATTCATTTGGTGAAATTGATTAAATTACAAAAACAAGAGACCACGGAAAGCACTGAAGATATTCGAAGGAATTCACAAACTTTAATTCCATAGGATAATCGATAAATACCCTTTTCTGAAAAGGGAAGGAAAGTCAACATTGTTTTAACATTACCGTCGCGTTGCCTTGATAATCTATGGTGGCGAGGGTGCGAAGCAGAGGCCACGTGCACACGCATTCATACCTACAATCTACGCTATTGATAACAGGGCACTGACGCATAAATAAATCTTAAACTTCGAATTACTAAGGAAACGCACGGCAGTCGTTTCAAAAACAATATTGTAAAAAATTCACTTGCTTCCTAATTCTACAACGGGCAACGAAAGATGCTAAAGTTATCGTCCGGCCGTGTAAAAGCATTCCACTACTTTTTGCCGAACAACGTCGTACAAATTACGGCAGAGAACGCACACGGTTTACTCGCTCGAAGCCAACTTCCGTCGGTACGTTTATATCAAAAAAGGAAGTAAGAGACTGGAGCGCCGCGACGCCTGACTATATCGGCATTTCTTCGCGCAGACGCAGTTCAAAATAGAGACGGAAATGCCTGACGAAACATATGTGACAATAGTGTGTACAACTTCCATAGATGTATACTAGTATAATACACCTATAAACGCATCTACCAGATATACAGACGGTAAGTTCCCTAATAAAACTCGAGCTACATTAATTAAATGCGGCACATTCGTGCACTTCACAGATATTCCAAGCGTTCGACTATGCTACGATGTCGACAATTTCCGAAAATTAGTACTTAGATATTACACATATGGTATTTTCAATCCACGCTGTCGAAATTCTTGACTACCTAGTCTTCTCATTATAGTTTCAACAAATTCACTAACTTCGTAATATACTATATAATATGCAAGGCAAAATGTCCTTCCTTACTGATAAAGCTAAATGGAAAATACGAATACATATAAACTAAATTTGGAACAGAAATAACCTGCAAAAGATTTCAAATCTACGAAAAGTCGCAGACCCTCCAAGTTATCTTATAATTACCTTTACCCTTACTGAGCAAAATTTGAACAATAGCGATAATGTCATCCATACACCTTCACCAGATCCTACAAGTACCTATATTCGCCTTCAAAACGTCATAAAATGGTTGAATTACCCATTGTCGTGTCTTCTAGTTGTGTATAAGAATTTCTGTTAAGACTTAAAAATATTCTGCTTTATGCAGTCGTCAGTTAGACGAGTATTTCAGAACAGATTGCGGGTCTCAGCTATTTTAAACCAAGTATCGAAAGTAATTTAAACTAACTGAAGTCGCCATACGAGGAGATATATAACATGCATTAAACGAAATTAATATATCTTCACCATTTTAAGGTTTCCTAGTTTCAGAGTTAATTTGAAGAATTTCAAATTTCTTAATATTGAATGTTTTCAGATCTCTTTCACGAACTATTTTGTTGAGGCACTACACCGATTGACGGAAGATTCTATCCCAGCAACCAAACTTTAAGCCTGTTCAATAGATTATTATATAAATCAAAAGGTAAAAATAGGTAGGTGTTATTGGTACACAGATAAAAGTAGGAGGTTCCCTGATTTCCTTCACTAAAATAGGCTCCGTTTTGGAGTTAAATATTTTCCTGTTACCGTGTGGCGAAAACTACATACAGGGGTGTATTGTGATAAAACCGAGCTGATTTGTTGTTGCTTATTCTGCATTTTATCGCGAAGACAAACCAGATGTTACAATAGAAGATATTTTGCACAGAAAAGCAGGCTCATGCTCTCTGCGGACGCCAGAAAACTCCGTATTTTTCGCTGTGTAATGAAGATCATTCTGTAACCAACAGACCAGAAACAGTTAACTTATTTGAGTTAACAAATACGCTACCAGTAAAATACCAAAAGGGCAATGATGGACTTCATGGCCGACATTCGAAGATTACGAGAGCAAATAGAGCAACGTTCGCGTTTGTTGCAAACTATTACTATTATATTCCTTTTTATATGTTGATTAAAGCAGACGTTGAATCAAAAATTAACCAGGAGTTCAAATCAACTTGCTCGAAGACTGTAAATTTTCTACCATACGCTACAGCCTTGCGATAACATTTATTAATAATCTTTTGTACATCCGTTAGTAAAAGGAAGACTTGGTGCAGAAATTAATTCGAAAACAGATCCTAACAAGATACATTCAGCGATTTTCTAGCACATGCTGCTGCGTGCACTGACTGATAAAGAATATATTTTCAGGCACAACAGCGTATGCCCGCTCGAGCGAAAAAAATTTCAATCCTACTATACACAGACAAAATAATATTTTCGCAACAGAATTGATTGACAAATGATCTTTCGAAGTATTTTCATCCTGAGAAATTTCTGCTGCATTAAGGCTGAACCTTCAAGTCCTTTCGCCTTTTATTGTCTTTGAAGTGGCGTTCATCTGACCACAGGATTCTCCATCTGTATAGCCCTGCGTCCTTTCCAGGGCCCATCCATGCATCCAGGATACACCTCGTGGCGACGCGAGGTGGCAGCCTGTCTGAGTCCAGCTCCCCAAGATGTCGAACCAACGGGTTCTCCGACCGTGCAACTCTTACAAGGGTACTTCTGGCTAACGCCATCGAATAATCGCTCAGTTTAGGAATACTTAGGTATCAGTATATCTGAGCATTGCTTATGAACCATGTTCTGAAGAACGTCATGCCTCTTAATTTGCGATATAGCGGCGCTGGACCAGGTCAGGGGATCATAGGTCAAAATCGGCCGAAAAATACCGTGTAGATTACTATTTCTGAACTCAAACTCAAAGAACTGTTCGTGCAAATCAGGGGAGCTAGAGCCAATCGTACCCTTAAGAATCGGGGCGTAGCCATTGTGAAGTAGTTTCGAAAAGTCAGCCTTGAACTGAGGACCAACCCCAAATATTATACGTGCGGGTTCCAGGGAAGCGTCTGTCTCCCTATACTTAGTGATTAGCAAGGAGGAGGGTTACATATAGTTTCATTTTAGTCGTACCCTTTGAATATGTAGTATTATTAACGAAAACATTGTCATATGTTTCATTGAAGATTTCTATTCTTGAGATAGATAATAGTTGTTTAAATTGAAATTATGTTTTCAAGACAATTAGTATCTTAGAATATACTTATTTGTTGTTTGAGAGGATGTTCATACTTTTTCGTGGAACTATATGTAGAAGTTTGCATATGCAACTGTAAACAGGACATACTATAAATCATAACTTGAGGAAATTGCGTTTATTTGCAATAGAATATTTAATACACTATAATGAAATAATAATATTTAACTTCAAAATTTTGCACAAAAATATATGAATACAAGCAAAAATATTCCTAAAACTGTTGTATTCTTATAGGTAATTTAAATACAATAAACGTCCTGCGTTCTATTTTTACATATTCTACTAATTTTGCAAACAGAATACTTACGTTAACTTCTGTGAACACGTCTTAATGAGTAACACAAACTAAATTTATTGTAGGAGACTGACATATTTCAGTCTACGTGCCGAAATCGGAAACAAGCTAATGTCTGTAATAATGTTCAGTATAAAGATAAAGCAGGAAAGCGATATCGCTGCAGCGACTATACAAGGAAGTAAGCTTATTTAACCATGTTTTTTTTTGCTTACAGTGTCATTCCATTTAAGTATTAAAGGGCGTGAAAGAATGTACTTACCCTTACTGTCAACAGGTCAATTCAAAAAATATCTGAAACAAGACATAATTATTATTATGTTTTACTAAAAATATGTTGCTTACGATAAGAAACATTATCATTATATGTATGTGCAGCATATTGATAGCGACTTTCTAACACGTCCGACAACATAACAATTATGTTAAATTTTATTAGTTTACTACAACATACATAATTTCATTTTAGGATTGTTGTTCTCAGTATTCTCTATTCTATCTAGCATAGTATCTAATTTTGGAACTATTCAGTTATTGCCCACTTTCATAATATATGCTAGATTAGGGCTGAAAGGTATCACATTTTTGGTATAGGTTATTGATATTTAAGTTTCTCAGAAATATCAATAAATATTTAAATATCGAAATGTTTATTTTCTAGATGGAGCACTATTATATAAAATCGCTTTCATACGTATAAAGGGACAAAGACGCAGTTTTAACTGAAAATATCGTCAGTTTAACGGCCTGTATTAACCCAAACAACTTATAATTGTTCTTTTAGTTATTGCTTTCCCAAAGTGATAAACGAAAACTGATTTTGGGAGTCGACAAGGTCTAAAAATCGACCCCTATTAATTAACACAAGTTCTTATTTGAAACTTGTTGGAGCGTTGGAACGTTGGAGCTTGAGAATACATTAATCTACTACCTAATTTATTTCAAGAGATTACAAAGGAATTACATAATGTAACGAGGGTCTGAGGTATCAGTTCATTCTGAAAAAGGGTCTTTTGCCCAAAATAGTTTGGGAATCTCTGCTTTAGAGCATATAGCTCCTATATCGTTGTTTTGAGCCAATATTAAATCTTTGATGGTCAAGTCAAGGATTTTTACTGCTCGTGTATCCACGCTTCTGCTTATTGATGTACACTCAAACAAAAAGAAATGCAACAGTTATGATATGAAAATAGTAGCATAAGAGATACTCGCACGCCTACTATTTTAGTTTTGCAGTGCGTGGTATCGTAACTGTCCCATTTCTTTTTCTCTGAATGTACATATTGAGGTATCAATGGGCCTGTTTCATACCCAAGATATTTTTATATAATTAGTAAAACGTGGTAACATCGTTCCCGTAAATAAGTTACATTTTATAAATAACTTATTTTTATTTTATACACCAACTGAATCTCCGCAAATGGTACCAAAACGTGTTATCACAATCAGGTCCGTTTTTTATATAACGATTTGACATACATACATACATATAGTTTCTTCGATTTGCCGCGACTGCGGCTGTCCTGATTGTTTCATATTTATGCTGTTTATCTGCTTGCATTTTCTGACCCATATTTATTAAATTAACACTGACGCACTCACAAGTACGTAAATTGTAATAGGCGATTCATATCCACTAAAGAAAACCGTTCATATGAAAGCGAAGCCATCCATTAAGCGTTTACTGCCGTATTATAAAATCTCTCTTTTTTAAACAATTGTCACTTTTATCAATCTTCTTTGTTATGTTTTATATGAAAACAATGGCGTTCTACCTAACAATAATTTCTTATTGTAGGTATAATAATAATGGAATAATAGCACAACTCCATTCTGAATTTATAGATTTAGATACTTTGAAATTTTATGGAAGTTGATGCGCAATAGAATATGATGGATTAACTGTAAATTGAATACGAAACTTGTTTATAATAACAGCACAGCGAGCAATTTTCTTATACACACTGTCAGACTATATTATCGATAAAATTGCTTGTACATAGTTTATCTTGTAAGGAATTAAAAGTAGAACTGTACGACTACATACAGATTAGTACAATTCAACAGCAAGACGATAAATACTAAATATACAAGCATAATATATTACAAGCAGTAGTCATTATCAACAAAGTATTAAAATAGAACAAACAACACTACGAAGTAAAGCTTCTACAATATCGAAATTACGACGTCAACATGTACTCAGTTGGAAACCGAACAAAAGATCTGTTTGTATGTACCGAGTAACAACAAAGCAGTGTATATTTCTTCATACAATAGCGAAGTGTTTAATCGTCGAGGAAAATTGTAATTTCAAAAAACAAAAGAAGCAGCTACTTCGCTAGAGATCAATGGATGAAACAACCCCAGTCGGTTGGATACATTCAAAACAATACCGTTCGTACTATAATAAAGGAACGTTGTTTATGTAATGTAGATTTAACTCATTGAAAATCATTCAGTGTAATTATTCTCTTAATTTTGGCGATGAGAAATTATTTCCACTAAAAATTAATTAAGAATAATAACGAACCAGTAACCAATAACCCAGTAACATAATAACACAGAGTATGTATTTGTTTAACAAAAATATATATTGATGATGTTTCTGAATTTGAAACTCTCTTTCCAAAGCTATTGCTATGAAATTACTACTAAGTATTTTAAAAAGCAGACTCTGAGATTACATATTAATAAAACATAAAATGTCTCACTTCAATAAAAATACAAGATCAGTTTAAAAGAACTGTAAAATTTCACATATCCTTTACCGCACTACAAAATTTCAGGAGGGACAAATCTACCTGTAATCGTCAAAATAAAGAAAATGGCTGGAACATTTAAGAAAAATGTGCAATGTAAGCATACGAGGGAGCGTTTTTATATTCGCGGAATGGGGGATAGGGGGTGGAAATAAAAAAAAACCAAATTATTTTTCTTTTTCAATATATTCACCTGCAAGACGGATACATTTTTCACATCTTTCAATTAATTTATTTGTACCCTCATAAAAAAAATGATTTCTCTTTATCTGCAAAATACGCCGAAACTGCCTCGTTGACTTCATCATCGGCAGTAAATTTTTTACCCCGCAGCTCTTTTTTCATTTTCGGAAACAGGTAATAATCACTCGGGGCCAGGTCTGGGCTGTAGGGTGGGTGATTCACAATTTCGAAGCCCACCTTATGCAGGGCAGCTAACGCAACGCGGTTCTTGTGGACGGGCGCGTTGTCGTGCAAAAGCAGCACACCTTTCGTCAATTTTCCCCGTCTTTTCTCTTTAATGGCTTCTTTTAGTCGCTCTAAAATTGAAGCGCAATATTCTCCGGTTATAGAAACACCTTTTATCTTTATAATCAATCAACAATATTCCTTCCGAGTCCCAAAATACCGTTGCCATAAGTTTCCCAGCTGATTGTGATACTTTAAATTTCTTGGGAGGTGCTGTGCCCTTTTTATGCCACTGCATGGAGTCTTGTTTGGACTCAGGTTCATAATGATGAACCCAAGTTTCGTCTCCAGTAACAATTCGACTCAATACACCATCCTTGTCTTCATTACAGAGGTCCAAAAATGCACGCGAACACTCTACGCGCTGTTGTTTTTGCGGCGGCGTGAGCATTCTCGGCATCCATCTTGAGCTGACCTTAGACATGCCGAGATGATCGTGTAGGATTTTAAAAATTGTTGTATCGGATACTCCAACCATTTCTGCGAGTTGTTTCTTCTTTAGTCAAGCATCTTCGAGTACAATTTTTTCAACTTTTTGGATAAGTGCTGGAGTGGTCACCTCAATGCTCCTGCCCGGCCTCGGGTCGTCTTCCTTGTTTAAATAAACTATACCACTTGTACACCATGGTTTTTCCTGGACAAGAGTCGCCGTAACCCACTGACATCTCATTCATTATGGTCGCGACTGATTTTCCTTGCCTGGTAAGGAACTTTATAACGGCACGATATTCGATTTTTTCCATATTTCACTTTTCACTCCTGATTATGTTACTTGGTTGACGATAGCTCAAAGACTAACTGTGTAATCTCTCTATGGTCGATCCATCTCTTTCCAGGGTTGGATTATCATCCCTAAACCCCATAGTCTTCCGATGTGCGGGATCATCCCTGCTGTTTTTCAGTAAAGTCGTCTGTTGTATATGATTAAGGTGACGTCTCTTGTTGAGCTATTGTGAAGGTACAATATTTTTAATGAAAAGTCATTCCAAGATATTTTACAGACTTGCTCCATGGTAAACGAAAGTCGTCAATATAGATGTTATCCGGGGGTGCGGATTTCTTCCTGGAGAATCTTATTGCTACACACTTATCCCTGTTGACTGTAAGACGCCATTTTTGGAACCACTCCATATGCGCGTCAATCGCACCCTGTAGCCTAGTGCAGACCAAGGCATCAGACCGAGAGGTGGTAAATATAGCCGTATCATCCGCGTATAGAGCTGATTCCGTGCCCGGGAACTTTGGTAGGTCCGACACAAAAATGATAAACAAGGTGGGGCCCAAAAGGGACCCCTTCGGGACTCCAGCCTCAATTCCTCGACGGGAGGAAACGTCGCTTCCAATCTTTATATCGAAGGTACGGTCCGCCAGGTAGGAGGCCACCAAACAAATCAGATTCGGGTTAAGTCCAGCCTCATTCATTTTAAAAAGGAGACCGTCGTGCCATATCGAGTCAAACGCGCTAGCCACGTCAACAAAGATCGCTCCGGTTGAGTCTCGTCTCTCGAGGGCATTTCTTATCTCTTCCGTTATACGGAGTAGCTGAAACTCTGTAGACAGCCCTTCCCGAAAGCCAAATTGCTCGTCTGGAATTGCGTTCTTATCAATTATGTCGTCCTTGATTCGAGTTAGAATAATGGCCTCCGCAATTTTGGACAGGTTGGATAAAAGGCTGATGGGCCTGTAGTTCTGGGGGAAGAGACTGTCTTTACCCTTCTAGGGATAACTTTAATCTGCGCATGTTTCCAGGTGGAAGGGAAATACCTAAGATACAGGATAGAATTAATTATGTTGACCAGGCTACGAATGAGACGGTCCGGCAACTTCCTAAGCGCAGTATTGGTGATTAGATCGGTCCCAGGAGCCTTCCCGATCTTTCTAGTTTTTATATGTGCTTGGACCTCACCCACATCAGTCAAAGGAATTGACACACCCTCCAAACCGGCGAGCCGGTTCACAAACGAATCGACCTCCGAATCCAGTTCAGAAAAATCCTCGTCAGCCTCGACCCCCCCAAAAACAGCCTCGAGGTGATCGGCAAACACCTCTGTTTTGCTGGCATCTTCATAGACAAGACCATTCGGTCCGTGTACTGGGCAGTTTACGGTGCTAGCCCTCGTTGTTTTTAATATTTTGGCCAGCTTCCAGATTGATCCGTCCGAAACCGAAGACGACGACACCCTCGCCCACCATCTCTCATTGTGAAACACCCTGAGCTCATCTCGCAGAGTGTTGGACAAAAAGTTTGCCATTGCCTTGTCAGCTGGGCAGCCAGTCCTCTGGGCTTTCCTCCTGGCCCTTCGTTTTTCTCTTACAAGGTCCCTTAATTCTGGGGGAAGCCATCTGTCAGATGAAGGTACAGACAGCGTAGTGGCCCTTAAAATAGATCTGGTGACACCCTCGGTGAACCTGGCAGACAATGCCTCGAGCTCATTCGCATTACCGATGTCCGAAGGGACATCCTCCACAAAAAGATCAAGATGTGTAATAACAATAACAATGAAACTTCGTATTTATACTAATTATGAGTCGCTGCACAGGCCACGCCCCCAATGCCCCCCTACAACCCGCTCATTCCGCGAATATAAAAACGCTCCCTCGTATGTAGTATATTTACAATCTCTTCATCCACTTCATTATGAAAAGTTTACTATGTAAACCATTGTTTCCAAATGCAAGGTTACAATAATTAATAGAAAGGTAAAAAAATCGTGACAAATCAAATGATGTAAAACATTTTGTATGAGAGTTTCAGATTATTTTTAGAAATGGAAAAACGTATTCCAATATCTGCACATACTAATTTTTTAACTTTTTTATCTCTGATAATAATCTATAGTACAGTAGTACTAATTGCGATCCAGTATAAATCAGGAAACAGCAAATGTACTCTACGACAAATATCTATCAAATAGTAAATATGTATATTCGAATAAGACAATTTTTCCAAATATTTTCGACTTCTCTTCAAGCAGTTAAAAAATGCTAATCGGACATAGCGACCATTCTGCTTTGGTATAGGTAGTAATGTCTTTAGACACCTTCCTTTTAAAATTTGCATTAGCAATTTGGCAATGTATATGTATAAGATTTACCATCACTTTTTATAATTCTGCGAAAGGGCTTCCCTCGTAAACTTCTTACACTAACGCATTATATTATTATACGATCAACTAAACTAAACTAAATTCCTATCGTCTTTCAGCTTTAGTACTTAGATAATAAGTTAAGATGAATATTTAAATATCCTATATGCATATAAAGTTTATAATCTGGTAGGCTAATTTACACAAAAATAAGTAGCGATTTCACAAAATATGGCCAAAAATTCCCACCGAAATCATGAACGTTTTCGCCCATAACAATGATATTTTAGTTCAGTATATTTCTAAGTGCAATATTATAAAAGAAGGCATTAAGTGATATCCTTCTTCGGCTTATCTCCTTTTCTAGTAAAGTCGAACAAACAGGATACGATAATGTAAAAACTATTACACTGGGCAACATGATGCTTGCCTTGCGAGTACCATTGGTTGTACCCGTAGTTGCTGTTTTTATCGTGTTTTCAAAAATTTATACGAAATTTCTCCATCGCCCTCAGTTTGTTTGTCATTTTAATTTTTTTAATATTTTACATAAAACATTTCCCATCAGTATAGCTGACGCTAGCGAAATCTAAACAACAACATTTTCTGGTGTAATTATAAATTTGTTGAATAGTTGTTATGAGTGGATGGTTAATGGTATTTAGTCTGGATCTGCAAGGTGGTTAGACAAGGACTGTTGTATTTTATGTGAATGGGAGTGTGAGTGCAGAAAAACCACCATATTAAAAAAGAATCGCCTAAATGTGAACCATTCATTCTTGGTCAGAAACATATGATACATGATATATTGTGGTTGTTATTGGACCATCAAGAGGAATACGAAATACAGAAAAAAATTGCCATTCCTTACTTTCTATGTGAGTCAGAATTCTTCTTATGTGTTAAGAATGCAGAAAATATCAAATGTTTGAAATTATAAACGAAAACCATACCTGATGGAAAAAGAAACGATATACTTGAATTCGGGGGGAAAAATGTTATCAAAATCACAAATTTTTCTTTCTGAGATAATCTGTTCCTCAGTGCAATTGGTATTCATAATAAATATTTTTTTAAAATTATTAGAAAACTTTGGTTTATAAGCATTTTCACACTTTTGCACTCGCACTTTTGCTGCAATGACCGGTTCGATTTTTATAAAAATTTTTAAAACACAGAAAAATCTGTTTTTCGTTCCTGTGCTACTTAGGCCGCTTGTGGTAGCGCCAAAGGTCTTTCCTTTTAGGCTTTTTCTTAGTTTTACATCAATAAAATAAGTCTGTTGAAATATGCATTAATTCGCAACACCTATTATACATATTACAAAAAAAGATAGTTTCATTAAATGAGAGGCTATATTGTCGTGTATTCTCAATTACCCATTGTTATCTACATATGTCTTGATGTTACGTCTTCAGATTAGTTTACGTTTTAATGTTGATACAATTTTGAATCGCAATTACTTTGATTAATTTCGACTATTCATAAAATGCGTACCTACTCACGTGAAAGGTATTTCACATGTTCAGTCTCACTTTCCATTTTTTAGTATATTCCCGAGTAAGAGTCGAGAGATTACGTGAAATGTTCTGTAGGTACCAGTGTAACAAATTACTCGCCAGCACATGCACGTTGATGCATATTAACACTTTCATTTCGACCGCAATAACATTAGGTGGAAAAGGTGTATCCCTTCATTGCTTACGCAGGATTCATTATTCATTTGCTGAGTGGGGGCGAAAGTGTACCTTACAAAACTACAAACAACAATTATATAAACATTTTCAATTTTATGGAGACAAGATACAGTAAATATTTAATAAATCAATTCTGAAATAAATGGAAGTACTTTACAACTATGTATGTAATGTTATATCAAAAATTCAGAACGTTAAGTACTGTATATAGATACTAATGAAATGATAGAACGTCATAATTAAAGTTTGATAGATAAATAAGCAAATGCAGCATTTATGTATGTTAATGTCGTAAAGGAATTAGTTTAGAATAGAATGAGTTACGAATAGAATTAGATAATCCATTCATAAATACATGTTAGGAATTTCACTATGAATTGATTAGTACCGGTTATTCTATAAATATTTATAGTCGGCTAATTTTCGGTACGGTTTTAATTTAAAGCATATAATTTGAGAAAATAAGAGTTAATTGTACCTATATATTGTAAACGCGTAGTTATATTTTAATATAGAGGCTTATTGGTGCTCGCGTATATTACATATCCATTAATTTAAACAATTTATTCTACATCACCAACATACATAGAATAAAAAATTAGAAAAATGTATAGAACCGAATAGGTTTATACTTATTAAATATAAATTATATATTGTTCATTTATTATCAAGCAAGAGCTGTAGCGGTAGTCTTGACCATCAACACAGCTTAGGAAGCCGCTTTCTCCACCTACCACAACAACAAACTAAGAAAGGCAGAGCGTATAGCTTACTATGCCCAAACGAAAATACGTACTATAAAAGACAGATGTATTGAATCGAAAAGCCATAAAATTTCCTCGGGACTAAATCAGGTAGCGAAATATAAACAGACAAACAACTTGGTCAACTGTAAAGTGCCCGCGGCTGTATGCTGTAAAATATTTTAGACATGAGTATAGATAGTAATATCTTCCGCAATAGCATGCACTGTGAATACACCTACAAATAGCATTATCATAGTGTCCGCTGTAATATTTATCAATATATGTGATAGTCGTCGTATACACATAATTTGCGATATATAAAATACTACTCGATCCTTATTAATTATACTAATAGATGGATATTAACTTCTTAGAAAGAGTTTCTAATGTAGTTATGAATTTGCTAATACAAATAATTAAATACTTTTATTTTACAATGATTGTATTATTATATTGTATGCACATATTAGTTTATCTGTTCGATTTATAGATTAATAGGGTGATTACAAATGATTATAGATGTGGCTACAGAAAATGATGATCCTTTCGAAGTATTAATGTCTTAACGCATTATCATCTTCACATTTTAGTGAAATATTATGTTAAGTAGATTTTTTTAGTTAAACTTTATTGTTAATTGTTGGAAAATTAAAAAAAAAATTAAAACTTCCGCTTTTGATGAAACTGTGGACACAATCGCTAAATAAATAGTCACAAAGATAGCGGCTGAGTCTACAGTTTCATCAAAAGCGGAAGTTTTAATTTTCCAAGTATTTAACGTAATTGTCACCGATAATAATAATGAATAATGTGTGTTGAGATGTCCTCTAGGCAGACAAACTGAAAAATTGAGAAAAACTCCATTATTTTCGTAAATTTTAAGTTTGAGTGAGCGTCGAACACTATGTCGAAAACTGGCGCCTTTTGGATAAGGGAAATTGGGCTGTATGTATTGCAAATAATCTTTACTAACACGCTGTAAAGTATGACGGTTTCATTACCAGTCACCCTGTATACTGATTTGCAGTAAATCTTTAACGTTTATTACTGTTTTAAGCTTAACTACAACATTCAAAAAACAATAGATAGAAAATGTCTTTTTGAATTATTAAGAGGGCCGACTACCGTTTGACAGTTGCCACAATTAAATGTTTTCAGAATATAATGCTTTTATAATTTATTCAAACCGTATTTTAAAATTAAGCTTCATACACACATGTGTAGACGTATTTTGCATGCTCATAGCAAATTTCAATAATTAAATCTAAAAATTAATTGAATAATCTCTATTTCCCTATCCAGGTAAACGGGAATAGAGATTGTGAGTTAATGTCGAATATTAATGGATTAAATTGTATATAATAATATAAAATATGTATATATAAAATAATATAAAATATTTGTAGAAATATGTGTATGAATCCCAATTTTCAAATTATATTGAAATAAAATCAAGCAAACAATTTATAGAATTATGTAGATATGGCACCGCTGCAAAATAATCAGCTGGTAAACGACCCTCTTAAGTATTGCAAACTACTTCATCATATATTTTGTTGTCGTAGATAAATAATCATTTTTCAGATAAAATTGTTTCTATTGTTTTTTCATAGTATTTTATTTGACTTCGTCCCTTTTCACGCACTATAGCGAATTACTTTTTATGATATAATGATACTATATACCTACGTATTGTATATATATCAGGAAATATGGATTGACTTATTAAATAAAAATTAATTTAATTATTAATAATAATAATTAATTTTAAATATGTATACTAGTTGTGCAAATGCAAGAGGGTTGTAAGTGATACGTTAAGACTTAAAAGTATATATATTTAAATATATGTATGCAGATATAAACTGTAGCGTATTTTATACATAAATATGCAAAGCCGTATACCCGAGACATACAGTTTATCAAACAAATAGTAAATCAGAGATTAAATCGCTATCGGCACCCCGCAAAATAGGTGATTCAATTCTTATGTCTGCTATGGTACATAAAATACTCTGTAACCGATAATACCACTAGTTATCGAAAATTATGTTTTACTGTTTTAGTGAAAAAGCAATTCGCGAATTTGAGCATGCCCCCTGTTGTGAGAATTGGCTAAATTTTGACGATTTTTTAATGATGCATTTGATTGTTTTTATAAAATGTTACTTCGATGCGCGGTCTTTTGAAGTAGTTCTCCCAAAACAGGAATACTAATGTTGCAATCACAGATGCAATTCTACAATCCAAGGGAAAGAAATTAGGATGTGTAGTTGAAAACAAAGATCAATTCGAATGTAACCGCAGTAGAATTGACACTATAGATCCCAATTTTGAAGAGTATGCTCATGTTGATGACAACATTATATCCAGTTTTAACTGACGAAGATATTACTTCTCTCTCCAATCAAGGCAATAATACTGATGATGATGTACCTGATATTCAAGAAGATGTAACCGATAATCAAGATGATTCCGAAGAAATATCTGTGCCCAAATTCAAGAAGGTTGAAAAAATATGTTAATGACATTCGCAATTTTTCGAATTATTTGTGGCTGCTCAAATACGATCATTAGGGCTTATAACAAATTTGAGAGACCATTGAATCCACTGGACACAGCAGCTTGATGAGCATTCAAAAATGTTGCTCACAGTTTTCAGGAAATTGAAAGACTATAAATTACCATGATATTGTCAACGATAAAAATTTAAATTATAATGTGTCCTGACATGTATACTTCCTGCACTTGCGCGTAGATTTGGTCCCAGAAAATCTTAGCGGATTATTGTTAGAGCATCAAGTGAAATGCTCCAAACGAAAATCGTCATTTCTTACTTTCTAGATTAGTCAGAATGTTTGAATATTGTGAAATTAAGAATATAGAAAATATTAAAATATTTGAAATTATGAATGCCTAATAAATTAAAAATAATCAAAATCACGTATTTTTCTTTCTAAGCCAAAGAAAAGTTTGTGTTCTGTTCTTCAGCGTTATAAATATTATAATTTATCCTTATTTATTTATAACCCGATGACAGTAATTTTTTAGTAAAACTATATTGCATTTAACCATTCAATTTCGTTTCGTTTAGTATGTATGAATACATCTACATTCATACATAATATAAAAACGTTTACTCTCGTAATTAATTTGGAAAAGCAGCTTTATTATTAGCGTGTATCCTATTTCACAATACTATATTTATCTATCACTCCCACTAAAACTATTAATATTTTCAAAGGAAAACGCAGATCAAAGGCTTCCAAAATTAAGTAAAGGACATGGCAATCTGTTAAATTAAACTACCATTTAGACAAATGCAGAACACGAACTACAATGCCGAGACTGTCTGAAGTATATTTAGAAAGCACAATGGTAAATACTGAACACCTGAAAAACTAATTGTAAAATATCATCGTCAACTGTTTATTAGATTAAGATTATAAATAATAACGCCAATGAAACATTACAGTTAATTTGTAAACATTCAGGCTATCGTTTAATACTGTATACAGTTGCTAACAACTTGTCAGATTTCCATTCTAAAGAAATGAATACAAGATTACTCTATTTTTAAACAGCATGAAGAAACGAGGTTTGCACTTGTAGTATAAAATCGGAACAGCAGACATTCGTATAGTTAATTATTGTTTACATGAGATAAATTCATCATGATATGTCATTCCAACATCACGCATCAAATTACATACACACACACAGAAATAAATATACGTATGCGTAAAATTGCAACAATAATTGATTTGAAATGAATTATAAACGTTTTAAATGCAGTGTAAAAAGTAAAATTCTTTACGTTGAAATTATTCGATATTTAAAATAGAAAAAATAGCTTAGTCATGTTCCTAAAGATATTGAAATACTTAGATTTACCCTACCGTTCACGGACGTTTAACGAAGAAAGAAAATTGCAAAAATTCCATTCAACTTGAATACAAAATATTTTGTATTGCAAGGTAAAAGGTTATAATATATTGCATTTAAAAAGGAACTTCAAAACAAGCTTTCTAAAATAAGTTTTATATAATAATAAATTTTCTCCCCATGAAAGACACCAGCCCTTTCATACAAAACAGCTTCTACCATACACGACATTCTCTGCATTAATTTTCGTAATATTTCCACTGATTTAACAACATTCTAGAAGCTTCTTGGAAGTGCACTCAGCGAAATTTCTATAGTTCCATTTAATTTTGTAATTAGCCCATAAACACTTAGTAACGGTATAAGTTGGGAATTACCTGGAATTACATTTCTGAACGTAAATAAATAGCACTAACATTGTTTTGTCAATATCACATCTGATAGCTAGGTAGGGGAAGTACCTACCGTATAACTATTAGCGAAATTTCTATAATTTCACAGAGTTAGACATACATCCTACGAAATTCCCTTCCAGTGTAAAAATCGCCTTGGCATCTTCAAAAGTTTATTTATTCTTAAATATACAGGGTGTGGCAATTATCTGAGTTCGGTCTAGTATATCTTACCTATTAGATTAATTAAAATTTTTTTAAGTGAAAGTTGTTTGTATATCGTAAAATTATTTTAGTGTATACAGGGTGTTTAGTTGTAACTGAGCGTTATCAAATTTTCTTCTTTTAAATAGAACACCCTATATATTATTACATTTTCAGATTCCTCGTTATAAATAAAGATGGTTTTCTGTAACAAACTCTGTATATGTCTACATATTATCGAACTGTACATATCAGTTAATAAAACTAGCGAGATAAATTGTTTTCCGATGAGGAAAAAACTACAATAAATTGTTATAAGAATATAGTGTACGGAAAAAATCGCGCTAAGACGAGTAATGAAAAATTAACTCGAAGGCAGCGCTCATTGATATTTCGGTTACCCTCTTCTGGTAATGTAACCACACAACAACATGTGATTTAAAATTACCAAAACTAATCGACGTGTACAACAAATTTTATCCGGTAGTAAACGTTTTCTATGGGCGAAAAAAAAACCACCCTTAAACAATACAGATAAACAGCCAAGATTCAAAATTGCGCAAGATCATAACATGAGATAATGGCTAAAGCGTCATATTTTCTAAGGATAAAAATTTGACTTGGATGGGCCCGATGGTTTCAAATATTATTGCCACGATTTGCGCTAGAACACTGAAGTTGCGGTGAGCCGAAAATTTGGTGGCGATAGTATAATGGTTTGGGCGGCTTTTACCCATAGCATGTTTTATTTCTACGCGAATGAATTCTAGTTCTTACATATATAGAACTTCTGGATATGATTGTGATAGGTTTTAGTGAACAATTTTATCAAAATGATATCAATTTATTACAATTGTGTGCTCGTTCACCGTTCTGAACCCCATTGAAAATCTTTGGGAAATATTTCCACGAGAGATGTATGCCAATAATAAACAATACGATAGCGTTAAAGAACTAAAATCTGCGATAGCAAGATGTTAGACTGATATTCCTATTTCAACATTGACCAAATTGGTAGACAGTATGGAGACCCGAATGTTTGAAGTTATTTTGCATAGAGTATCTTGGGTTACCATTATTTTACATATTCTCTGTATAAAATGTAATAATTTTTTTAAATGTTATTTTCTCTTGCATTTGTGTTTCATAGTAGTTCAACATTATCATCGATTGATAATTTGCCAAAGATATTTGAAAAAACCAAATACTCTATTCAAAAGTTCATATAGCACTACAGAAATTTCGTGTAGTGTAGCAGCCACAGTTCTGACCCATCTATCTAATTCGCTCCAAGGCAACTCTGTCGGGTTGAAGTCGAAACTGTTGGGGCAGACCTAACACCTAAAATACTAGCTTTCTGCTGTTGGCTTAATATCATTTTTATATCTGGCCGGTATGCTTGGGATTATCGCTCTGCATAAATACCAAATTCTGAGCAGTTCAGTTGAACATGAAATTGCATAATCTTCCAATATCTCACATCCCATTTTCGCATTATACGCGCAATTCTACGCAAAAGACCTGTCCCAGAATAGTAAAAGCTGACCAAAACTAGAACTGACCCCTCATTTGAATGTTGGTAAACTCATTTGCGAAGCTCTGCTTCATTGAACAGCTGGAACTTTGACTAGTCAGTTCACAGAACGTTAGCCTATTATTCTGTTGAGTTGTGCAAACTGTATCGTTTTTAGTCAACTATGCCTAGCAAGAAGAGATTGATAAGCTGCTATTCGAACATGTAATCCTTGTTGTAGGCGAGATTTCGCCGTATTCACAGAAAGTAGATGTAACAGTCTCCTATTAAATTTACTGGCTATTTCTGGTGCAGTTTTCCACAATTTCATTACGTTTCTCAATCGAAGTAGTCGATGATGTTGTTATTCTGGACGAGCCTAGAGAGGTACCATCTTGTAATTCACCTACATCTCGAAATCTACCAATTGTATACTCTTCTGTAGGCGAGGATATATTCAATTTTTCTCCTCTTTTTCTGTTAGCATATCGTTCGCGATGTAGCATAGACAAACAGCACTAAAATCTACCATAGAGTATTTTGGTCAGTACCATTATTTTTTTGCAGCACTCTTAACAATGATTATGACACAGATATATTGATAATAATCAACACAGTAACATACAAAACGTTTTGGTATGAAGAGTGGAAACTGTGGAGGTTTAAACACGGTTTTGTAAAAGAATTTTACCTACTTTACGGCGAATGGAGCTCTATTGAGGAACTTTACTCGCAATCGACGAATTTCCTCTGATAAAATGTTTATTTGTAATCCATTTACGAAATACTCCAATTAGTTATGTTACAATAAGAAAACCATTCTTAAGTGAACCAAGTACAAGTGTTGTATTTTAAAATTTTCTCTCTTGGTCAAATTTCCATGAGCAATAGTGTATGTAACAATGACATGTGGCAATGTATCATACTTGTCGCTAGATATATTCCTCTTATCGCATTTTTTAAATTGTAGACGCATTAGACGTACAGCAAGGTGATTTTGAACACAAATCTAGCTCTAAGCAAAGTTGCCGGAGTTTAATGTTAAGTTTAATTAGATAGTATTAATTAATTAGTAATAAAATATAGCCTTACTTTTATTGGAAGTTTAAAAGGTACGATAGCTGGTTACCCTACAAGTATCAGCTTAATGCGTTTGAGAATCCTGTAGTTTATAATAAAATTACCTACATTATAAGCATAATAATAATTTATTAGTTGGTGACAAGGTGAACTTTTACAAATATGTCAAATACAAAACACACACATACATTGCAAATTAAATCCAGTGAGCACGTCAAATTAATAATAAATACAAAGGTATAAGATAAAATACAATACATCAAGTTCACATACGGCATAAACATTTAATTATATCAATAAGCTCCTGGACACAATATATGGATGATACTTTTAAGAAGTTCTATAAAATAATTTGAAACTTTCACGTTATGTTCTTTGCGGATTTTAGGTAATAAAGTGTAAAGTTTAACAGGCTGGTATTTGAGAAACTTTATGTTTTTGGTAATCTGAAATGTCGTTACTCAAAATGATCATGTCTTGTCTATTTTGTTCCGCTAATGAGTTCAAATGAATCTTAGCCTATATAATTCAAATATATGTATATTGGCTTATACAAGCAATGATTTTCAATGTTTTACAAAATTGTCGACGTGAGTTATTATTACATTTAAACGTCATGGCTCTACTCAGCTGGAATAAGATCCGATAAGAACATCTTAAATGAGGACTGTTATATTTCGGAGTGTACTCTGGAGATTTATGGTAGGCACAAACTTAGACTTTTCAGGATAACAAGCTTAATATGGCAAAAATAGCAATTTTGTTTCACAAGACACTTTACAAAGTAAGTAATCCTAAACAATTTCACCTTTTGTTTAGTCATAGAACACACAAAAACAAATATATAAAGTTAACTGACTAAACTTACTAAACTTACGATTGTTTTGCTATTTTCGTCTAGTAAAAAACACTTCCTAGAAACATTTCAGAGATTTGCTTGCATCCTTCGAAGAAACCTCTGTTTCGGAGTTAACTATTTTACCCTACCTTTAAACGGGTAGATTACAGAGTTAACTGTATCTTTCTGATGTAATAATACAGGGTGCCCGAATTTCGTAGGGACAACATGGGTAACTTTCTTATTTGAAGACATAGAGGGACGGTTAAACTAGCAAAATGGTGTAGATTCCAAAGCTCACTAAGAATCCATTTTCAAATTTTACTTGTCAAGCTTCATTTGTTTAATATTGAAGAAAAACTGAAATCTCCTAATTTCTTTTATTTGTCGTAACTTTTTTGTTACTTCAGATATTAAGATGCGGTTTGAAGTAATTCACATTGTAATCTGAAGACTTTTATTGACGCTTAATAAAACAAATTTCTTTTGCGCAAATTTTTAGTACCTAATCTCACCGAAACTCAAAATTTTAAATTGAAACTGCCTGTACTATCCGTTGTACAGCCGTAGTTGGTTCGACGGTCTACGCGAGGAGGTAAAACGGACTCGACTCACTTGTCTCTACTGACTTTATTTTCAACTTGTAATACGACAATTAGTACAACCGATCGTTTCATCTGTAGGCGCCTATAATACCATAAATCTAACAAAATATATTATTATTATTCATTGTTATAAACCGCCGTTTCTTGTTTTAGTACTTTATCCATAAATAAATTGGGTTTTTCATTTGTAATCTCTACCAGCACAACGTAACTAGTCGGCACTACTATAAACAATAGTAATGTTTTACGTCCACTACAGCCAAGCGACAGCTGCATGGTTATCGCATGCATTCTGTAACATATCACACATTCTTTAAATAACAAATCTTTCACAAAGGAATACTTTTTACACCTATTTCGCCCAAAGCTTATTTTGCATTTAATAAAGATACCAAAAAAAACATATCATTTGAAATGAATATATTTATTAATGATAAAGGGTTAAATAAAAAATTATACCACAATCGATAATAAAGAAGATTGCTTGCTTGTTAACGAACTTGGCACGGAGCAGAGGGAATTTAGCCACTCCGTTTTATTTGAAATTATAATAAACATTCTCCAATTTTATTTAGACCAACACCTTTCTAGAGTGAAATAATTCTAAAACAGACTTGCATTTCACTCCGTTACATTTTTACGTGTGTAGATATCTAAAATTGCTGCAATTCGCTTCACGACTTTGGCAATTAATTTCAAGGAAAACCCTTAATTGTCATTGCTCAACTTATAGAATGTCTGATAAACGTCCTGGAAAATCCAAATTTACTTTATAATATGGATACCTATATTTATCTGACGCCAGTGAAATATAATTATATTAATAAAACAAATTTAATGTGTTATAAGCAGGACCAAAATGCCTTTTAAAATACGTATATTACTTCAAGAGACCTATGTACATCTTAAATCGCTGTCATTTTCTACTTTTAATTATCTGCTTATTGTATGGCTAAGAAATTTGTTTCTCATTTTTTCATATCACGTGTGATATAAAAAACTGACGCGCCGTTTGACTGGCGTATTATGATTTTTCAAATTTTTTACTTTTTTTAATTGTCTTCCATACCATTTGGACTTAACCTGATAGTACAGCTTTTTTGTTTGTTTTATGTTATGCTATGTCATTTTTAATACAGAGCGCTTTGTCGTCATCTATGCAAAATATATTACAACAAAATGAAATGAAACAGATGTCATTTTAAGTTAGTGTCAATATGAATCAAATTTATTAAAAGAGTAAAAGTTATGCTCCGAGGTCGCGTTCATAACAGATAATATACAAACCCAAAAACAGAACTGGAAAATTCACAACTTCGTAGTCAAATTACTTCATATTCTAATAGTGCTCTATTTTAAAACAGCCTTTGTTATAACTTTCTCACATTAATATACATACATACAAAGAAATGTAATAATAACACATCTAATTAATAATATACATATTTTTATTTAAAAGTGTTTATTGAGGGAAATTGAGACATTTGATACGAAAGTTAAAAACGTTCAGTGGAGCAAAATACCTATTACGCGTAATTGCGTACACTTTATGTTCCTCGAAATTGATTACGGCTAATGATTTACTCATCGCCTACATCACACAGCTAGCTAGAAATTAATAATTATAAGACTATTCTAAAAATATTAAGCACGGGCAATTATTGACAGTTTTGCTCAGTTTCTGTGAAATTACCTGTTATCGCCGAGAACAACTAACATCTACAACATACATATTTTACGCTTTCAAGCGAATACTCAACGAACGTACTCTTATTACTACAATTAAAGTGAAGACAATAAGGACTTTCACGTATGTATGTAGAATCGAGACTGTGGGAAATTAAGAAACGTGTCATTGACCGATACATCGCTATAATGTGTATTTGTTGGTGATAATAAAACAATGAGTGTTAGGTAATTCTTTCAGCTATAACATCGTAATATTGCGAAAGATGATCGTTCGACGAATAACAAACAAGGAATACATTTCTGAGATGACCGGATCTCCTAGATAAAGTGATTGAAATGCTTCACTGTCGGTCAATTTTACTTACTTGTTAATGTTCCCGTTATTGTAGTATTATGAAATTCCTTTATTTCAGCAATCTTAACTGAGAACAGTTCCAATTTGGAATCCATCCTATTTCAATCTTTACAGTATAGATGGTAACAATAAATAGATTAATGTAAACTATTATCATTTTCACTGAAAATTAGAATCAATTTTGCTTTCAATGTATTGGGGATATGAAATGATTTATTTTGAATAAAAAAGTACAACTACAATTAATTTTTCCACTTGTACTTCGGGCTAATATTTTACTGCATGGTAGATTGTTTCAGCCATTAGCGCAACTCTTCGACATGGAGACGACGACTCCAGTTTTGAGTGTGACCTGAAAACTTACTGTCGAAGCAGGTTGCATTTTATCGTCAGAAAGCCATTATGCGCATGGATAACTAGTTAAGTTAGTTTAAAGTGTTAAGAATAAAATAAAAATAACTAAAGCGAAAGTATGTAGAATAAAAAGTAAAATCATAATATAAAACCTGCTTCATTCGCCATGCATGCCATGTTTATTGGTCCCTATACTGCTCGCACAATCCCCGATCGAATGGTTTATGTCTCGCAACCAACTATAGCTATAGATCTAGTTTTTCAGGTAGGCACTAAAGGAAAATATCCAAAGGTATCAAATTCGGAGCTCTGGGAGGCTACTCAACGTTCGATATTGGAATGAAGATTTTGCTGCGTCCGAAATTCATTTTTAATCATTTTCAAATGCCAATCGAGAAACAGCCAGGTGATTGATCATGTTGAACCGTTCAAAATCTGTTCTAGTACATTGTGCAAAGATGCTAGCTATCTTGTAAAAAAAATTACCCAATTAATCATGCGTTCATAATTCCACATCATACATTCACTTTTTTATAAAGCTGGTCTCTACTGGATTTAGAATTTGTATTATGGTTCATCCAGTAGTGACTACCACACAGTTCTACATCGTAGCTTGTATTAGATTCTTACTAAAAAAACCTCATCATTCTGCGACATGATGTTCTTGCTTTGGTTTTTCTACTGATAGAACAACATGCGCAGGAGCAATGTATATTTTGTGTTTATTCACACTTCGAGGTATTTAGGTATTTATTCTTGCGTAGGTATTTTATGGCCGCGGTAATCAAATTCAACATGTAATTGAGACCGGCCTTTCCATAGTGCATAGCACCATTCTAAACGCGGTACGCGACAAAGAGAATCTTTAACAGTTACTGAAGCCATTCCTGATCATCTTACCTCGCAAAAACATGATGGATATTATAATAAAAGCAGCCCCTACCAAAGTCTATCGAGATATGGGTGCAGTGCTATCTATTCACCAAATGGCTGAAACATTTTGCGGCAAAAACCAAATCAACTGACCTGTCTCCTGCCTTCTTCAACTTAAATGGGCATCACTTCCACGCAAAAGAAATTGATGTCATAGAGGTTGGTATAAAAAATCACATTCACTTAATTTCGCGGCCTGCGAGGTGAGAGGGACGAATCATGCGCATGTATGCTTACAGTTGAAGTCCGCCCCTTTTCCAGTAGACCAGAATGCAATCCACAGGTTGCAAATAATATCCCGGTATACTTAGTAAAAATGAATAGAAAAGTGATCATTTCAATAGCTAACAACAATAAGAGATTCACATTCCTCTATCTTAGTTATATAATTGCATGCTTCTTCAATTTGCTTTTGGAAATAACTACTGCTACTACTAAACTTACCGCAAAAAATCTCACAAATTTTGCCTTGATAAATACATCATTGTTAGAATATAATTAATTTAGGATAATCAATCTCTAATAGCACAAATATGATAAATACTACCAGGTTTACGGAAATTGCATCATTTATTGTAGATTATTTTCTTTTTTAATAAGTTCCCATATGACTCATAAAATCATTTCAAAGCCACTGCAATAAACTAATACGTAGACTAAATTCAAATATTGTACTTTGATGTAGTATCTGTTAAATCAGTACCGTAAATTAATAGACATACATATATGTAGTTGGGCCAGTAATACTTCACATTCTAGGGATGCATTTCATCTCGCTGCTCAATGTTATTACACACTACATAACATGCCGAATAAGGCTGATGAATTAATTGGATGTACTGAAACAAGAATATAGATTTATTACCAACTACCATTAATGCTAGTTGTGGCTAATTTAACATCTGCACTCATGAGTTAGGCAGAACATTGCGTGCGTATATAACATGCATATGTACACCATTGACAAAAACATATATGGCCACGAAATACCGCAGATATTAAAGAATATTTTGGCAATTAATCACAATACCAAACCATAATATATTAAGTACAGGGTGGTCAGATAAGAATGCAAAGTGCTGTATCTCTGAAACTTTTCGTTGTAGGGACTTGCGGTAAAAAGTTTTCATACTAAAGTGGTCAAAAGAAGACCGTGGAAAATATTTTCAGATTTCCAAGATGGTCGCCAGGGGCCGTAACCGGCATCTTAAACCTTTAAAGTGATTTTTCACTGAAATTCACCCAGTAAATGTTACCAAAAAATATATGCTTTCTAAAGCTAAGCTTTACTCAAGTAATTTTTGTTCAACACTTTTTAACGTATCTATTAAAATAAAGTGGTGGGGAGTAATTAAATTTTTTTTTTATAACTCCTAAACGACTGAACTGATTTTAACAAACTTGGTCTCATTGAAAAAAGCATTTATTGTTCCATCAAACCTATCTTACCTGTGATATGTCTATTTTATAGTGATGCCGCTGAAGCGCGCTTTTTGATATAATAGAAAACTGCAAAATTCTCTAAAAAATTAAATGCAATAATACGACTTTTTTTTTTCATAGAAATATAGCGAAGTGATACCTAAATAGGCTAGTGAAAACCGTATTTCGATATCTTATTCGTACCCTGAAATATCGCAGAAAGAAGATTTAGTTATCATATAATTTCAAAAAGACGCTATTACACCGGTATTTATTGTTATTTATTCGTTTTTTCAAGATTCAATTGCATAATTTATAATTTTTAAATAAAACTATTCTTAGTTCAAAAAATTAAAAAATATTTTTAGTTGATACACAAAACTAACATTTTCTTACAGCTGCTATTGATTTCACATACTTTTGTCTTCTTTAAACTTAGCGTACCTGCCATGCACCTATGTTATTTTTGGGAAGAATTATATCATCCTTCCATAACCAGCCTCTTTGATGTTATACATTCACATTTGATTCATCTACCGACTTCGTTACATATAACTTCTAAATTAACATCCGTGCTTTGACCTATATGCAGCACTAGTTCACTGCCTATATTTTAACAGTAAATATTGTCGCAGTATACTTTGGATTATCATTGCACACAAACTCCTTGCAAGTTGAAATAATTCTATCTATTCCATAGGTCTTTTAATTTTTTTTACAGCGTGCATATAGACATGCTTATTGCATTCTCAAAATCCAAAGAAATGAAAACTAATAAAAATAGAAACAACACCACATATAAAATATAATCGTTTAGTCCTAGATATCTTTCCACTTGTAGAGCAATAGAAAATTAATTAAAATTATTTTTCTTTAGTAGAAGAAATTGACATTTAATTTGGAAAGATATCCGAGATTAACGATAAATACGGAGAAATTGAATTTCACCGGGAAGATAGTTATTAAAAATTTTGGTTGTTGAAATGTGTAAATAACAATACTTTGTTGTAAAATACAGTTTTGTTGAAGCGCTTTCAGTTTTAAAATGATAAAATACTGAAAAATAAAATTTGAAAGCTAACCTCAAAAATCAAATCACGTTAAATAACATTATATGTATATGCAAAATCAAATAACTATATTCAAAACATCATTCAATTACTAACTTCAGTAACCACAGTTATTTATTGATACAATATACAAAAATGAAAATATGTATGACATTGAGACGATTGTGAATTTTTTCCTTTAATGGAAATGTGTTGGTTCTGAAAAGAACTGTTATTTTATTGAAAGAATTGATCTCTCATCTGCGAAGTGTTCCATTACAGCTTATCATGCGGGTTTTCCAGGATCTTTTTACGCTATTATTTCAATCACAAGAACAACAAGAAAAATATGGAATTTTTTAAATAAAACTTATTAAATAACTTGTGTTATGTGGCCACCATTTTCATGCAGCATAAAATTCTCCGTTGAACAGAATTATATTTTCCAAAATTCACGGCGCATTATTAATTTTTGTCAATCTTATTATAAATATAAGCGTTACAAAAATGGGGTTTTTTAAATACGGCCATAAAAAGAAATCACACGGTGTTAAATCGCAAGAACGAGGTGGTCAGATTGTATCTGTACATATATTTAAACTAATAATTCTATCTGCAAAAAAATTCCCTCAAAAATCAATTTTCACTGATAGTATGTACACGAGCATCATCTTGTTAGAAGTAGCTTTCCTGTAATTCGTCATCGCATAACATATTTACAAATGGCATTAAGATTTCTAGCTTGTAACGTTCAGCATTTAATATTCCTAAAAAGTGTACGTATTTTTTCGCCATTATTTCAAATGGTGTATTTGTAATCCACATACTTTGAAAAAATATAGGTCCAATAATCCTTCTCTGACAAACGGCTGCGCAAACTCCAATTTTCAATTTAAATTATTACTTTTGTGTTTTTATGCTTGGTTTATATTGTATAATAATAATAGTTTCTTTCAAAAAAATAAATTAAACATAATATTTATGGAATACATATATGAATGTAAGACCTTTGGTATTTTAAAACTCTAATCTGCAAAGAAAATAGAACTATATTCACACATTCAATTTTATTAAACCATTCCTACTTATCACCACGGTGTAAGAATGGTAATACATCACCACAACAATACGCACATTTACTTTTCTTACTCTCTTCACTTCAAAAGGGAATTCATTCAAATGTCGTCCTTCAGTACTTTACATTCATGAAATTTTATTACTCTCTAAATATCAATCAATTCATTTACACATATTTTAGATTTGAAGAATCTCCCGCACAGTTTTATTAGCAGATCGGAACCAAGCGTTTTATCCGAGATTTTATCATAACCTAAACAATAAAACCTAATGTCCCAATGCTGATTGCATTCCAGTTTGAAGTACCATCATACAGAATATAGCAATTACAGTATCGACACTAGAGCAAGTCTTTAATCGACGAATAGCATAAGTTGTACTATTGAGTTTATTACATGACTGAGAAATATGACTAGATAACGACAACTCGTTATCCAATGTACAGCCCAAAAACTTTGATTGAGCAGATAATGGTAAATGTTGACTATTGAGTTTAATCAAAGGAGATACGTCAATATTCCTTTTTAACGGGTCGAAAACCAAAACCATAGATTTTGCATCATTTAAAATCAAACCATTGCTTTGCACCAGTCAACCATAGATGAAACACACCTATCAGCCAAAATTGACATGTCATGAAAACTATCACCGGAAACCACCACTGAAGTATCATCAGCAAACTATGTTACGCTACTAACAGGAAAAGGAGAGGGTAAATCATTAACGAATATTAAAAAAAAGTAAAGGTCCAAGAATGGAACACTGAGGCACTCCACGTTTTACAGCTATAGGCTTAGAAATAGAAGAATGGCTTCCAGAATGATGATTGACAACAACTGCTTGACTCCTGTCAGATAAGTATGATCTAACCCAATCAAGACAAACCCTACGTACACCATAGCAATAAAGTTTATCATACAATAAATAATGATACACTCTATCAAATGCCTGTGAAAGATCAAAGTAAATTCCACTCACACAATTTCCTCTATCAAGATTTTCATAAATATAATGTAACAATTTAAAAATGGCATTACTAGTAGAATTAGATTGATTAAAACTAAACTGATTACAATTTGAAATTAAAGAAACCCTAAAAAAATTTAATAGTCTTTTATAGATTATTTTCTCAAATATTTTACTAAAAGCAGATAGAAACGATACAGGCCTGTAATTGGATATATTATTTCTATCACTCTTTTTAAAAACTGGAACAACTTTAGCCATTTTTAATCTAGCAGGAAAGGAGCCATGCAAACATGACTAATTTGGTTATATAGCAAAATAAGATCAAAGTACAACAATCCTTTAGCGTAATTCCTCCCTTGCTTTAAATTTCCCTGCTTTAAGACATTCTCAGCAGTTTCATTTAAGGTGCGTTTTTCTACCAATCGTGATAAGTTTTAGTTTAATTTTTACCGCCATAGCACTCTCAATTGCCTACAACTAAACTATATAATGCATCCGCCGGCATCACAAATGTTACAATTCAAACTCCAATAAATTCATTGATCCGTTACAGCGCTTTCATTATATAAATAATTGGTTCATTAACCAGAGAGTAATAAGGTAGGTAAGCACTCTACCATAGAGGTATAATTTAATAAAGATAGTTCCCATTATGACATTAAATTTGCAAATGTATGTGCAGTGAACACGAAGCTTATGTATAGATTATAATGTGGTTGCAAAATTCTTGTAATTCAATATATGCAATTTACAAAACAATAATTGCAGATTATAAAAACTACATCACAATAATCTACCTAATAATTTCACCATAGCAAAAATTTCAACGCAATTGTTTAAATTAAGTACAGATTTGTTGTCTAAACATTTGTTGTACATACTTTATAAAATAATTTTGAGTGCTAGATGTATCATTTTTATTTTGTTTGTTCATATAATTGATTATTCACTGTATTTATTGCTGCACGGCACTAATTTGTACTACGACGGACATTGTCTTACATGGAAATCAACTGCATAAATATCAATGTACTTAAACATAAAGGTACGAATGGAGACATTACGCAGATGCACGTTTTAGCAGACTCTTAAACATCTACAAAATACAATGTACTCTTCCACTAATGTCGGATAATCCACAATTATAGTCTCGTTAGTGCCTTCCATATACACCAACAAGGTTGTTATTTGGTTGTTAAATATTATTTATTTTCAAATGATTCCTGACAATACAGAATTTGTAAACAATTTTAAGTTTAGCTTCTCGATTCAACATGTATTAAGATATCCGTGCCGTACGTTATTCATCATCGTACATACCTTAAGCCTAAATTTGTGACGCGTCTTGAAAATCGATCGTCATATCAAACTATAATTAAGCCATAATATTCGATGCTTCGTTAAACTTCATTAAACTAAACCACAGCCGTAATTGCACCATCTGTTAAAGTTCTTCCTCCACCATTATTGCAAGGAAATTGACGGTAGATATTGTACAATATTGACCCGTACAGGAGCATCAAATATATGTATGAATGTATATACCATTTTAGTACAATTATAGTACATCGCTGGTACAGTAACAAACAAAATAACATGAAAACCATTTCAGATTACAACCTTAATTAGAAACACACAAACCATCCACAGAATGAAACCTTATTGTGGATGTACCATTCTTTATTTATAACGGTCAATGGATATCCGGCAAAAGAGCCCGCAGGTAACTGGTAAGTAAGACTAAATCAAATTCCAGAGAATGCTAGACCTGTAGGGAATTAATCTGTAGGTATAGCTCGGGCGGTCAGGAATGTATGTATGTATATAGATACGGCATCGATGAAATAAGCAGAGGTCAGCTGTTTGAAAGGCTCGCAACTGGTCCATGACGTCATTGCGTGATATTGAAAGTTGGATTATTCTGCACGAACGAATTTTCGAAAAGTAATACAGGATGGTAATATATCAAATAAATGTTTAATATACATACATATGTACGTGCTTTGCCTATAATAACTCTAGCAAATGTTCTATTGACCTTAAAGAAAAACTAGAATCAAAAATAAAAAGGAGACATATTTTCAAACGGAAAATGGATAAAAACGTTTAATAGGATCTAGTGAAACATGTTGGAATTAGATTTAGTATGTATATCCAATCAAGCAAACAAAACATAAGAATTACAATCGTCATTAGAATATCCAGTATCCAAGATTTCATTTGTGTGGTTTGTTAGTTACATCATATGAACATCACCAAGAGACGTTTGATAGCTATCGCATTGAAGTCGCTCCTGTAATGCTACCCAAATTCTGTCTGTGTTACCTTCTGTCACAAGAAGGATATTATCAACGCAAACTATAACAACTAATGTGTACACATGTGGATCTTTCGTTTCAAAGTGATTCAGTGAGAGTTGTTTGGCCATCTTAGAAAAATTCATTTTGCAATTATCTGTTGCATTTTGTTCTAGTAGTTTGAACACATTTTTATTGTATCTGGTATACAAATGGCAACCATTGTTATTCAATGGCGCATGTCAGTTTTTGCATTTTCCAGGGTTTGCGATAACTAATTCATCCTGGATTATTGAAACAAAACCATTTCATTCAAGATTAAAACAAACAAACTCCAGGACATCTTTTTGAAAATTGTCAAGCGCACCTTGTTGGTGACGTTTGACGTTCAAATCGGAAATTTTTGTCATATTTCTCCATGCTGCTAATCTTTTTAGGAAGCAAATATATATATATGTACTGCATTAACAGAAAAAATTAACATTGCACTGTGATTCCTTTATGAGTAATATTTTTTACAAAAATTAATAATTTTCAATAAATCAAAATTTGAGGTCTTGTATTTCTACTTGTGCTGAAATTTCATCTGCGAAAGTTTTCTATAGGCCAACTGACAGGCCTCTAAAAATCCCTGCAAAACATGGTTCAGCATGCAACTATTACGTATAAATTTACTATTTTTCTATAATAGTAATGTTAAGTGCTATCTTCACAAATGTTACTTATTAAACGTACGAGTGTTGTATTTATATCTAGTTAGCCTAGACCGTTTCCGTAGATAAAGAAAATATTGCGATACCATAGCAACCAAAAATAACCAAAGTGGCGGAATAAAATTTGACAAAAAAGATGTCGACTGAAATTGTAAAAATCGAAAAATTACCCATCATTAAGTACACGTATTTGAAGAGGTTAAGTGGTAAACATATTTACAAAGATATGCTTGATACTCTTGGAAAGCTTCAAAACGAGTCAATTTTCCATTAAAGATTAACACCGATCGGGAAGCCAAGTCTGTCCCCAAAAATGTTGATGCAATTCATGACATGATTTTGTCAGATCGTTGAGTTGAACTAAAATGAATATCTGAGGCGCTGAATATTTCATATAAATGCTCTGTCGTATAGTTCACGTCGATTTGAAAATAAGGAAAATATCTGGAAAATAAATCTCCAAATGTGTAAATGTTGACCAGAAGCGTGCAAGCGTGAAAGCATCACATTCTATATGTGCTCAATTTGAAAATGATGCAGACGTCTTAAGCCGTATTGTTACTGTGCATGAAACTTAGGTACATTTCTACGACCCAGAAACAAAGCAAGGATCCAGGGAATATACTCTGGTTCTCCAAGGCCTAAGAAGTTTCGTGTTAAAAAATCTGCTGGAAAAATTCTTGCTTCAGTTTTTTGAGAGTGCCATGGAATAATCATGACTGATGTTCTGGGTAAGACTGGAACAATAACTGGGAATTATTATTCGACGTTACTGACCACTCTACGAGAAAAAATTATGGAGGAAGGACGCAAAAAGTTTTATTTTTGCAGCACAATGCCTCTGCCCACAAATGGCATATTGTCATGCAAACAATTCGTGATTTAGGGTTCGAATTACTAGAACACACCCCTTATTCACCAGATCTGGCTCCGTTCGTCTATCATGTCTTTTCACAACTGAAAATAAATGTAAGAGAGCTTAAATTTTCTTCCAACGAAGAAATGATAGAAGCTTTAGAGGCCTGTTTTGCAGAGCTAGATAAAAACTTCTTTTTGAAAGGTCTAGAAGTAGTTTTTTTATTATCGCATTGATAATGACAGCATTGGTGTTGAAACGCGTCGGTGTTTTAGTTAAAACTTGTTTGGTGTTTAGTGGGTTAAAGTGTTTAGTGTTCTACTGAAGAACTTTTCAAATTTTGTTTGCTTCTATAGTAAGCTAAGAATTTTTCAGTCCCTCTTCGTAAACTTACTTGATTTAGATGACGACTTATTTATTCCCTACATCGCTAATGCAATGTAAAGCGTATACCATATATTCAGACACTTCTTCATTAAAATAAAATGTCACATGCATTATCTTTGTTCTGGTCACTGATGTCGTTCACCCCATATCATATACCTATACAATTGAGTCTTTTGTATAAACTGTAATTGATACAGATTTTGAAGTGGGATAAATTTCAAATCTGGCTGAGTTGAAAGTAATAAAGTACATAACACTCTTGACACAAGAACAAAACAATAGCCTTATTCGTGGTAACGACTCAACATATCCTGAAAATGTTATGAGTATGCGTATATTGAAATTGTCAGTAGTGTATCGGTAATTGTAACACAGTTTTCGAATCTATAAGTATAAGAATTTAGTGTTGAGATGTTTAATGATTTCTTCATCTCTTATGGAAGTGGAAGTAATTCCTGAAACTTTAGTTTTGTTTATAAAACTCAAACATTTTTATACAATAAGCAAAAATATGATGCTTTACATAACTATTCTGGTAACGGCACACACACATACAAGTTTGTAGAGACAATGTTTGAGATTAGCAACAAACATAACAAGAATGTACATTTTCAGAACAAACAATTTATATTGTGTCTAGAAATGCGTAAACAAGTTCAGGATCTATATCCCGTATCTTTATTACAAAGTCAAGATACTTGTACTATTCTGTAAATAAATCCCAGTATTACCAACTAGTAAAATCATAACACAATTAAAAAGCGAAATGAAGTCATGACGTGTATGTTTCGCTACAGAAGTTTAATGTTTTCAGGCGTATGAGCAGGAAATGGATTTCGATCAAGTATTACAGCAGTATTAAGCGATCCTATAATTATGTTGTGCGGGCAATACTCTACACTTTCACTGGTAATTTATGTAAACCATCAAAAAGTGAACATCTGATAATTAATATTATTACATAGCATTTCACAAGTATTTAGCATACTGAAACATTATAGAAGATATTAAATACGACATCAAGGAATAATATGCTTCCTGGATATTACAACGCTAATTACCATAACAATTCTGTTGCAAGCTGCGGAATTTACATTGTGTACCCACACATTTTTATATGTCAAATTAGTTTTGTACCACTGAAGACAACAATTTGTAGTAACCGAAATATACAAGGTTAATATAAAGTCCCGGAAGGGTCGTATAACTTTGTTATTTTGAAATTTAGTATCCACTTTTAGTTAAAAATTGCGAATTTGCTCATGGCACTCATATTTATGTTCTATTTCCGGTTCGACCGGAAATGCATCCCGCTAATTATTTTTTAATGGAACAACCTGTCCATTTTTACAATTTCGAACACAAAGATTAAAATAAAGTAAAGTTAACGTGAAACAAAAAAATATTAGTGAATAAATTTACAGACTACAATAAATGATGAAATTGTGCCCCGTTCACTACTTGGCAGTGATATAATCTCAACAAAATGTTTTAGTGAATTATGTAAAACTAACGATCTGATACTCTTGATTTCTTCAGTTATTCCTCCTCTAATTCTTCTAGATCATTTGGTCTATTTTTACATACTTGACATTTAAAGTAATCCAAATCAGCGTGCAAAAAATACCTCGTCCAAATAATCACGAACATCACGCGTAAAGCGTGGCGAAGACTCATCTTCTTGAAACCAAATAGATTCGTTTGGTAGATTAAGCTTATTTGGATTTAGAAATAGTGCTGTAACTGCTGGCACAATATCGTTTCATAAGAAATTTAAACAGTTATTACCATTTAAATTTTTAAATTTGGCTGTTCTGTGATTACTTCGCAAAAATGTAGCCTGCGATCTGAATCATCTTCCAACAATTCATGAACGGTTTGCATTTTATACGGTTTTAATTTCGCAGATTGGAAGATTTTATGGGACACCTTTGTGAATTGTTATGAATTTGTCCCAATTCCGTCATCTGACTATTTTCTTGTATTAAAGTAAAACATTCAAACTGGTGTCTTCATCGGTTGCTGTTCTTGGACGTTCAGTTCTTTTCAAATCTTTTATTTGGCGAATGCTTCGTACACTTCTTAATTGCTCGGCACACTGTACTTTTAACCGGCGTGAACTTGGCAAAGCGCTATCCCAGCAACGCTTCTTATACCAGCGGCAACCAAACAGTTGGAGCAACGTTCGCGAAAAAAAATCGTGCGGCTTAAATTACATGTTTTCACAACCATTTGATTAAGCACAAATGTTTCCTGTATGATAGGCTTTCAAAACTATCCAGTCCATCCAATGTCACCCCCGTCGTAGCGGAGTGGGAAAGAGAGAAATAGCATAATATGGTATGTACGCCTAAGAAAAAAAATCGCGTTGCCGAAACCCAGTATTGTCACATGAATTTGATTAAGCAGAAATGTTTCCTATATCATAGGCTATCTAAACTATCTAGTAAATCCAATGTCACCCCCGTCGTAGCGGAGTGGGAAGGGGAAAAATAGCATAATATGGTATGTACGCCTAAGAAAAAAATTCGCGTTGCCCAAACGAAGTGTTGTCACATGAATTTGATTATGCAAAAATGTTCCTTATACCATAGGCTTTCTAAACTATTCAGTCAATCCAATGTCACCTTCGTCGTTGAGACAAATGTGTGAGGTGTCATTTGAATGCTTAAGGTAGAGTAACTTCACTTCTTTCCTGAGCAGTGTTTTATATACTGCTGGAAGAAATATATCATGAAGAGTGCGGACTTGTAGGAATCTTTTTGTTTAATATGTTTCAGAGGTTCATAGGACCATCGCGCACACACATTTTCGGTATCGCATTGTACGTATCAATTGTATTGTATAAAGTTTTCTACGTTGTAGAAGACTTTAGCGAATCAATATTGACAAATTTACTATTTTGTAAGTCTGCTATCGCTAAACACCAATGAGTTCGGTTATTGACGGAAAAACTGGCGTTCTGTTGTTTATTCACGATAAATCTGAAAAGTATTCCTTTTCTAACTGGTCTGTCATATAAAAGCAGGTGCATGCCTGATCCGGTGTAAAGATTATGTAGTTTTCTTCGTTCACATTGTGCTCTCTCAATGTCAACAGAAGCCCAAAAAAGAAAGTCCTTAAAAAGAATTTCTTTATAGTATGTGTCCGTGTTGTATAGTCCAATTGTACAGTCACCGTAGTCCGACATTTTATATGTAGTGGTCTATTGAATTAACTAATTCGATTGAAGACAAGCTGCTTCTTCGGATGCTTTACAAGCCGTTAATGAATTTAGTAATCTTTTCAAGTGACTGCCGGCAAAGCTTGTCTGTTTAACTGGCAGTTTCTTCTGCCAAGTTTCCTCTGCTAAGTCAATTGCAGCACTGCACTCTTGCTCTTATTTTCCTCACCACACGACTACATTTCTGCTTGGGGTGGCTAGCCAAAATATCATTTATTACGGCGGAATGCCAGTTTTCTACATTCGCGTTGTTTACTCTAACTATTTTCTTAGGTAGAAGTAATCCGGACCAAGGTAGGGTATGGTATGTACTTTTTCATTATCGTGTTTAGAAAACTATTATTGTGATATAGATATTTTTCACTACTTACAGCAGTACTATTTAGCTGGGATATTATATCTTCCATTCTATTTTTGTATTTTATATACAAAGAGCTATTAGCGTAAACCGAACCCTCAAAGTTGTCGTCAGTTAGTACATCTTCGTCAATCATAGTTTCGGCGCTTTCTTCTAATTCTTCATGATCTTCGAACGCAGTTACTAGTTACAGTAGCTCTTTCAGCGCATCTTCCACTTGTCTACCATTGTTTTCTAAATACAATATTATCGCCAAGCGATCAAACCAAATGTCAAACTGCTCAATTGTTCTACAATTGAAGCTGACAGCCATATTTTTTGTAAGAACTTTTGGATTTTTTTATTGGGCTCGCATTTCCGTACATCTGCACATATAACTTTAAAGTAATGGCTAACACATATGTTTACCAGAGTCATATTGCCGAGCATGTTGGATGTAGCTTTGTCTGAAGAATGTGCTTACGCTGTAGATATTACTTAAAAAGCAGGTTATGTCCGTTTTTTATTCCAAAAGGCTACAACAGCGTTTATTAATGCGTAGCTCCAGTCTGTAATCACCCTACAGAAAATAGGCCACTTGTTCTTTGTTTTAATGGCGAAATATTTAAATTTCGCCAGCCACGTGCCAATGGTTGTCGTAGTCACAAGTGTACATTTCTAGAATGGGTAGGATACGTCCTTCAATGTTTACTACAGCCGCATAATACAAAATTCGTTTCCGCATGTTTGAAGGATTTCGGACAACGTTGCCTGTGGCGTCAAAGTGGAGAATTGGTAGCGTGCTGGTGCTGCATGTGACAACACTTCGTTTCGGCAACACGATTTTCTTCTTACGCGTACATACCATATTATGCTATTTATCCCCTTCCCACTCCGCTACGATGGGGTGACAGTGGATTGACTGGAAAGTTTAGAAAGCCTATCATATAGGGAACATTTCTGCTTAATCAAATTCATGTGACAACACTTCGTTTCGGCAACGCGAATTTTTTCTTACGCGTACATACCTATTTATGATATTTCTTCCCTTCCCGCCCCGCTATGACGGGGGCGATATTGGATTGACTAGATAGTTTAGAAAGCCTGTTATATAGAGAACATTTTTGCTTAATCAAATGGTTGTAAAAATACGTGATTTGGGCCGCACGAATATTCTTCGCGAACGTTGCTCCAACAGTTTGGTTGCCACTGGTAGTAAGCGTTGCTGAGATAGAGCGTTGCCAAGTTCACGCCGGTGTACTTTTACTGATGTGGCGATCTAGATAAACAATATTTACTAAAACGCGAAGTTCATCAAAACAATAATAAAAATCGCCATCTAAGTTTGAATGATATTTAAAAAAATTATCATTAGTCAATATAACTGAAAGATACCGACACTAAGAAATTTTCACAACAATCTGACAGGTTGGAGTAAAATACTTGCTTTCAAGCATTACTTGATTTTCTACATATCACCGTTTTTTGAATATTTGTGTTAATTTCTTCAGGATAAAGTAAATGTTTTAATATTTCTGAATGTAGTTTTTTATTCTCTTTACGAAATTGCAAACATAGACAAGGTGTTCCGTTTAAAAATATATACATAGCGGTAAGCATTTGCGGTTAGACCGGAAATATAAAATGAATATGAATGTCACGAGTAATTTCGCAATTGTCAACTATACATCAATACAAAATTTCAGAAAAATTACTTCTGAACTAGCAAAGTTAGATGACCGTTCCGGGACTTTATACTAACCCTGTATATGTATCACTACAATTTTTGTGGCAATAAGAAATAACATTAATTTTACTTTTTACTACTGAATAATTACTTATTTATTAAATTGTCATAAGAATGTAAAACATTTCTGCAATCAAACCGAGAAAGTAAATTGCGAAAGTTTGCTATTAAACTAAATACGTGGTAGGTACAGAAAAACCGTTGACATTGAAGTGTCGGAAATTAGGTTGCAACTATTTATATTCTCTAATAGTATAAAGCTTTAAGTAGGTCATCCTGGCGTATAAAATGTTATACATTAAATGTGGGTATCATATAACAATCAGCAATTAGCTGATAAAAAAATATAGTAGCACTTAGTCGATACAGAAAAATTATAACACTTCATTATTTACATAGAATCCACACAATGGAAATATACGTATATTGGATGAAGCCCAACACAATTTTTTTAAACTTTTGAATAAAACTGCAGATTTGAACGAAATCCTATTATTCAACTAGCTGACATTATTATTTGCACTTTGCATATTCCATCACACTTGACGTAGATTTCCATGATGTGTTGTACCTACTAAAGTTTATTGAAATCGAGTGTAGAAGTGCTTTAAGCGCTTCTTGCATAGCAGCAATATGCACAACAGACCAAATACAGAAAAAAGAACCTTTTTCACATTATTAGAGCACTTTTTCAACAAAATTCATTTTCCTGGAGCCACAGATTATCGCCAAATTTCCACATTTGCAGTGCTCCGCCTAATCTTACCGTCGTAAAAGAAAATAAACTTATTGAACTAACGTTTACTGGACGTATAGTTTCCTGATACTGCTATCACCTATCACTATAGTCGACGTCGATGACTCGATCAAGCTGGAGTCTACTGTCGAATAGTTTTCTATACATTTTTTCCGGCCCTAACAACGTCATCACGATCACGGTATGTGCGGTGTTGCTGGACATTGCCCACGCGTTCGATACAGTCTCACACCAGCAAACATTATTTTTTTAAAGTATCCAAACATTGTGAAGATAATCTTCTCCTGTCTTCAAAATCGATCTTTTGTTGATAGTCGAGAGGCCTCTTTGTCCTCTTCCGAGATGATTTCTACCAGTTTTCCTCAGAGATATTTTCTGACGCCAACTCTGTTTATATTTCTTCATGGACTATACCGGAAGTAAAATATGCAGCTGGCAATATACGTGAGTGTCTCATCTATTTGCATTTATCAATTAGCGCTCTAATAGAAAATAGACTCCATGTGACAATGGGCAGGGAAATGACGTCTAAAAATTAATCGATACAAATGCATAGCGGTCACTTCTACAAAAATATTAAGTCTTCCATTCGATAATCCACACATTGGCAATGACCAAATTCCCTTCACAGCCGTCTTACCCTCCATTTTCATATAACGTCGACCATCGTCATAACCTTGGAATACGATTCAATAAGCAACCAGGAAATTTGAGCTAAGATCTATCCAATTTATTACAAGTCTCTTTTTTCATCTCTTAACCCCACCCTGCACCATCGGTTACGTTGGTCTGATGATGAGCTTAGACGTCTTCAGTTCAACCCTCGGAGGAGATGCACAAGTTGAAAATTAGAACGTATTGTACATATTACAACTGGCACAGAATTCAAGATGTTTCAAAATAATCTATCAATCGTAATTTATCTATCGTATCTGTAGTACGGCTACAACTTAAAAAAAAAAAGATGTTGCAGGGAACTTGTGTAAGCGTTTACACACCATACCGAGCATCATACACTCATCAAAATTCATCAATTGCGTGGTATTTATGACCTTAAGTCACAAAACAAAATGGTTTGCAAATATTCAATTATCATACGTCCTGTACCTACTTGTTTTATACAACGTAAATACCTTTTTTCTACGTCACGAGTTAGGTCCAAACCCACCGCTACCATTTTAATTCTGATTTTTAGCAGTATCAAAACCCAGAACAACTACGACAAGATACAAAATCACACAGTTTCTTCAAATACATTAAGAAAGAATGTTACACGTTTAATGTCAAAAGAAAAGGCAACGGCTTCTAGAAAACGAAATAGATCTATAAACCTTCTACAATTTCATTTTGCTGCGAAAAGAATGGTATTATTACACTTTTGTATTCAAGATTTTATTTCTCTTAAAGACGTTAATTTATTATGACGAAACGACATTACAGTAAAATTTGAGCTTACGCAGGCTTGTTTCCCATGTTCTTCCCAGTTTATATGGAGATATTTGTTTTATTACAGTAATAAATATATTTATGTGTGCAATATATATTTTTAGGTCGCATACATTGTGCTTAATATCAATATATGAGCAGGTATATTGTTAAAAGGCATCGTCGCCCTCATAAACAAGAATTCAGCATACACTGGTATAGATTAGATTAGTATAAGGAAACCACAATAAATATATATGCAACGCACCTAAATAACCTGTTACAAATAAAATTTTTATAGACAGTAATTTTTCTTACATATAAAGAAATAATCACACTATCTCAAATTGAGAAGAATTCGAAAGCTAACAGCAAACACTTTTCATAATTGCGTCTACACCTTTACCGATTCGCCTTGGGTATTCATCATTTTCTGGTTAAAATTAAAACAAAGGAAGAATTCTCCAGAGCAAACCTCAGAGTAAACATACAAAATATGTATTGTTGTTATTACCTGTACACACTCTTCTCGTTATACAATAACTTTTCTAACAAATTTCATATACACTAATTCACACTTGCAAATAATTGTTAGTATAACAATCGGCAATAAAATACCTATTAATTTAAATACACTACTGACGTTTGATGATCTGTTTTATATGATATGTATATAAATGTATTACTTCCTCTGAAATATAACACACACAATAGGCATCATATAATAATCACAATAAATAATCTCTCTGTTCTTAAATGCATATATGATAATCCATAATGTTAAATTGAACTTTAATTCAGTACATCGTTAAGTGTTGATGGACTATTTACGACATAATAGGAACAACTTCGATTTATTTTCTATAAGTAATTGATTTCTACTCGACAAGGCTGTTCCATTTAAGGTTCAAAGGTTATCGGATCTTCCTCCTTTTATAATTAAAAGAATAGATATACATAGATATAACACACTGGTACAATACACATATTCATGCGTTATGGTCAATGTGCGGTTAATGAAATTGAATATACTTGAGTCAGATTCCTTTGTCCAATGACAAAGAATACTTCTGTCTTGTTAGATTGCAGTATTATGGCAAAAATGTCTTAGTTCTATAACATACAGTGTGTTCCAATGAAAACGATCCACCTTAAATAAGTCGAAAATGTCAAGAAATACGAAAAAACGCCGAGACACTTTTCCTCCAATAAGGCAAAATCATGTCTTGCCCCACCCCTCTTTTCTGCCCTCCCCAATATCGAACATTAACATTTCAAATGGCATTGTCATATTATTTCATTTTTCGATTCTACATACTAACAACATTCATGTAGGACAGCCTATACCTATCGACAACATTTTAAAAGGTATCTTCTAAAGTGTTAAGGCTATTTTCTGTTACATCAACGGTACAGTTGAACTCAAGGTTTACTATAGTTTATACAACTGCCACTAAGTATCATATGTGCATATGTACATTATTTGATAATTATTGATTAAAAAAAAATTCGACATCTAGTTTTTCTTACCATTTTTTATGAAGCCTGTTTTTTTGCGAATGAAATAGAAAATAGCCGTTGAAAGAAAGATATCTTCTAAAGTGTTACGGATAGGTATAGGCTATTCCTACATGAAAACTGTTGCAAATAGTATGTAGTATGTATGTTCCCCCTTCAAAAAAAATCCATCTCGTCGTGTATTCTCTGATGCATTTCAAAGACTGCGACACAAGTACTAATATCATAGGTAATCGTCTACTTAAGGCGTTGCTTGGACTCTTTATGTTGTCGTCTATTACAAAATCCTCTCATGAGGATATGCTGTGTTTATTCTCCAAAGACTGTTTGGGACGGTCCATTTTCAGAATGACAATGTCTATAAAATGGTTCCAGATTTTACTGGTATGCCTCCGATTTGATAACAGCGTAGATTGGGAGGAGCGAAAGAAGTCAAATCCAACAGCCGCAATCTCAGAGATTTTTGACAAATTTGTTTCAAATTGCCAAAAATTATTTTTCTTAGGTACTTGCGTCACTGTAGATGAAATGCTCATACCTTCCAGAGGCCATTGTCGTTTTCGTATATACATGCCTAGCAAGCTGGCAAAATACGGCATAAAGGTAATGTGTATGACCGACGCACGAAATTCTTATTTCTACAATGGATATATATACGCTGGAAAAGATACTGATGGTGTAGGACTCTCTGAAGAAGAAAGAAAACTATCTAAGCCTTCACAACGTGTCATTAGATTGTGTAAACCCATCGAAAGTTCAAACCGAAACGTGACTGCTGACAACTATTTTTTGTCAATAGAATTAATTGATCAATTAAAGACACGTGGGTTGACCTACGTAGGAACTCTAAAAAAAATAAACGCAAAATTCCCAAAGAATTTTTAGTAAACAAAGATAGAATTGTTGGTACAACTCTATATAGATTTTCAAACGATTGTTCATTGATTTCTTATGTACCTAAGAAAAATAGAGCCGTCCTAGTAATTTCATCTATGCACCATGCGAAAGACAATGAACCTGGAAAACCAGAAATAATTAAATATTATAACTATACCAAGTCGGGAGTTGATGTTCTTGATATGAAATGTGCCAATTATAGCGCTAACCGCAGAACAAGGCCATTAGCGATATTTTATACTGTAGTAAACATCAGTACAGTGAACAGTTTCGTTTTGTATATGTGTTACCAAGGTAACCAAATGGTACCACGATTTAAATTTGTCAAGGAGTTAGCTTTTGAACTGTTAAAACTTCACCTTAGCCAAAGACTAACAACAAACCTTCCTCGTAAATTGCGAACCCATATCGAGAATCTTTTGGGGATTGCTATTGCGCATCAAATCCACAGTGACGAAAATATTGTTCCAGATGATAGGCTTGCCAAGGGAAAAGTTTGCAGTATTTGTCCATCATCGAAAATGAAAAAAAAATATTGTTGCATCTGTTGTTCCAAACCAATTTGCCTAGAATGTAGTCGAAAAGTGTGCCTGACATGTATTCGCCATAATTAATAAAAATGTGTCTACTTACTACTGTTAATAAAGTTTATTGTGCAGTATATTTGAGTTTTTAATAATTAAAGTCTCCTAGACCTGTTGTTTCTGATTAACGTTGAAATTTCAGTGTTTCGGGTTAAGAGTGAATGGTATAAATCTACGATACAACGCTGTAAGGAACAAAAAGTAATTGATATATTACATACTTGACAAAGCAAGTGTTCGTACCAGAAGGATTTTAAACAGATAAATGTTGCATCCTTACCATTATCTACCTATCCATTACTTAAAACCAGGAGATTAAAAACAAAAAATAGTATTTTCGGAGTGGCTTCTTCATTAGCCCGGGCAGAATCCTAACGATATTTTTTTAGATTTTCAATTAACATGTGATGCGATGATGATGTGGTCGCAAGTGAAACAACTAGTTTATACAGAGGAAATTCGCATTGAGGAATAATTACAAAAAGAATTATGAATACTCTAGTCTAATTGGAAATGAATAAGATTTTACTACAGTTTACAATTCAGTGGGTTTACGTTGCTAGACTTGCATCCCAGTTGGCAGTAAACTTTCGAACAAGATTTTTTAATTAAACGGAGGGTTTCGCCTTTTATGTGACCGCTATAATAATTAAACAAAATTTTAATAATCTGCCTTACTATTTTTTTTTCTGACACTTTCCACCTGCTGGTATAAATCACCTTGGCATAATTAGAGCTAGCAAGTGGCATCATTAGAGCTGTCTGCGGCTACAAAGAAGTCAAGTGAAATCGTTCTAGTTCAAAAAACTAAGAAAAGATGTAATAATAACAATTTGAAGACCTAGTATTCTCAAAATCAACCAAATGGTCAGGGCCACATTATTTCTTTCGGATAGATATTTTCAATTGATAGAAATCTACAAAAAATCGATATTTCTTCTAAGATTAATGTGATTAATGTGTGTACAAATATCCAAGAAGGCATCATCCATCCACGGCAGCCGCTTAACAGCAACGGTCATACGAGAAGTTAACCATCCCGCATTTAATTCGACAATAACTATCTCAAAAGTATATTATCCAAATACGATGCGTTAATACAATAAAAACCAATATTCCTTGTCTTAAAAGAATACTAACAGTTATTTCAGAAAAAATTGTAAGCAACCTTGAGCAGTACGTTTTTAAATTATTTTTGATAGATAAGTATTCCAAACAGAAATAAAATTAGAGGTTCCTTATTATGTTACTTAAGTCATTTGTACTCCACAGTATACAATTAAAATCTTAATACATATTACGCTAATGGTTTCTTGTTTATTAATTATTCTCAATAAAAATTGACATAAGCAAAAATTGCCAGTTTCAAATTTCCCACCAATTGATAGTAGAGTCTATAAAAGTAAAATGATGATGAGATTTATAAAATCGAAACGCGTCGCTGTATGGATATATACTCTTATGTTATATTTACAATATTCCTATCATTATACAACTGGCACAATACTTTGACTTTGACGTAATAGAAAATAACACATATCGGGTGTCTTCCGAACAATTTACGACTAGTACAAGTGCTAAGAATGAGATCACCTTACATAACATAAATACGAAGTAACTTGCGCTGTTATGTACGTACTTATTGTTCTATAAATAAATAGAAGTAGTGGCAAATCTGGTGTAATTGTAATGATTTTAACGCCTTATAAACGGTCTTAGTTTGTTGAAGGTTATCGTAGCATTGCCATTACTGCTGAGACTGAAAAACGAGAAATTGTGTTCTTTCGAATCAAGTACAATACGAATCAAGTTCATTGCACATAGATGTGTACTATAGGAAGTATGTACTATTACTATTTAGTGCATTTGCCTATTGGGTATTATAAAATACCTACACATCCGAAGATATCCTCGATCCTATCTGATTATTTTTTCTGATATTCAGTTAATTATAGAGTAATTTTTAACATTATGTTTTTCATTAGTGTTTAAGATTGACTTAATCCTGCCCTATTTTTGAAAAAAATTGAATAACTCAAAAACAGCTGATTTTAGGTATAAAGTACCTTAATAAGTTTTGATGCAGAATTGTATGGGTAATCTAAGAAAACTCATAAAAAATATACCATGCTATTTAAATTAAGAAAGTTGACGTAAACTTCCGGTTAACCGGAAGTGATACAAAAGCGTAAATAATTTCGCCAATGAGACCAGATGACACTGTCCGTAATAATTACAAGTATTCGGAATTGTAGGATTTGTGGAACATCGAAAAGTTCTAACGAACCAGTTCCGTGAATAACCCTATACATATAAAACCAAATATCTATAACCCAAATATCTATAACATATAATAACATATAATATCTATACATATAAAACCAAATATCTATAACCCAAAGCTAAATTCATTAAAGCAAAATTTGTTAAATTCAATGTTATTAGTTGTTTTTAATTTTTAGTATTATTTTGAATTAATGTCAAATCCTTAGAATTTAGAATACGAAAAATAATATAATTTGCAATCATTATTATCGAAGGATTAAATCAGCCTGTGACCAATGAATAAATACCCGTAAGTTAAGCAAAACTCAAGGCAAAACTATAAAACAAAAAAGTAAATTTACTGAATTAATAACATATTTAATATCAGCGTCGATACATCTTGATCATAAGCAAAAAAGAACTGTGTTTAATTTAATTTCAAACAAGTACTACGACTTCATGGGAGCGAATAAAAAAGACCAATTTCATAAATCCTTACGAAGAGAAAAACAAGATGAAGTATTGCTGGCGCCTCGACAATCTATTGAGTAATCTAGGCTTTTTATAGACGAATATATGTGGGGTTTGGTACAACAAAAATAGCGCTACCCATCGCCTTTTCACTATATACACACAGAATTATAGAGGCTACATGAATACCTACACGGAGAAAGGTTACTCCATTTTTACAATAAAGAAAGAAAAGCAACTTGTTACTTTTGATTTCTCAAATTTCTTCACTTTTAGTGAGTTTTAGCGAATCATTAGTAAGTTTTTAAGTTACTTAGTATTACAGTTTTCAAACTAACAATAAAATATGAACAAACAAACAAAAATCTATAATTGGTATTTAGGATGTTGACAAGAAAATCGTTTATTTAGAATGTCGAGTATTTTGATACATATGTATGTATTTAAATTAAAACAAATTTTTCAATTCCAATTTATATGTATTCGATACAATCGATACAAATTATGTATTGTCATCTTCCTAATTTTGTTCTAATTTGGTAGTACTTAATACATTGATTTAAAATACTTTTCTATTAGAATTCATTTATGTCTACAGATGTCGTACAGAAGATCTTGTTAGCAAATTGCGTGCTAGCGAATATGTATGTGATTTTGATTATAAAAATAAAGTTGTACTTGGTGGTATTTATTGGTAAATCTTTTTTATGATTAAATCGCATTGTTAACAGTGGAATAGCACCAAATACTTTACGGATTATAACATTTCATCATCCCAACGTGGCGTGTTGTGGATTTTTGATACCTACATTATATTCCTTCTGACAGTAATAATTCCAAACTGTCGCATAACGACTGCTGAGATAAAACATGAATTCCAAAAGTTCCCCAAAGCGAAGTTACAGCCAGTTCACAGGAAATTGTACTGCGGGTAATAAAAAACTATATTTTCTCAGCAACAAAGTTTACCAGAAGATTTGTCAAATGTTGAACAAACAATCTTATAGTATGTAAAAACTATCAATTAAATTACTTGCAACAAACTGAACAAAAATAAGATAATCCTTATGAATGCTAGTTATGAACTACGCCGAATTGACAAGCAATTGCCTTGATATTTTTACAACGCTCTACCATTTCTGTGAAACAAAGATTCTTTTTACGGAACGCCAATAGTGCAGTGTGGTGAAGATATGGAGAGAGTCGCTTGTCTATTTAGCATGGTTCACTCGTATGTGGATGCCTTTTATACAACATCCATCCTGCATACATTGAGCCTTAAATTCTCGTCTTTTCAAATAGCCGACGATATGTCCGTAAACAAGTTTGAGGAACTCACAAGATATTTTCATTTTGCAGAGAATAGTATAGTTACCAAAAGTGCTTACCAAAGCTTGCCAAAGGGTCCTACTTGAAGAAAATCTATCTTCTTATAATGAACACAGTATTTTCAAAGATAACAAGTGAAACTTATAAGCTGTTTTTTTGGAATAAGTGTTAGCTGCAATTTTGAACTTTGAGGTAGCAAAACCGACGTAAATAAAATGATAGGTAAACTTAAACGTGGAGCAGCAAGTAGCCATTATTCGATTATGTATGTAGATCCATTCCAAGACGGATTTACCATAAAGTATGTATGTATACATATTATGGCAACTATTTTTCCTGTTTACACCTAACTTGGCTAAGTTAGAAATCGATCTCTAGTGCTTCTAGAGATTAGAAACTATAACTACAAAATGAAATGAGAAATCCAATCACTGCGGCTATAAATGATATGAGTAAACAAGTGTTTATAACAATATGTTCTAGTATATGTAACGACTTATGAATTTAAGTTTACAACACCATAGTGTATTTTTGAGCATTTATTATGAATAAACATACTAGACATATTAGGTACACAGATGAATTTAGTTTCTTACATCTGTTTGACGACAGCTCTAACAGATATTAGCAAAGAAATTTTTCAATAAGACTGGATATTTTAGCACGACGACAGTACTGTCCATACTTTCAGACATAAAGATTAGTAGATTAGTTTGATCAAAGGTGTATTGCACATTTGAATATTAAGGAGATTAACCAGCTCGCTCAGCCGACCTGAATCCTATCGAAAATATCTGAGAAATATTGTTAACAATGATGTATGCCAAAAATATTATAATACGATAGCGTCAAAGAACTAACTGCAATAAGAAGATACTGGAAGAAGATTTTCGACATTGACCAAGTTGGTAGGCCGTATAACCAACCGGTTAGTTGAAGTTATTTTGAATAGAAGAACGACTAACCATTATTAAATTTAAATCTAAGTAATAGCGTTTTGTTTACTTATCCAATTTGAATTAGTGGACCTAAAAAATGTTTTTATTTTTGTAAATATTGATAAACCGTTTAAGCTCCGAACACTTTATTTTTCTTTGTGATATCAAAAGGTATTCAAGCATTGGCAAATACACAACTTGTATAAAACAATTCTTAAAAATATTTATTTGATTTATAGATACATCCTAAGGGAACAACGAATAAACAAACAGTAAATATTTAAGCCGTAGAAACTGTTGTCCATTCAAGATCAAGGTTATTTTTTTACACAATAGATATGTAAGAATAACTATTACAAACTTAGGGGATCACAAGAAAACACAGTAGGTAGTACTAAATAAAGTGTAATAAACCGATGTGCATAAATAGTAATAATCCTGACCCTTTCTTTAAAAATAAACACATTCCGCTTTTATATAAAATCTCACAGTTGATACTATAGACAGTAATCAGAATCAGTAGTAAGATAAACATAATTCGATTTCAGCAGCTGTAAGTTATTTGGAATATTACACAAAAATAGTTCACCGCTTTTAGCCTAAAACTGGTACGATACTATACAAAAGCCAGAAGAAATGTAAACCATCTGTACTTAAACAAATATACTCCAACTCGATCTAAATATACCACTAATTCACAAGTTTGCAATGTGTATATACAGAAAATGATTTCGGTGATTCGAATTAGAACAAAAGTACAAGTATAGAAGTTACGTATATTTTAATACATACAATAAAAGTATGTAAGAAGGAATACAAAAGTCTAGAGATTCGAGGCTAAAGTTTATTATTATAGCTTTAATGAATAATCGTTAAGACCACAAATAAATCAATGTTTTGGTGGTTCTACAATGCAAATATGTATTTATGGATGTTTTGCTGATAATTATGAATGAAAACTTACTTAGTAAACTATTCTCACAATTGCGTATCCAAAGTGAAATACACAATAGTCATTATTGTCACGATTTTAGACACTAGTTCACTTATAAATACGCTTATTTACTACAAAAACACGCACTTATCGGCATCATGCATACAACTTCCATCTTGGCGTATATCAAACTGACATGAAACTTAAAATATAATGCTACTTCGATAGAGATGAGCGATACTGAGCTGCACATTCCCTAACGATAGACGTAACCGTTCATTAAATAGTCAACACTGTATAGAAAAGCAAACAGTGCGTAATTGTTACTATTAATTATGATGTTTTAGTTAACGATAATATCGTAAAAACGAAAGTTTAATCAAGTATTAAATATTTTCTACACATATTGAGTGTCCATCTCTAACTTGGGGAATTTATTCCTACACTCTATTATCCAAGCCTTCCCGCCACCTTCCCAATAGATAATTTCGCGAGTTTATTGCTCACTTCATATCGTTGATAGATAAATTTAAAAGTTGGAAGTATATTTTCCACAAATCCATTCAATTTGCTGTAATTTTTTAATTTCATTTTGAAAAGAATATTTTTTAACATTTAAACAATGTCTAACATGCCAATAACTTCCTCGACCTTATTACCATTAGGTATATAAATCGATGTTAGTTAGGTTATGTTTTTAAAATGCTGTAATGATTTTTCAGAATTAGTGGATAAATGCATAGGTTCCAGGATACATATAATTATGAAAAATGACAAAGAGATTGTTGGTACTCTCTTAGGCTTTGATGATTTTGTGAATATGCTTCTAGAGGATGTAACAGAATATGAAACTACCCCTGAAGGAAGAAGAGTTACTAAGCTCGATCAAATCTTACTAAATGGAAATAATATTACTATGGTGAGTTTATGTATATACCATATAGTTTGAAATATGAATTTGATTGATAAATGCGCATATATACTCTTTATATCTTTTCACAGCTTGTACCTGGTGGAGAAATGCCCGATGCATGATCGTAGACTGTAATAATTATGTGTATCTAATATAACGATATTAATAAAGATTATTTATTATTGAATACATAGTAGTTAATATGTTCTAGAAGCTAATTAGAAGAGATAAACAAAATATAAGCCCAAAAATGAATAATAAAATTAATAAAAAAATTATTTGTTAAGCAGTGTAATTGCAGTGTTTCAGCCAAGCACAAGTTTGTATGAATATGTAATGTAATATATCAAAAAGCATAAATAGAATAGACAAATAGTGGTGCTAAATGAGTAAATACTTAAATCTTCATTCTATATTAGAATTTCATCAGTATTAGTTTTATTGGTTCATATTCATTATTTTATTTTAAGTGTTTCCCTCAGCTTTCTAAAGCAGCATCATCTTACTCTGAATCACTAGCGGAGCCGTCGAATGTTCTCTCAGAAGAAGGAACGATACATAGGTATGAACAATGTTAGCTGGTTGAGGATCACCCTATAAGAATGTATCCTACACTACTGCAAATACAGAAAATGCATTTTTGCTAGTCATCAATCTAGTAGCAGCTAGTAACAAACCAAGCCACGTTTTTTACGATTGCGCATGCGCTATAGAGAATGGCGCAAGCATCTAACTGCGCATGTTGAGATTCCGTATACAGTAGGCGTATGTAGACGATCATTTTGAACTGTCCTGAATGCATACTGATTTTAATATGGTAACACTGTGTAATTGGCAAACCGGTTTATCTATATTTTGTGGTTAGGTTTATTAGATACATTTTTCTTGTAACAAATGTCAACTTGGTAACGTTAGTTATAAATTGGAGAAATATTTAAATGAATTTTTGTAAGAATATAGTAATCGTACCTTATTTTGTATCCTGCTGTGTCGTAAAAGGCATTGTCTTGTAAAAGACAGAAAACCGCTAATAAAACAGGAAGAAAATATGAAAATAAAGACACTACAACAAGACAATACAGTCAAATGACAGCTAATAAAGAAATGTTTGCTCTAAGGCTGGACATATTGTCCTTTAGCCTTCTAAGCTCTTTGAACGCGGCTCTGCATCTAACCGCCCGGATTCGATTTCTGTCAAAGAAATTATGACATCTGCAAGTGGACGGCCAAGTAGCAGCCGGAGTTTAGTTCCTCATCTCCAGGTTCCTGCGCATCAGGACACGAGGTGGCGGCCTGTCGGGATCTAACTCCCCAAAATGCCGGATCAGCGGATACTTCGACCTATATAGAGGCCCTCTGAAGAGTTCCCCTGGTCAGCGCCAGCGCATACTCGCACAGAGGCAGTATGTTCAGATCACGATGTATTTGTACATTCGTAACAAACCAGGGTGCTGCGACTATCATACGCAGCACCCGGTCCTGCAGGATGTTAAGTCTCTTAACTTGAGATTTGCTGGCACTGGACCAGGTCAGGACACCGTAAGTTAGAACAGGTTGGAGAAACACCTTGTAGAGTAATAACTTAATACTTAAGCGAGCTTTTCCGGCACAAAAGAGGAGCCAGAGCCGCACGCGCACACAGAAACTTCGTGGCAACGGTTGAAAAGTGTTGCCTGAACGTTAGTCAAGTGTCGAGGATCAGACCGAGGTATTTGATGGTACTTTCCCAAGGACGCATCCGACTCTCGACGACGATGTTCGTTGGGGGAGGATTACGCTTCCTGGAGAATCGGATAGCCACACGCATATCAGCGTTTATCGTGTACCGCCACTTGGACGCCCACTGCAGACTTCGTTGACGGATCCTTGGAGACGTCGACAAACCAAAGCATCGTCTCTGGAAGATGAGTAAATTAGCGGCGTACTCCGCCAGTCTTGTGGACACAGACCTGGGTATATCGCTAGTATATAGAATGAAAAGTTCTGGTCCTAGTAGCGATCCTTGCGAGACACCGGCATGAATATACCTCCGGTCGGAAAGCTCGCCTCCCATTTTTATAGGAAAGGTCCTGCCAGAAAGGTAGGACCGAATGAGGACTATAATATTTACATTAATACCAAAACTGCCCATTCTGAAAGTAGACCATCGTGCCACACCGAGTCAAACGCATGGGCAAAATCAAGGAACACAGCGCCTGTGGAATGCCTCAGCTCCAACGCGTTACGGACTTCCTCCGTAAGTCGGAGGAGTTGGAAATCGGCCGACAAGCCGCACAAGGTGTCACGACGAAATTTAGTCAAAAGGCGGTCGCAATATATTGAATGGCCTATACTTTCCAATATAATACATATGTATATTAAATCTGGCAAAGCTTTCTTTCTTCACTAATTTCATAAAATCTAATAGTAATAAATTCTAGCTAAACGGATTAAATTAAACATGGGTTGTGTAGACAATGCTGCCTCTCTTCACTGCGACCTGTAAGATCTATTGTAGGTAAGTACCCTTAATCTTTTAGTCCAAATTAATCTCCAGACTTCTAAAGAAGTCTAGGACTTTTTCGCGGGCTCTAATACAACTAGGCGGTTCTATGTGCACCTGTCCGAGGTACTGGAGTTTCTGCCGGACCACCGCCTCGCAGTTACACATGTGTTTCGTCGTCTCGCTGGGTTCCGAACAGAATCGGCACTTATCATCATATATAGGCAGAGATTAATGCGATTAGAAGATGTGCTCAGGTAAATCTTGACAGGATGAACTATTGAAAGGAGAGCATTGCAATCTTCTCTGACAGTCAGGCAGGCTTACTGGCGCTGAGTTCTAACACCATCAGCTCCAAGTTAGTTTGGGAATGCCGGAATAAACTAAACAACCTGAGCAAGGAAAACAAAGTTGCATTATGCTGGGTAGGAGACACTGGAATTAGTGGCAATGAGAAAGCTAATCTATTAGCAAAGGAGACCGCCACAACTTCGTTTGTGGGACCGGAACCATTCTGTGGAATAGGGATGAGTACATATAAGAAAGAACTTAAAGACAGGGAAGAGGACGTCAGAGCTTCCCTCTGGCACAATCTTCCTGGTCTGAGACATTCCAAGGTATTCCTTGGAAATTTCAACAAGCAGAAAGCAAAAACCATGCTAGAACTAAACAGGAACAGATTACGCATTCTCACAGGTTTCCTTACAGGGCATTGTCACCTTAATTGGGGAACACATGAAGAGGATAGGTCTGAAACAGAATAGCGACTGCAGGTTTTGCGGGGCGGAAGATGAAAGTCCGAAACACCTGATATCCAACTGCACAGCAATTGAAGAAATTCGCGCCAACTATCTTGGCGAAGGCGTTATAGACGAGGAGGAAATGCCCTCTCTGAAACCATCATATCTGCTACAGTTTATTAAAGCTCTCAGGCTGGATGGAGAGTTGTGACTGCGGGCAAAACCCACCAGCTTACATCTCATGTAAGGGGGCACAATAGACCGACGGTCGCGGTGCAATATCACCCTTATATCTAAATCTATCACCATATATATAATACTCCTATTTTGCGGGTTGTGTTAAAGCTTTACGGAACTATTTTTCACCAAGAAAGTGAAATAGAGATTATGATCTTTTATCTTCGTTGGCATAGAACTGATCTGCGCCGGTCCGAGAGTTCTGGCACATTGCGCGGGATTAAAGTATTTAATTGAGTCAGTCACGTACTCGAACATCTTATGTCTTCTAAATTAGAATTTCTTCCTGTATGGGTATGCGCATGCGTTCGATCTTTATATACCCAACCAATAGAAAGAAAAGAGAGATTGGCAGCACATGCGTATAAGTAATTTGTTTCAAGAGAGAAGATATATCTTCTGTGTCGTTTTGATTTCGGACATTCCGAGACTAAACCCGCAATATAAGTATTATATATATGTATAATATAGTCCACCTGTAGAAGATGGACAATTCTTCAGGTGGTACCTGAGAGGATCGTGGCTACTGGGTAAAGATGGGATGGTGTTGAGGTCTCTTCTGTTAAGCTCCAGCAGAGATTTTGCTCTGATTGTCTTAGATTTGGGGTGTTAGCTCAATGCGATTTTTTGTTCGCTTTCTCACTGTTGGAGACGAGACCATAGAATGGCTCCGGTCTAATAAATCGGAACGCCGCTTTTCTTTCAAAGACCATATCGGCAGTTTTTTTGCCCTCAATTCTCCAATGACCTGGTACCCACAACAGTGTGACTGTGTTTCTTAGGTCCAGGACATTGAGGGTGAGCATATGTACCTATATACAGTTCCAGGTTAAGAGTCTGGGCCCTTAGAGTCTTTAGTGCTGACTGGGTGTCTGAGAAAATATACAGCACATTTAGAGCGACTAAGGCCAGCTAGAAAGGAGCAGAAGAAGAGAAACCATATACGGAATAGCACGCTTGCCAATTCGTTAATTCCGTATATATTTTACAACCCCCCTTCCTTTCTAGCTGACCTTAGTCGCACTAAATGTTCTGTATATACGCGCACCTTCATAGCGTCTTTTCGGACATTCTTAGGCACATTATTCAATGGCATATTGATATTGAAATCAACTAGTTTTAGTTGCTATAAATGTTATACATAGATACAATATGTAGAATTTGCATGTATTTTTTATTATTTCATTGCTTCATATTTTTCAATATAATGAATTTTTGGTATATGTATGTTTTACTTTTATTCACATATAAAAAATTGAAAAGTAACCAAATCCTTTCATTTTTGCATGGCAGGCAATTTTGAACTCTGATATATGTTAAGTTGCCTACAAATCAAGAGAATTTTAAAACAAGTACTTGTATATATTTTATTTATTCTAAAAGTAATAAATTCAAAGTTTTACGATTATATCACAGTATAAGTGTTTATAGTGATTGTAGTTTATACTTACATTAGAAAATTATTTATTATAAAATAGATTCGTGTGCTATGTCGATGGTATGTGTCGAGAATGTTGGTACTACGAATTTCCATCGTCCTTCTAATCATGTAACTATATTCAATTCTATTTAGACGTCAGACGTCACGAAATGACAAAATGGTCAAGCTATAACAGCTCTAAATATGCAACATGTTGGAAGAAATAAACTATGAGATTTATACTTCGCTTGCATTAACATTCATATAATTTTATTGAAAATGTTTATCAGGCGAAATAAAACACTGAGCGGTAATACAAAGTGGCCGTATGTAGAATATATTCGTATGTAATATTAAGAAGTATCTATTAAAACAATGCTAACTGTTGGAAATGGAATCTGAAAAAGGAGACGTTGAAGAACAAGAAGTAACTGTTGAAGTGTTGCCTCAAACTGTAACTGAAATAATTTACTTACAAGATTCTGATTTATGCTACACAACTGAAGAAGATTCTGATATTAGAACCACTGAATCATATGAAATTGGTAGTGTCGACTTAACAAGATTAGCCAGCAAATCATTGGTGTTAGATGCATCTCAGTCATTTGTGCTGTTGTCATCAGATACAGATATTATTAATGGGGTAATTAAATTCTGTATATTAAAATAATTTGATTTAATTGTAGTATTTTAGAATGCATTGTACCTCAGCGATGGCGAATTAAACCAGAATTATTTGGAACATGCAGAAGAAATAAATTCTGGTATTGGTGAATTTATATGTACTCTTTGCAATTATAAATGTAGATCCTTATCAAGTTTGTCTGCACATAGACTTATACATGATGATCAGTTTATAAGGTGTCATTATAATTGTGTGGTTTGTGGGTTACAATTTGATAAAGCTCAGTCACTATCTCATCATTTTCGTACAACACATGAAATATCAAAGTATGTTTGTAACATATGTAATTGTGCATGTTCGCATGAATGGGCTTTATTGCAACATCTTAAAATCCATGAACCTAAGAAATTTTCATGTGACTTGTGTAATGCAATATATGATACTGCAGTGAAGCTCATAAATCATAAAAAGACACATTCTACAACATTACTGTATGCTTGTAATAAATGTGATGCAAGTTTTGAGACAACTTCTGAAGTGTCTCATCACTTAAGAACAATGCATGAAAGAGTTAAACTACCTATGCGAGTTGTTACTGGAAAAATTAAAAGTACATTTAGTGATAGTATATATAAGGAAGATGTTAGTTTAAATTCCACTCAAGAGAAACAATCAGAAACAAGTATCTCAAAAAGGAGGAGAACAAGATAATATTTGTTTCAAGATCTCTAATTCAACCATTTTGTGTTCAACCTATATATTTTGTTTTGCGCTGTGATGAAAGTACATAGACATATTTATTATATCTTAATAATAGTACACTTATTAAGGAGCTATTTAAAAAGATTTGATTTTAGTTGGATAGGATTGTAAGAGTAATAGCTTTCCTTCATTGTTTTTAAATGAATTTATGGTTCAACTGTTAATCACATTACTGTATCCATTTTTTATGTACAAGTTCATATATAAGGATGACATTTTGTAGGTTCTTCTATAAAAGAAAATTGTGTCATATATCTTAGGTACTGACAATGCCAAATAGTACAAAATTACTGAAATAACAACAGGCATTATTTTTGGAAGTGTTGCAATGTCAATAAAAATGCTCGTTCAATGGTATTTAATGTTTTACCTTTTAATTACATATTATATTAAGTATGTAGAAATAACAATTACTGGCAGGTATAAGTATATTAATTTATCATGACCTTAATAAACATTTGTATTCTACATTTTTTTAATTAAAACTAGTTTCCATACTGAAGAACATCTTTTTTTAACATTGATTAAGAAATAGAAGGTAGTTGCGGAGTGTGTTTTGGAGTAGGGCAGATACTGTATTTAAGACATGAAACACATTACATACACACACACACACTAAAATACACAGCAAGAGACGCAGACGCAATCTGACAAGCAATACAGCTCAAGAAGCCACTGCATCTGTCTCCATCACAGATAAGAAAAGGAATAAATATGGTTAATGATGGTTGATTGAACAGACAGAGTGTGACAAAAGCAACAATGTAATTTGGAACGTCAATAAAAGTGAAAGTAAGCAAGCTTTAAAAATGTCATTGTGATGCAATAAGAAAAATTACATGAATAATGTGACGGCCATCAACTTTTATGCGGGTTTGCAGCTTTCCTCTTTCTTAGATCTCTCAATAATATTCCGCAAAATTGCTGATATTGCCTGTGTTATTTGCTGCTTTAAACTTTTGCAAATTTCTTGGACAGTGTTACAAAAGAACTTTGATTTTGACACAAAGAGCTATATCTTGCGAACGTGAAGTTTCCTAATATTACCCTGGAAATACAACTTGACAACAAACAAATCTCAGAATTTCAGCTTACATTGGTTAAGTAAACCGGTTACTTTTCGACGGAACCTGTCACTATAACGATTTAAATTTGGCCACTAAACAATTTTTCAAATTCGCGGTTACTTTAAGGTGATCTAGATTTGTTGATTTATGAGCTCACCGACAAACTTTGCCATATGAAAGCGCTTGTTATTTTAACAAAAAAACATTATTGGAACATATGTCCGATTTCAGATTTTTAAGGAAATAAAAGACTTCTTAGTTTACTTTAATTTTTTATTACTTTGGGAATAATGCCTATTGATATGATTTATTAATAAGAAAACAAAGTGTACTTAGAGAGAAGCGCAAACACAATTGTCAGTCTGTGTCAGTTTAATGCAAGTATTCAATCGTTGTTTACTGTTACTTCTTTAAATGTACGCCAACAGTATTGAAGAGTATGCCGATATCATATTCGTGTATGGTTATTGCAATGGAAATGCACGCGAATCGGTGCACTCAGTTTTTGGGGAACGTTTCCGTAGATTACGAGAAACAGGTAATCCTGCTCCTGCTAAAGCTATTGGTCCACGTGTAGTTAATGTAGAGCAGGAAGAAGCTGTTATTGATGCTGTAACTGACAATCCTTCAATTAGTACTAGGAGAATAGCAAACAATCTGCATGTAAGTCAAAATTTTGTATGGCGTACTTTGAACCGCGAAGTCCTTCATCGCTACCATCGACAAAATGTTCATGGTTTACAAATTGGAGATGCTCAGCGATGGCTAGCATTTTGTAATTGGTTATTGCAGCAACATGCTCAAAATAATGACTTCATTTTAAATGTTCTGTGGACCGATGAAGCGTGCTTTACACGAGACGGAATAAACAATTACCATAATGATCATATTTGGTCATTACAAAACCCACATGCGATTAGGCAACGTAATTTTCAACAAAGATTCAATATCAACGTATGGGGTGGAATCTTCAACGATACCTTATTACCTGTGCATGTTCTGGAAGAACGTTTGAACGCAAATACTTACAGAATTTTTTGAAACAACAGTTTTGACTTTCTTGAAGATACACCTCTTAACGTTATTGCAACTATGTGGTACCAGCAGGACGGTGCTCCACCACATCGCGGACGGGTAGTTGTTGAGTGGTTAAACCAGCACTTTAGAAACAGATGGATTGGTAATAATGGTCCAATTGCATGGCCTACGCAATCACCCGACTTAAATCCTCTGGATTTCTTTTTTTGGGGACACCTGAAGCAAATTGTTTATCAAGAGGAGATTAATACACGACCACAGTTGTTACAGAGAAGACAAAATGCTGCTACACAAATTAGAAATCAACCATACCTTTTTGTTCGGGTGAAAAACTCTTTAATTCGTCGTTGTGAAACATGCATTGAAGCGGGAGGAGGACATTTTGAACACTTAATATAATTAACTATTCACATGATTTTGAGATCTGAGCAATTTATTTAAATATGTAAGTGTTTATGAAATAAATAAATAAAAAAATTGCAGTCTTTTATTTCCTTAAATAATTGAAATCGGACATATGTTCCAATAATGTTTTTTTGTTAAAATAACAAGCGCTTTCATATGGCAAAGTTTGTCTGTGAGCTCATAAATCGCTCTGTATTACACCTAATTACACTATTAAATTTCTTACACTCCTTCAACTTTTAGGTGTATAAATTGGTACTTTTTAGTGTAACCTACAATTAGTATAGTACTAACTACTACTACTACTACTGTAGTAATTAAATTCTGTACTATTTCACTGTGAATCGCTTAGTTTTAGTTACTTCATTTCAGAATATCCGCTTTAAAATGGCCGCGAATTTGTAACAAGGTTTCTATAGATGCTTCTTTTATAGATGTTTTGGCTCCTCCAATGTTAGGCATTAACTATAATATAGGCGTTATTGTATTTTTCACCGTTTTCTATGAATTTTACTATCTTACATGGTTTAATTGTGGTGTCCTGAACGTCAAAATGGATGGTGCTTATTTCCGTTCCAGTAATAAGGAGAACTGTTCCCATCTTTTTCCCTGTGGTGTAACCTCATCCTTTTTCCCAACCATTGTGCTACAACACTCAGGAGGAGGATATTTGCCGTATTCATTAAGGTGTATCTGTTCTTTGTCACCCCTAGGGTACAAAGGTCGTTCGCGAAGACAATCAACGAAACTCCTTCAGGTAGATCTATTTTTAGCAGATTTTGTCTTAGAAAACATTCCATATCCAGCAAGCAAAATGATTACGGCCGGCTGCTGGCCACACGTCATCGGCACGTAAGATACATTATCGGGCCGACGTAGTGCTACAGGCAGTTGACCGACGGGTATGTGGCCCACCGGCCTGTTGCTGGCCGCCCGATGTTTTGCCATGAGTGTCAGCAGCGTGTCGGCGGCAAATCACTACTTTTGCCGTCAATAGGCTGCATTGCACTGGTGATTCCTACATACGAAAATAAACAACATTTAAAAAATAATTCTTTATTATAAAAGAAACAATCTATATCCAAGGTAATTGGTCGGAATAACCACGGAATAGCTTATTAGAAGGATTATACAAACGGAACGCATATTGTGTAGTTACATACAATAATAATGAACTTGTACTTACTCATCATCGGTAAAATGATTCATTTTTTCAAGAAAAATCACTTCTGGAAAAAAAGTAAATGCGTGCTGCAAACATGACGTAAGCCAAACATAAACAAACTCAAAATAAAATGACAACAAAAGTCGCACAAGTAACAGAATGAACCACTATGCGGCGCTGGTATTTGAGACGCGGGCTATTCAAATGCGACAGGTTGCCGATTGTGTGTCAGCAATGAACCGACACATCTGTTCTTTGTCTACAATCTGTAACGGCAACTGGTCGGTAATATACGGCGCTGTATTACCGTAGCCAGAAGCGAACCATCAGTGCCGGAACATAACCAGCAGCCGGCCATCATACTAATGTTTGCTGGACAGTGTAGCATGCAGCCGTGCGGGACATTGTTGTTGGTGATTACTATTTTGCATAATTTGTCAGCTTCCAGCAATATTTGCCTTGACATAGGCTTAATTCTTCCAGTATGAGTTGCTATGATGCTCTATTAAATGCATTCCTGACATCTACCGTGATCATTACATATCAGCCTTTAATGCCGATGCGTGGAGGCCAATGTGTTGTCGATAATTTTAAGCACCTCTGTAGCATTTATCGTCGAGGTATCTACCTTCTTTGAAGCAAGATTGTTTTTTTGCTTCATAGCCCTGTTCTACACGGCAATTCGAAGTGTTGCCGCTAATAGATAGGTAGTCGTACAGTTTGCCCTGTAAGTTCAGCAGGCATATTGATGTGTACAAAGATTTTTCTTGTTCTTTTTTTTTGTTTGCTTACCATGGGACAAGTGCTCTCTTTCTATCGATACGTCGAAAATTATATAAATATGATTACTAAAAAATTAATTTCAACTCACTTACCGTTGAGAAATTTAGGTTCTAGTGTCATTTTTTGCTATTTTTAGGTCAATGATTGATATTTGATCTTGTTTTTGGAACGCTGCGCCAAATTTTAACCTGGGTGACTTCTAGTCATCTTCTAGTTGTGTTGATTTGTAGGATTTTCACGCTGTTAGCCGTTGAACTCAGTGGCAGAGCGAGGTGAGGGCAAAGGGATCTATCATGCCACGGGCGGCACTCACTCAGAGATGCCAAATGGTCATCACTAAAGACCGCAAGTGTGGTCCGGTAGCAGGGGCGTAACTTCATCGGCTTTACTGAAATAAAAATGGGCGTTATTTAGAGAAACAAACACGTTGAAGCATTTTCACGAACTTTCGACATTTTAAATGCGTTGCAATCGAATTATAGGTACGCGTACTTGCAATGCATGATCATGCAACAATACCGTACGATGACTACCTACAAACTACATACATATTTCACTATATACACATTCGTACGATAGGCGCGCGCCGTTAAGGTCGCTCCCGACGTACTGCCGCTGGAACCGGACCAATTCTTGCGGTCTTTAGTCATCAAGGCAAACAAGATTGTCCGGATAATTTCAATTTTTATTTTGATCGATTTCTGAGAAAGATATTTTAAATTAATAATTATCGTAATATAATTATTTCCTTTGTTGATTTGTCTGATAAAATATTTTATATGTATGTTTCATTCAACCAAGTTACTTCTGCTAAATCCTCAATGCTTTAGTTTGTGTACTTCCTAGCCTGTACAAAACGCTTCTTATGTCCCAAGCAGCAATTTTTAGTGTCTATACGGTCCTATCACGGTAATACAACCTAGCTTGTGCAACGGATTAGTTGCAATTTGGTGTAGAAGTCATTACTTACACCACTCTCACACGTGCCAGCAACTGTATTTGCTACAGGATTTTTGTAACCGGTGACAAATATCCCTACTTGATACTTTTTTTCTGAACCGGTATTAAAACGTAGACACGGTACCGTCACATGTTACTACAACGGAAGTTATAAATACAACTCGGCTGTATCTAAAATAGCACTGATTATTGATGATATTTATTTGATAGTTATATCACAGTAACAATCAGGTCTTAGTATGATGTGAGTTACCTACCATATTGACTATAATATTACGGCACAAAAACGTGACAACATGAATTTCGGTCGCATTGTAACCTCGGTTACAAATTGCTACTTGGGCGTTTTTCTACCAGTAAGTTTGTCTAAACTATATCGATCAAAAAATTAACAATTTCTTTAAATCAAAATGTAAGTTATTTTCGACTTCTTCCAAACATAATTTTAGCTTTACTTTTGCAAAATTGTTCGTGTTATTTTCACATTAGATAGCTAGCTTAGATGCCCGACATATTTCGCAAATGAAGCTGTTATTATTAAAGCGATGACAATTCTAAATTTAAACTTACCAATAACTTAAAAAATGTGGAATTGGACAACAGTTCATTAACCTCAACATGTTTTTGTACATTTCTAAACTTTCAACAAGCTTAAGAATTTATAATTACTAACAGATCTAATTAGTTTTACATTCGTTTCATTGGTCCTGCAACCTACTCTATTTCAAACGCGTGTTTAATATTAGAGTTTTCAATCCTATTGTATTTGATATTAGAAAAATGCTTCTTATATCTACTTGATCCCTAGTTTGTTTGTTTGCCCAACATAATTTTTTTTTATAATCAATTTACTTAATAAATTCCCGACTTTTCTACACGTTCTGGAACGTTAAGCCATTCTTATATTTGGTTCTTTGAAGATTTACCTCAAACCCTCGGCAATAAGGGAGAGACATAACGGGCAAATACACCAGGTTTACACGAAGAGTAGTAGATTCCTAACTAGCTTATTGATAAGATTGATTTTTTATCATTTTGAGTTCGTTCTCATACCTCTGCACCAGTTATAGGTCCCAGCATCTAGATGGGAATCTGAAGGAATGTAACGAAGTGTACTGGTTTCCTTCCTAAATATTAATTTAAATTGTAAAACATTATTTCTTACTAACTAACATCTCTTCCACACCATTTATTTAATTTATTAGGAAAAATGTTATTACATTTTTGTGGTATCAAAAATAGTGCAAAAAGTCACTGGGCCCAAATCAGGCGAATATGGTTGGTGTTGTAATAATTGAAACCATTAAATGCATAATTCCATAATTTTCGCCATCGGAACAAGTGTACACCTGTACATTGTCTTGATGAAAGTTAATTTTTCTTTGACAAATAAGGACATGTCTTGATTTATTCGCTCAACTGGTGCAACAGCGTGGCATAATAGTCTTTATTTATCGTTTGTTCATTTTCTAAGTAATCGATGTAGATGATTCCGCGTGCATTCCAAAACACACTCGCAATCACCTTCTCGGCCGATTTCATCGTCTTTGCCTTCTACAGAGCCAGATCGGACTGAAAAACTTATTGTTTCGATTGTTGCTGTTTCTGAAGTATAGTAGTGCATCCAGGTGGTTCACAATCCATCACTTCTATTGGACACGACTTTGGCACGTACGATACCACCATTTGTGGCTGTGTTATTTACCGAATTGTAAACAGCTGGAAACATAGGAGCAGATCTACCATGCCGTTTGGTGTTAAACCTTTTAAATAGAAGTGTTGAATCACAGCAAGCAATTCATTTTTTTTTCCATTTTTTTCTTAAATGAACCAGTTTGCTGCTTCAATCGACTATAAAAATGAACCCACGCGACGGATTTAAGTAAAACGTTGATAGTAATCTAGTGACAAATAACGCTTACTAAAGGCACATTTTTGTCATATTCCTAGCGCCATGTCTTAGATTTTCTAAAGATTTACTGAACGTCCCTCGTATTATTGCATTGTTTAATTACAGTTTATCATAAAATACATGAAATAATAATTTACAGAATCTTTACACTCCTTTATATATTCATTCCTATCATTTTCATTTATATAATGTATTCATCATGTGTGCATATCATCTATTCCCTATCTTTGCTTTATTTGCAAATGCAGATAGAAGACGAATCGTTTCAAAAAAAAATTTACTCTATATTCAGTGAAAATCTATTATATGTATTTACGGATCTAACTAATGAGAAGCTTTGTATAAAAAATAAAAGTTTGGATTTAGCATGTCCCACAAAATATAAATATGTAGCAGTTTATAAATAAATCTACTTTCAACTAGACTTTTGTATCATTATATGTATACATATGTAAGTCATTAGTTGTATAGTTATACAACTAATGGAACAAATATGTAGCAGAAATCAACTTCATAGATTTTAATAAGGCTGTGTTCCGTAAATATGATATTGTAACCGTGGTTTTGGTAATCCTGAAAATCGTACATTTACGGAACTCGGTTATCTGAAATTGGTACATTCAGGTTGTTACCAAACAAACCGCTATTCAATTACGGTTACTGCTGGTTTGTTTTTGTTTGACAAGAAAACAGTATGGAAGTTAAGCACAACATTTATAAAATAAACTATATTTATCGATTATATTGAACTATTGGCTTTTTATTATAGAACATTGATCAAATAACATGTGCATACTGTTCGTATGTACTTATAAATTGCAATAATATAGTTTTGTTTTCGATTGTAAAGTCTAAACAGCTGATGAAATTGATCAAATCATACCAACATCGTTCCGTAAATATTTAGCACGGAAATGCACCGCAACCAACCACAACCAAGACCTTGGTATCTTATGTTCGGTTTACGGAACACAGCCTAATATATTGGCTTGTTTGGTTCAAATATTTCGTGTAATAGGCGTGGTGTAATTAGGGTAACTAGAGCCCACTAATGCGCTGGTATTGTAGTTCTTATAATAAACGCGTATAGGGTGCATTCCGAAATCTGCTGAGAGTACTGACAGTACTGAATTAGCGTTCCGTAATCAGATTATGCATGCTGAGGAAATTATACAAAGCGCCATGTCAGTAAAGAGTGACGTCACAAGTTACTGCTGAAACTGCTGTTAGTTATGAGGTGAAGTCAAGGTCACATATAAACAGGCTGGCAACTATTTAAAAGAAAACGTCCTATTATCTAATTAGATTCTTCATATTTTGATATTGGTTGAACTGGGTGTGCTATGTGTAATGTGTACGCTGTGGACTGTGTATTTTAGTAGAGTTTATATGCTGTCAAGTACTGATACATCAACCGAACTATATAGTGAATGGTTGAAATCGTTCCGTAATTGCGTGACGGCATATGCTCATTTACCTTACTGAACTATTACGGAACGATCTCTGCTCTGCGATCTCAGTAAAGCAGTAACAGCTATTTCAGCAGATTTCGGAATGTACCCATAGTGTGGCGAGTGTAGTAATGAAAAATGTTATTTAAATTTGGTGATTATTTCATACCTAGATATAGACGTTATGTGTTCTAAATAGTTCCTTTTGTTGTTATGCAAATCAATTATCTGAAATTCCTCTTTACTGTTCTCTTCTTCAGGATTAAAATGAACACTCTGACTACTTTCACTCATTACTATTTCATAAATTCGTATGATTGATCACTTTCTTACGTTTCATTTCTTCCACGTTTTATAATCATCTATAACCTTCTTTTATGTATTATCAAACACTAAATTCTTACCGCTCCGAATGATAACAACGCAATTTAGCAGTGCGCACTAGTGGTCACTTGTGCAGGATAGCAAGATACTAAACAAACCTATTATTTTTAGAGGAAACGTGACTGATTTATTAATAATAAAATGCATGCTTAACAAAATTTTGTCCTATAAACACAAATGTTACGATAATACACGTAAAAATCGCATGCATGTTCTCTAAACTTGTCTAAATATATATACCTAATTAAAGATAAAAAATTAATTAATTAATTAATAAAAACAGCGTCAAAAAAGATGGGTGTACTTCTTATGCCAAGCATAATAAAACCTGATGTCTATTAATTTACAATATTTTTAACCAGATGCAACGTTGTAAAGTTATCTCTTAATTTTTTGAAATGATATTTTTTCTCTTAACTGTGGATGATTCAACAAATCAGAACGTATTATAAGACGTACAGTTGAATAAAATCTTAGAAAAAAATAGTGTAGATGTTGCACGAAACCGTTGCCACAAGCTATAGTTCAAATCGTTGAAGCATTATTCTATGAAATTCGAATTTGGCGTAATTATGTAGGTCTATTCTAATCCGTTTTTAATTTATTGCAACTATGGTGTTTATTATTTTTCTTTAGATTATATTGTAGTTATACTTGTTTCGTCATTCTATAATAGTCACACTTATACTGTACCTCATTACCAAGGCAACTGATATCTAAGATTAGGAAAAGTATGAAATTCTAGTACACCGCAAGGCGTCTCTATACAGTTATTGTGTTTTGTACTTTTGTAAACATTGGATCAAACTCTTAAAGAGTAAATTGTACACCTGAAAATAGTGTAAAAAACTCATCCAATTTTTACTTATTTTCAAGTTATGGCGTAATAAAAAAATAAAAATGTCCTTAGTATGCCAGGATTGAGGCTTAAAACCATTTCATATCTTTGTTGTGCTGATAATGTACCAGTGTATTACGGCAGTCTGTACAATTAAAGTGTTGTAAAATGCCATACACTTATTTAAATTTAGAATATGCAAATATGGTGTTTGTTTATGGTTGTTGTAGTGGAAATGCTACAGCTGCTGTTCTGCAATATCGTCATGGGTTCTCCATTACAGACATTTTAATAAAAATATAACAAACTACTCGACAAAATTTAGAAGGAAGATAGGCCTAACCGTTTAAAATTTTATCAGTCGATAGCAGCGGATAATTTTGTAGTGGATGAAGCGACATTCACCTGTGTTGGCATTAATAATACTCACAACTGTCATGTATGACCAGACAAAAATCTCCACGCAATAGTCGAAAGTAATTTTCAACGTCTCCGTAAGTGTGTGGTGTGGTATGGCCGCTGGATATTAATTGGCCTTTTCATTCTGGAGAATTGCCTCACATGAGACAAATATTTACTTGATTTTTTTAAGGCTACTAGAAGATGGTGTAGAAACGTGCTCCTGTATATTGCGCTCTTCAGATTAAGCAACATTTGGGCTAAAAGTTTTTAAGGCGCTGGATTGTTCGCGGCGGTCCTCGTTGGCCCTACACAGTTGGTCTTCAAAATTTGCAGATCTCCCAACACTAGATTGTTGTTTATACGGTCGGTATCAGAATGAATGTGACACACAAGTGGTATGATAGAAATTGATCGCCAATTGTTGCACACCGCACTATAAACCTCTTCAGTAGTGGAATTACTTCAGAATGATTCAACTCTTTGGGAAAACACACCTTCACCCATCCGTTTATTAAATACAAACGCCAGCGCTTCCGATATTACCTCACCAATACGCTCCAATATGTCCATTGGTGGCCCATATGCATCTTCTGTGTTCTTTTTCAAATCTATTATTATTTTATGGGCCTGAATTTCTTCCAAAAACATGGAATGTTTATTGCTAGCAAAGATTGCTCGAGCAACACAGCGGAATCGTTACACGGCTCCGGTATGAATCCATACCGAAGCTGTGTAACGATTACAGTGCGGCAACGTAAACTCCTCAGCTACTTACAGAAAGTAAGTATTCATATCGTTTGGACTAACAAGCTCCACTACTATGTCTACCCTTTTCTGCGTGGTTTCACTTTTTACAATGCCCCACCATGTTGGAATCCTTTTTCTGACAGTTCTGTTTGCCTAGTTAGCTCTTCGTTTTTTTTTAACTGGGATATTTCTTCTTTTAACTCTCTTTTTAACTTATTACATCTTTGTTTCTGTATCTAATGACAGTGCTGAGTGCATTCATGAAATTGCGTTTTACTATTATTTCCTGAGTATTAGTCACTTTTTCACTTTGCCGCCGAGTAACTCTCTTAATTTCAGTCACATACATCACCTCATTATAAATGTAGAAGGAAGTCGTGGAGAGCAGTATAAACCTAGTCAGCTGAGCCTCTAATGAAATGTGTCCAGTCAATGCAATTCAATTTATTTCAAAATCAGGGTATATCTAGTAGTATTTTGAAGAACAGTATGATTACATATACATACATATCATGATACAGTATGATGTTTTTGTTTTTTTTAATTTTTAGTTACTAGAGCCGGCAAAGAGGAGCAAGTTTCAGTGCTGTGAGGAGACCAATCTGGGAGGGCCGAGCAGCCGTATCAAGGCGGGCGTTCAGTAACGTTTACGTACTCGCATCATTTATGTTCGTGACTTTCATGAGTCAGCACGGACGCAAGAATGTTTACACATGACAAAAAATATATTATATGACGTGTTGAAACAATTACTGTTTTAAGAAACTTCCTTGAAATCACAAACTGGGTGGCATCTATTAAATATTTCAATCATTAAATGTTTTATACTTGTTTCAGTTAAATGAATACAGCGTGTGGAATAAATATTTTATAAGGATGAAAACGACCGTTCCACATCGAGTAAAGTTATATTTGCAAATTTAAAGTAATCCTTGTGACAACTTAACGGATCTTTCGACGCACCTTCACAAATTTGTCTTAGTATGAGAAAATCTGAATCCTTGCCAGTAACACTTTCAAATAACACATAACCACAATATTTTATCTTTCAATTCCCTTTTAATTCTCCTTTCAACATAGTCATGAGCAGATGGCATACGTTTCTTATCGATGTCCGACTTGGTAATGTATAATCCGAATACTTGCTTCAAAAGGAAAAAATGATTCTTGGTTTAGTAAAGTGAGCGGTAGATCACATAGAATAAAACAAACGGCTATATTAAATGTTAATTGTTTGCTGTATTGTTTACCACGGATTGTAGAGCAGTGTTTTATACTTTTCAGGTGACGTTCACAATTCCACTTCCTGGTACACGTGAAATAGTTATCGCATTTTACACATTTAATTCTATCACATTCGTATTCTAAATCCGACATACTTCCAATTACAAGTTCTAGTTTCTTCAGAATACGCCGTTTCTGAAACGTACTTAACCGTGTCATTTTCTAAGTATGTGTGTACTGACAAGCACTCACAACGACCGTGGAATAATAGTGAACAAGTGCGCTTTGATACGAATGCTCGAGTTTCTGTGGCACGCATTCATCCCTCTACGTTGCTCTCCGCACTGCACTGAAACTTAATCTTCTTTGCCGAGTTTATTAAATACGCTATAACTTGAAAAACAAATAAAACTTGAATAACAATATTTCAGGATTTTAAAATTATTTTCACGTATACAATACACACATGGAGTTTGGTCCGTTCATCTCGATGCATCCTTTATATATCTGGTTATATTAGTTATTTATTTCATTTTATTCGATGTGTACTAAAAAAGAAGAACGATAAACTCAAAAATATATTGTATTATAAAGCCTTTTATTGAACAATCAGTGTACATTCATTTCTACAAATTAAAACTATAAGATTGATATGCATTTGTAGGTACCTGCAGAAATTATCGCTATGTTTCGAAATAACCAATATAGCCAGAAAAACCAATTCAGTTTTAGAAAATCTTGAAATAAGATATGTTTATTACTTACCGTATAATTAAGGTTTATTGCATTACTTTTCTTAAATTTTAATAGAAATAACTTGAATCAAGGTATGCTTAACAATTTGTTTTAACGTATAAGACAAAATGTAATATTACTTTAAGAAATACGATAGATGTTCTAATAAATCACAGTTAGAAATACTGTTTGTTTTATAATAAATATCTTTTGATTAGCAACATACTTCAATAATTATATAACTCAAATCCTACTATATTAATACTTGTATGAGTAAATAAAAGTAAATGTTTATTTCCAATGGGATTGATTAATTCTAATTTTATATAATTTCACAAAAATATATTAATCTTTTTACTCATTAAAATTCAACAGATTTTAATTGATATGAAACTTGCATAAATTAGAATAACTGTTAACACTGCTTATTGAGATTTATCAATCATTCTATATTTGAAACTTTTCTCCAACAACAAAAACAAAATATCTTGAATGGTATTGGCAACTACTTTAAATACTTCTAAATCTATATTATATATGTACCTATACTTAAAGTCAATGATTCATTTACAATATTAGGCTTATTTTCTCTATATACTAAGTACATTATTTTATTACTAGTTCTATAGGTTTGCATACAATACAATGGACATCAATTATTTCCAGAAGTTTGCATAATACAACAAGTGTACAAAAACTATTAATAATTCCTGGATGTAATTGACACCTTATATTCTGCAATTTAAATTGTTATCCCTTTCCAAAATATTTCTACTAGTACTTCGAATAAAATTAACAACAACTACTTTAAGAACCTTGAACGAGAAATATCTATAAGTACATAACATAAATAATACTGTTATTTAAACTATTACATGTGTTTTTTTATAATATGTAAGTAAACGTGAAATTAAATTTTCAGCTATTTTTTTCAAGTACGTGTACATGTATATTTTTATAAAGAATTCAATTTTAAAAATTAAGTATTTAACGGAAAATATATGTATATATTAAGTAATAAATATGGCAATGAATATATTTTGACAGTGGTATGTATGTTTACTTGAAGGTTAATTCGTCCGTAAATTAACGTTAAATGCAAGAGTGTTATCTTTATGAATTAATATATTTGAGGAAGTAGTTTTGATGCGAGGAAGCATGTGCCTCTGGATAAGGAATTTCTTTAACCCGGAAGTGGTGCTTCTGCATAGAAATCGGGTTCATCGTCGTCATCAATCACTTGATCGCCATCCAACTGCAATGAAACATATAAATAAGATAGCTGTAATTCATATTATTGTAGGCGGTATTATATGAAAGCTTACACTGCATTTTAATTAGTGTGTAAGGAATCAATTATAATTATTAGGTATGTTGGTCGACGAGCGACCTTCGCCTGCCAGAAATGGAACAAAAGATAATAATATAATAAATATATAATTCGCGCTTCTTTTCGTGTAAATGTTATTGGAAAAGTTTCAGTAGAGGTGAATGTATTATGCAAGGTTTACATAATTTTTAAGCGATTATTATAATAATTACATTGTCGTACCCTCAAATTTGTATTAACAATTAAAGCACATATCAAGTGTGTGCATATTCGATTCAATTTATAATTAATAACGGCATTAAATTTATAATGCGCTATTAGGGCGAACCTTGTTTTGCTACGTAGCAACTGTTTTGTCGATTCCCCCTAAATTTTGCTCCAGATGAAAAATGAACGAAAATCTGAGCTTGATTGGTTATAACTTTTGCAAATTAACATGAGCCGTAGAAATAATGAAGTAGGTAACTATTAAAGTATACCCTATAGGTATTGATTCTAAAATATAGTAAATCGTAATACTGCAGATTAGAACATGATTATTGAAAAGAAGTAAATGCTGGAATAACAACGCCTTAGTATATTACATTAGTGTAGTATTCAGGTTTTAATTACGTACGAAAAAGTGAAAAACGTTAAGCAATTTTTAAATGAGACTGAGAGGGGTAAACAAATTACTTTAGCTTAAACACAATCTGCTTCGATGATTGGTGCTAAATTGCTATCAAATTGGTTAATTTTAGGGGTGATGTTTTATAATATGCGTAAGGAGAAATTAGATCTAGGACAGTAGTTACAAGATACCTTTGATAACGTATTAAAAGACTGGAAACGTTATATCAAGAATAGAAGACTATCCAAAAGAGCTTCTAAATATGGAAGTATTTTTAAATAGAATACGAGTTAGACTTTTTTCACGACAAAACTGGATTATCTTGATTTTGCTCACGCTAAATTGCTCAATGTAATTAGTATTAAGGAAGTACTGTATTTTCCTTTTTTTTTGTTAATCAATGAAAACAGAAACAAGATAACTTGATTGGAGGCTCCTCAATTAAGAGAGGACACAGCAATCGAAAACTTTCTTTTAAAGATCATTTTTTAAACCAATAGATTTCATCAAAAAAGATCCTCCAATATGGTGTCCAATTTAAATTAGAACCGAACATTGTGAAACCATCAAATGTTGTGAATTTGTTAAGTTTATGCTTAAATGTAATCAAATTTTCTCCAAAAATGTGATATTGGCAGTCAATCGGTAATGAGCCGGTTCATTATTTAAAGACATTGTTTGATGATGAATATTGCTCTAGACGGCTGTCCACACGCCGAAGAAAGAGTGTCGAAGGCATGCTGTGTGTAAACACAAGATAAATGATTAACAGTTAAACATTGTGGGATCACTTACCAACAGAATACCCTTTTATACACTGCCGAACATGTGACGAATCATGAGTATTTGAATACGATCTTGAAGAAAGGACACAGCTCGGAGTGGCACACATCATCATTATCGCAGCTGGAGAAAGCTTACATGAGCAAATACCTAATCAAATATATGCTTATCATCTTTCTTTGATTGCCTGGAATTGTCCGCAAAAAAAATAGTACCGTAGGACCAGAATGAATCAAACCTTTTATCGCGAGATCCGTGAACGTGTGTAAAAAAACGGTTTTGCATGTGATAATGCCCCCAGTCACATCTTATTATATTGGTTAGAGAATTTGTAGGAGAAAAAGCATTCCAGTACTACCGCGCTCACCCTACAGTTCAGACATGGTTTCATGTGATTATTTTCTCTTTCCAACGCCTAAGCGGAAGTTGAAAGTTTACCTTTATGGAATAATAAACATCCAAAAAGATGGGACTTCTAAACAGGGTAAAGGAACTACAATTGTTACAAAAATGGCAAATTTGCTGAAGACGCTCAAGGAGCATACTTTGAGGGAGACAGTATTAAATTGTAGATACATTTAATAGAAAACTTTAAACTAAATCGCTTTACTCACATTACTTTTGAGACATATCTTATATACGTATTTGTAAAATATCTTAAAAAAAGATTTACAAATTAAAACGTGTCAGCTTTTTACGTTAAACTTTCCTTTTTTGTATGAATAATTGTTTTCTGCAATGTAAATGAGTTTTGTTCTTGCTCTGATCGAATTCAAAATTTGTATGATACGCTGCAGTGGGTCTAATTCGATCAATTTTTAAACTATCGGCAAACTATTGGTAAGCAAAATATACTATTAATGTATCAACAAGCCATTCCATGTACAACACTAATCCTCAAACTGCTGGAACTTTTGAAATTATTGGAGTATAACATCAATTAGGTTTCCTTTTTTTGTTCATTATCGAATTCTTTTGGGGAGTGTTCAGTACAGTGTGTCTAAAATAAATTGGTATATTTGTAATGTATATTAGTAGGTTAACAGGAGTTGTCAGCATGATTCTTTGTAGGTTAATATTTTTTTTATGACGCACATTCCATGTTCAAGAAATTGCAGTTTCACTTTCACCTGGATATATTTTGCGAAATAGGACTCATTTTTGCCATAGTATCGCTGAAATAAAACCGGAAGAGGTCTATAACCATTTGAGTAAGAAAATAAATCGTGTAAATTAAATGAATTCCAACGCTGAACATACCTCGTTAACTTTTATGCAGAGTTGATGTATTGTAACGAACATGTGTTAAAGAGATTTGAAATTTTCTTTCATCAGTTTGCCTGTAATGTCTGTCGTAAAACTGTAAACTTACTCGCATTTCTGGTAAAAGTCAAATAACCCGCTAGACCTACTGGCGATACGGGGTTTAAATTTAGAATAGAGAATTTGTAGTAACACATTCGTAAAGTGTATTAAATCTTTTTAAATTAGAATAGAGGATCAAATTCATTGAACGAAAAAAAATATAATGCGTCTTTTCTACAAGAAATTGAAACAGCATATACAGTATCCCAGTTCGAGTCGGTTTGTATGGATATTTTTCTTATAATCAAGATACAGATTTGCTTAAACCCGTAATGAAAAGAATAAAATTGTGAGATTGGTCAGAAGTTGCGTAAAAAAATGTTGCTCACTTAGCCAAGTCTCTATCTTCTTGTGATTATATTCACATTGTTGAACTGTAAATATATTTTGTGCCAAACATTCGTAACAGAGTATAGCGAAATTCGATAATTAACTATGAATTGAAATAAGTTTGAACGGCAGTGTAATTTTTTAACATTTACTCTATTGACCCTATATATCTGCAGTGACTTCTTATTGATGACGATAGTGCAAGATCTCACGTCACTCATATTGTTAGTCAATATTTATTTTATTCCAATACGTTTTAAAAATATTTATTTTTTTCATAAAATATATTATATATATATATGTTTGAATTCTTTGTAAAGGGTAACACTCTTAAGTTGTTCGAAGCAGTTTCTGAAACGAGTGAGCATACTTTTCGCGCCAATAACGAATTCGTTTCGTTTGTTAGAAATAACTTTACAAAGAAAGCCAATTCTATTAAAAGCAATCACATCTATGCATTAGACATATTTGACTTTGTGTAAGGTAAAAATAAACGGGCATCGGCCCGAAGAAAATAGCGCGTGGTGTAATTTTTACTGCTTCATTTTAACTGAAAGAGAAAAAATTATTTATTTAAGAACAACTTACCGCACGTAATTCTACCGGGGTAAAGACTCTCTTCATCTGCGCGCGTAGTGGGATCATTAAGAGCAGGAAGAATGGGAAGGCCAAAGAAGCTTTTGTTGATTTAACGATCCATAGTACAGACAAACAGAATATCTGAACAAACGTAAACAGGTGCATTTTCATCGTCCTGACCTGGAAACAATTATAAATTAAAAGTTAATATGAATAATATAAGTACATATACATTGTTTTCAAAGAACAATATCACTTAATGTATATATCTTTTAAAATATGTTAGTATAATAACACAATATTCCTTTTGGGTATTTCTAACTTAAATCAGAAGCATACATTGAATGAGAAAAATTTTCTAACGATATTGATTGTGTTAAACACCTGCATTGTTGTTTAGCACGGAAATATGTCAGCTGTTAATCAAGAATATTTTCTTATAATATACCAGGTGTCCTATGTTATAGATATTTGCGTTTGTTTTTCTGTTAATATACATATTTGAAGGAAATTTCAGATGACGTAGCAATCATCAATATTCTAAGCATACATTTCCATATGTTTCTATGGTTTGAATTCTATACCTGCTACTAGGGCTGGGCGAAGTATCGATACATCGTCCAGTATTCGATACCATTACTGGTATCGATTTGCCGATACCTTGGATAACATCAGTATCGATATCTTGGAATCGATACCTGGGCATCGATGTCTTGGAATCGATACCTAGGAATCAATACCTGGGTATCGATACTAACGAACTACGATAACAACTATGGTATCGTAAAAATTATTTTTAGACAAATATTTACGGAACTATTTTGCATATATTGACTCAAATATTAATGAATAAGGGTAGGTGTAATTATTCGCGTACAAGAAGAATAATTGTTATAAAAAAATAAAATACTGTAGATATGTAGGTATGTGATTGAATATAATTATTATTGAAATCAACCTGAAAAATCTATACCTACAAATCAGTCTTAGGAATCGATTCAAGGAATCAATTCAAGGTATCAATTCAAGGAATCAATTTATGGTATCGGTTCCCAAGCATCAATACATGTCGATACTTAGCCGATTCCAGTACTCTAAATCGATACCTTGCATGGAATCGATACATCGGTAAGTACCGATACCTCGATTGGTATCGATACCCGATACCAAAAATCGCCCAGCCCTACAACGCTATAACGGTCAATTTGACAGTCATGTAAGATGCCCAAATGTATAACGGTCATCAAAAGTTAACTTTTACATGAGTGTCAAAATGATAAGTTTTTATCACCGCAAGTTTAAAGTGTTTGTATTGGATATTATATCCTTGTTTGACGTTTCGTTATAGCCCATCGGCAATACATAGATCCATGTGCTATAGAGCGACGTTTATTAAAGATATTCGTATACATATACCGATCGTTTTGAGAGATAGGATAAATAACGGCATGAAGGGGTAAGGGGTACGAAAATTCGCTAAGAAGTGGGGACGCGTATGCGTCTCTCTCTATCACAGTCTAGTCTCGTCTAGTCTACAGCGCTGTGATAGACTCATACGCGACCCCACTTCTTAGCGAATTTTCGTACCCCTTCCCCCTTCAGGCTGTTATTTATCCTATCTTTCAAAACAGCCAGTATGTAACTAGCAATTTCTGATATACCTATGCATAAGAGACGCTTATATCCTGATCTATTAAATAGATACACGTCAAAAAAATTACAGTAACGTACAAAATTTTCGAACAAACGTTGTTTTGTACTCAATTGCGAAATTTTTTTGCATCTTTTCCAATGATTCTTTTGCTTCCTCCAATGATTCTTTTGTTTTCTATTTTCGGATACAACAATAGTATTTCGAAATCTAACATCAAAAATAACTGTATCCAGATCCTCAGAATCACTTTGCTTTTTCTGCTCCCGCCAATTTATTCGCAAAATATTTGACAATTTCTTAAAACCGTACAGTGAAACGTGAAAAAATTTGAGGAATTACTCTTTATGGCTTCATTTATAGCTCCCTAACGATGAAAGCATGCCTATTAGACTGATCGAGTATATGACTTGCCGGAACCACCGCCAGATTTCTTGCAGTTTTTGTGAATTTCGAGAAAAGCTGCACAGTTTTGGCTTGTACGGCCAAAAGCACAAAGTTGGGTGTAAATCCAAAGAAAAAAGGTTCAGAAAAAAACTTTCTCCAGACTAAAGATGGGCTATTATATTAAATCTCATGGTTCTATAATTAATCTTTCGGACCCCTGAGTGATCGCGATTTAGTCAAAATAAACTTTTAAAATCATAACAGATATAAACAATAATAGGTGCTTTCGTTTTACATGCGCTTCTGAAGTTTTGCTTCACTTCAGTTACCAACTGCGTTCTTTTTAAAAATCAAATGATATGGAAATGCACTTTCACGATGCACTTTACTGAAGTGCTTCAGATGAATGTGAAGCAGACTAATAGCGATTCACTTGTTGTGATACGCTTCACCTAACCTATAAGAAGCGTTCGTTTTTGTGTTTCACTTGATTCTTGCATTTCCGTAATACTTCAGTTGACGTTACAAATGAAGTGAAGCGCATGTAAAACGAAAGCTGTAAATGTAGATGTTGGGTGCAAGTGTTCTTATGGAACAGCAGTAGTTATGTCTGATATTATACAGAACACTTTTTATTATTTTGTCTGAGTACGTGCCGGATGACTTCTATTAAATATAAAATATTGCATAAACAATACTTCTAGTGTATTAAATTTTGAAATATATTGAAAAATATATGAAAAATAAGAATTAATCATTATTTATGCCCAACAAATTTTATCGGAAGCTTAGAATTTTGTAAATGGTTTGTAAATAGGTGTAACCAGCGTCCAGTTGTCGCAAGGCTTGTTATTATTTTAACTGATGAATCATATACCAGCGATATATACAGTACGGTCGACCGTCCTAGGGTCAGTCGATGTCATCCGAAAGCGTATGCAGTGAAGCTGCTATTAACAGTATGAAAATACTAGTAAATATATTCCTTTCAAAAAGAAAAGTCCTTCCACAAATAATATAAATTGCTTTAAAAAAAGTCAGATTATTGTTAAAATATAAAAAAACAAGGTTCTATGGAAAATCAGGATAAAGGGAAACTTAAGGCAATAAATTCTCAAAACGATCTCCAAGCTGAAATGAACAATTCAGAACAACAATACATAGTAGTTAGTATAGTAAATACATACAAAGGAGCGATACTGTCAAACTGACAGCAAGAAACTGAACCTGTCTGTGAACGCGTCTGTGGTGCATACCCGTTCGGATGACATCGACTGACCCTAGGACGGTCGACCGTACTGTATAGCAGCGATGGTATCTTTGATTGCCACAAAGCTATTAGTATAAAATAGATAGAACAGTCCTCATTCTACCGTCACAAAACTGGGGCAACAATATATAAAATATTAAACTTTTTTTTCGTGCCTACTGTATGCAAAATTCTATAAATGCTGAATTAATAATTTTTAAAATACTTCTTCAAAAAATACTATTTGTACCTACTACATATATTTGTAGAATCCTTTTTCAGTTCTTGTCATATAAAAAACACAAGTTGTGGTTATATCGAAAAAACGAAAAAAGAAATATTTTCGCCATCAAATGTAGGTAATTCAAAAAAGCGCCTTAAGGATGACCAAGCCGTTTTTCAATAACATCTAAGAAATGCGAGATATATAGGACTCGACTGATTTTGCCAAAAATCGAAAAACACCTTGTAGTTCAAAAACGGTAAGAGATAGCAGAATTCGGTTTGCGCCATTATTATTTTTAGGTAAAAGGACCTTTGGAACCGCACATGATTTTTTTTGTGAATTCTCATGGGTTCTTTGAAGAAATTACTTATTTTGTCATTTAAATCCGGCATACCTACATAGGTATGTATAAATTGTAAACGTCATTAAAGTAAATTTGTTAGCAAATAGAAGTTCTGTTTTCTATTATCTTTGCATACTTAAGACGAATTGTTTGTAGAAATTATTTACTTAAACTAGTAATTTTACTAGAATTTTCACTTTATTATTGATAAGAAATCAAGTTCATATACGGAAGTGATGTCATATGGTATATTCAAGCTAGAATTATTTTCTGTGTGATTTTTTTAAATAGGTGCCTAATTGGCAATTAAAAATTATTTGATAAACCCCGAAACTACTTATTATGTAGATCCTTAACGACGTTATTTAGGTATATTTTATATCAACAAAAATAGGTGTGCTTATATAACGATCTTTTGTTTATAAAATTTGTCCATGAGTATTTTCATTTAAAACAAAAACGTTATTCATATTTCTATTCTAATGCAAGCGATAAGGTGATAACGAAACTTATCTTATCACAATAAAAATAGATTAGAAAGTTAAGTAGCGGATATTCTACATAAGTTGTGAAGATTTTAACGGAATAGGTGTATTTTTGTTATTAAAACGATTACGGTATTATCGATTGAATAGTGTACATATATTGTAGATTTAAATTCAAAGTTTGAATTAAATATAAAAAACGAATAATACCATAAACTTTTATCAATGATGACGAGTATTGTGCAGGGCGATTGTACGGCGCCCCACTAACGTGCTACGGAGCATGTTACAGACCAATCGTATTCTCTCGCTCTACCCCGTTTTATTAAACTGAGCAGAAGCAGGGAACAGACAACGATCGCCATCTGGTCCCGGGTTATTCAAGCACCAGTCATGACGGATGGCTTGCGTATTGTACGTTAAAAGTTTCTATGCGCACATGTAAATATTCCATTATGTTTATTGATTATAAGTATATTACTCTACAATTTCAAAAGTAAGGACATTATTAGTGCCGGTAGATGCTATGTGCTTAAAGAATTTGTGAATTTGAATGTGCGAGGAAAAAGACGCTACGGGCGTGGCTGACCAGTTCATTACTCATCCTTGATCGTTATTTTAACTGTCACGTTTTTATAAACTAGTTGCACTACTAAAAATGTGTTTGTGAACCGTTAAGCTATAAACAATCCATTAATAATGAGTGCCAATAATGTAAACACTACGCCAGTTCCAACAACACAAGCTACTGCAACAATAAAATCACGTCCAAATATTATACCCAGTAGTTACATGTATACTTCAAGTAGTGGTCTATTGAACCGCAATACCGAAAACAAACCGACACCACCGCCAACATTACCTAAATATACTTCAAGTTTTAATGCTGGAAGTGGTTTAAACAGAGATCGTGATAAAGACAGTATTGGAGGCTCGTACAGATTATCTAGTTTAGATCGATTAGCTATGAGACAAAAATTTATGGACTCAGCGAGTAACTCTAATGGAAGTGTTACGCAGACTAATGGAAGCGATACAACAGCTTCGATACAAAGTAAAAGAGAAATGTTTTTCACCACAAATTCTACAGATCCTGCAACAAAGCCAGATTCTAATAGACTAAATAAAGTTCCTTCGCAAGATAAACCACCTGAACCTCCAGCAAAAATAAGTCCAGAAACAACCAAAGATGAAGGAAAAGAAATAGCTATATCTCCTCCAGAAATAGCAGTCAAAGAAAGGCCTAAATTAAAGGAATTAGATGGTTACGTGGGCTTTGCGAATCTTCCAAATCAAGTGTATCGGAAAGCAGTTAAGAAAGGCTTCGAATTTACTCTGATGGTCGTTGGTGAGTCAGGCTTAGGCAAATCTACACTTATAAATTCCATGTTTTTGACTGAAATATATAATTCCACTGATTATCCCGGACCAACACAAAGGCTTAAGAAAACTGTAGCTGTAGAAACAACCAAAGTACTTCTTAAGGAAAATGGAGTTAATTTGCTACTGACGATGGTAGACACTCCTGGATTTGGAGATGCTGTTGATAACAGTAATTGCTGGGTGCCAGTAATTGAATACATAGAAAGTAAATACGAAGACTATTTAAATGCCGAGGCTCGAGTAACAAGAAAACAAATACCAGATCAACGAGTTCATTGTTGTTTATATTTCATACAGCCATCTGGGCATGGATTGAAATCACTTGACATAGAGTTTATGAAAAGACTATGTGATAAGGTAAATATTATTCCAGTTGTAGCTAAAGCTGACACACTTACACCAGATGAATGTATTTTATTTAAAAAACAAATTTTGAATGAAATCGCTCAAAATAAAATTAAAATATATGAATTTCCTGATACATTAGAAGATGATGAAGAACACAAATTAAACAAATCGTTAAGAGAAAGAGTACCATTTGCTGTTGTTGGCTCAAATGTAGTTATAGAGACAGAGGGTAAGAAGACCCGAGGTCGAAAATATCCTTGGGGTATCGCAGAAGTTGAAAATTTAGAACATTGTGACTTCATAGCGTTAAGAAATATGGTGATTCGTACTCATTTACAGGATCTCAAAGATGTTACGAATAATGTTCATTATGAAAACTACAGGTGCCGTAAATTGGCAGGCTTAGGTGTTGATGGAAAGCCAACAAGGATATCTAATAAGAATCCTTTAGCTCAAATGGATGAAGAAAAGAGGGAACATGATCTGAAGATGAAGAAAATGGAAGCAGAAATGGAGCAAGTGTTTGAAATGAAGGTGCGAGAGAAGAAACAGAAACTAAAAGATAGTGAGGCTGAGTTGACACGGCGCCATGAAGCAACAAAGAAGAGCTTGGAGCAACAAGCAAAGGAACTTGAAGATAAAAGGAAGCAGTTTGAAATGGAAAAGGAAGATTGGGAAAGAGAAAATCAAGTTACTGTGGAAGAATTGCGAAGGAGATCATTGGAAGGAAGCAGAGAGACTGTTGATGGTAAAAAGGAGAAGAAGAAGAAAGGTCTCTTCTAGGTGTTTTCCCATACACTGTTGGTTTCATCAAACAGGAAGTGCTAAAGAGGTTTGGTTACTTTATAAGTGATGTAAGTAAGAATAACCTGATTGAAATATGATAGTTTCAATAGTGAGAACAGAAAAATATAGAACGTAAAAAGAATGTTTACTCAAGTTAGCCTAAATTATCGAAGAATTAATTTTAACTGCCAATTTATATATGAATATATAGATTATATATATGTGTATTAAATTTTTATTATCTACTTGCCCGTATGTAATATTTTATACGTGACTAGATTTGCAGATCAGTATGCTAGAGATTACTACAAAACTGAAATGTATACAAAATATTTAAACAAATTATTTATAAAAATAAGTAAAATCATGTCTGGCATGAAAATTTTGCTTGATGCATTGTGCCATCATTTTTATTTTCTATTATATGTATGTCACATTGTGCAAATAAATCTTTTTGAATATATATTATATTTTATTCCACAGTAGCAGTGTTTGCATTATTAATTATAATAGTTGACGATGATATTTGAAACTTGTGTGTCCCATTTCAATAAATGGAGGTATAGTGAACAAGATACAGATCTAACAGATACATATCTAACAATAAGTGGAATCATGTCTATAGACCGTCACTGTACATATACATATGTTTATAAAATAATATTTTTAAAGTATATGTTCAAATACAAAAACTAAGATTGAAGATGGGAACATATGTGCCATTTAAGACTAAACAGGATCAATGACCCACATTAGCCTGAGTTTTTACTATAAAAGTGCTTATTTCCTACATTTCAGATTGTTTAAACTTCATTGTACATATTTACATTTGATTTCTTCTAAATATGCCAAATTCATCACAGTAGATAGGTTTTTTCCAGTATGATACAGATTATTTGTTCCCAGATACTCTTCTATAAATATTCAACATAATGTGTCTATTCATACATTATGTTATTATTTATCACTCTTTATTTATAATTAAGTCTGCTAAATTACGAAAGCAAATAACATAGTGATATCTGCTAGATGATTTCATGTTTAATGCTCTAAACAAAATTAAAGTTGTCTTCATACTTAACAATACAAATGAAATTTAATTCTGTGTCTGAAGGACATCGATCATTACATCAGATACTGTTGAGTGCTTGTACAATTTTCAATAGGATGTCTGTACAAATGCAAACATACAAACAAAATCTACTATAATTTATTTGCTTTTTGTACGTGTAGTGATCTATCACGCCTTTCTTTTACCTAGGGAAATGTTTGGATTTGAAAAATGCTTATAATTTTGAAATGACTAAGATTACGTAATAAAAATTATAACAGTGTATAACGTAAATGTATAAGATTGAATTTCTTTTGTTAAAAAATATAATTCATAATTTAATTGAATGCGTATTTAAGTTTTGAAATAACGAATGCTATTGTAATTTTCGCTTGGTTATGCTGAATTATATATATTAACTAAAATTTATAAGGTTGTGTTATTTATCTAAATTCGTTTTAGTTCTTTTCTTAAAAATTTCATCACATTTTTATATTAATTCCAAAAATTAGATTGTACAATATTCACTCTAGAAAATTGCTAATTAGATATCTGGGCTTCAAAAATTTATACCTTTTTCTTTTAATTAAAAAAATCATTGAAAATTCTGCATCAAGTTAATTCTTAAAAGAATATCCTAATCATCTATACTTTTGCATATACATTACAAATAATTTGTATTCATTTAGTGTACTGTATTATTCACTTCAACATTTTACCACAATGAACCACGAGATCTACCCTAAATATGAAAACTGCTCCTTCCACAACGGTGACTGCTCATTGTTTTCGAGAGGTTGTTATTAGGGTTAAATGGAACGCTACCCATTTGTGTCTATATTAATTATTGCAGCTGTGGTATAGTTTGAAGGAAATACAGTTATGTGTTACGTATGAGTTCCGTATATCCCGACACGAAAAAAAAAAGCAAATGAGATTTATTTGTTTAATAGATAAAAGATCTAAATTTTTGGAGCAACAAATTGTTGATGAAAAGTAAATGTTTATAGTATTATTATTTACTTTAAAGGTAAGTGAAGGTAAGGTCGAAAATGCTTCAAGTAACATACCTAAGATAATGTATTCGTGTAAATTTATCAGCTGTTCCATTTAGCAGTGATTGGGTAACAAAAAAATTAATCTCCTTTATCAGTATCAGTATACACATTTCTGCAAAATAACTTGAAAGATAGGTACGAATACATATAATAATACTGAATAATAATGGCATGGTTTAGAATTGTTAAGGTCAGGCTTTAATAAAATGAATTTGATAGCACCTCTAAACAAATGAACCTGCATTTCAGTTTTGGAAAGACCAATATACGAAATAAGCAGTATTAATATATCAAATCTTATAGACATTAGTAGTGAATAGCAATATAACATAAATTTAGTGAAATTTAAATCAAAATTTATAGTCACTCATCCTAGTATGAAACTGCAGAATTACCGTAAATATTTATATAAGTAACCGATAACATATTCAAAAATACATTTCTTGTTAATATTAATGTATTCATTTAAAAGTTTTATTTATCAAAGTAGCGGTAAAAATGTTTATTTCGCCGATAAAAGTTTGGAGGATGTGTAATAATTTATCAGTAAGCCTGTACTACAAGCCCTACTTTATATCAAAATATTGCACATAGTAATGAGTTAATTGTATATTCGCAGAAAATTTGCTGATCACAGGAATGGACAATAAATCTCAGTCAAATATTTGAAAATTTATGATTATAATAGCACTGTACCGCATACAAAGGTGTAATAGCATTATGAGAACATAATGTGATACATGTGATATGTTTATATTCGATTGAGTCATCAGAAAGTGGTGTCGCAATTTAATTAATCCTTTTTTTCGTGATCAGTAATTGGTAAAAAGTTTGAAAATTGCAATTTTCAAATGTTTGCATTTGAAAATTGCATGTTTTGCATTTTCGATAATGTTTGTTTTTGAATAGGAAAATTCAATTTTATCACAGAGCAAGTATAAATTTGCCTTACTTATTTGTAAGGTTTAAAATAATATAATCTTTCTATTTGTTTGTTGTTCCAAACATGTCTAATAGTAAGCTCATTATGGCGTATGTAATTGGGACGCAAATGGAACAATTTGCGTTATTTTAAACCTTGCGGATAGGTAAGGTAAATTTAAAGTTGCTCCGATTCTCCTTATCATTTATAATGCTTGTTGATTGAGATGTGCGATAGAGATATTTATCATGTAAAACTAAATTAATACAAATATTATTTCCCATGATTATTTTAGATGAAAATCAAAAAGGAAAAAGTTGTTCAGAATTAAAAGAAGAAGAATTAATGTATAATTCACTAGTTAGTTTTGTTAAATATGCGATGTATCTTAAAATCGGTAAACACTATAACTTATTAGGCTACATATTACCTACCGTTATTGTTATTACTTACTAAAAGTAAATTATAAAACAACTGTTATTTTACTTGTCATAGAGACAGGTATTGGATATTTCTGTTTGACTTCAGTCTTAATTTCAAGTTACTATGAATTATTTTGTAATGAAATAAAAGATTGTGTTTACAAAGGAGTATTATGCACGAGATTCCCTTATTATTTATTAAGTAGAACAGTTTCTTCGCTTGTAATTTTATAAAAGTCCAGTCTAAAAAGGTATATTAGTAAGTTTTTATCAAGATTTTTTGCATATCAAGACGTTGTATACAGATTGCATTCTAAGCAATACACCTAGGTATACAGGGTGTCACAGAATAACTATTCCTAATTTTCAGAAATGATACAGGATACTTAAATAAACATTTTTTATTTATAAACTAGTGTCCGGAAATTTCTCGTTGTCAACGTAAAACTTATAAAAATTGTTCGAAGTTACGACCACCATTTTCAATACACAAGTTGTAACAATGTGCAATCGACCGCCGAATTCTTCGAAATAACTGCGGACGTTCACGAATTTCATCAAACACCAGAACAATTCGAGCCACTAACTCTTCTGCTGTATTAACAGGTGTCTCATAAACCAGTACTTTAATATGATCCCAAATACAAAAATCAAGTGGGGTCATAACTGGTGAACGTGCTGGGCAAGAAATCGGTCCCCATCTTCCAATCCATCCAAATTGTGCATTTAAATAATTTCGGCAATTCGTCCAAAGTGTGCTGGTGCACCATCATGCTGGAAAACAATATTTCTTCGAATATTAAGTGGGACATCCTCAAGCAATTCTGGTAGAGTATGTTCTAGAAAAATCCTATACACACGAGCATCTAACCGTGCAGGCAGTAAATATGACCCCACTACATAATTGTCAACAATGCCAGCCCAAATATTAACAGAAAACTTCCATTGATTACGTAACCTGTGAACGGCGTGAGGATTTTCCTCGCTCCAAATGTGACTATTGCGTGTATTAAAATAGTAAAACATGCCTCGTCTGTCCATAATACATACCTAGAAAATCTGGGTTCGTCGTTAATTTGATTCAAGTACTGTTCGGCAAATTGAACTCTGTTGGGATAATCATCTGGAATTAACGATTGCACTTTTTGAATGTGAAACGGATGCTTCTGGTATTCCTTTAATAACCCCCATACAGATGTGCGGCTTGTATGCATCGCATGGGCAATGGCACGAGTGCTTGTTTTCGGGTTATTTTCAAAGTATTGCAAAACTTGGTCTTCAAAATCAACATTTCGGACAGTACGATTGGCTCCCGAATCTGTTTTCTTTACTTTGACGTTACCAGTGTCTCGAAGACGCTGATCCAATCTTGAAAATGCTGTATGAAATGCGCCTTCCTTAGTTAGCATTACCGTTAGCTGCTCCGTAGGCAAGATGCATGTCTGCTAATTCAATATTTGTAAAATGATGCATTTTCAATCGAACACTAATGCAAAATGACAATTAAACACACTTATAACAATAAAGATTAATGTGTGGCACACGCTAAATGACAACTACGAAAATAGTTATTGTTTTTCATAGATGTTTTTCATAGAGGTTGCTGTGATTCTGCTTTATTTCATTTTATCGTGATACTGAAATATTTCCGGACACTAGTTTATAAAGAAAAAATGTTTATTTAAGTGTCCTCTATCATTTCTGAAAATTAGGAATAGTTATTCTGTGACACCCTGTATATTATCATGTATGCAAAAGCTCGTCGTTTGGAAAGAATTTCTATTCATTCTAAGTTTCCATATGCAAAGGTGTCAATAAGTAGAGTGCACTAATTTTCACTGGACGAATGTTATGCAGTACACGTTTATAATGTGTAAATCAAGTCAGAAGAAAGACATCGTTTGCAGTTAGAATTTTATCAAGATACAGATACGAGAAAGTACCTACATGTTCCCTAAATTATATATGTATAAGTAAAACCTGAATATTGATAAATATTTTAATGAATAATTTTTTTCATAGATACATTACCTAAAAAAACTTGTCTAATATAGGGCGTTCATGAGAAAAACAAAATCAAAGTTGCGATGCCCTGATATTATTGAAAACATCATACTCCCATGAAATGTGAAATAGCACAGTATGATTAATTTTATAATATAGTTTATAGACTATAGTAACAATATTTGTTAGAGGAATAGATATTCGTTGTAAGTTAATTTGTTTACATTTACTTCTAATCGTAGTTGTTATGCGGATAGCTATGAGGAGTACTGTATCTATTAAACTGTTTAATAAGAAACCACATATAATCTGTGCATTCGATACCCTCAAAATAACTAATTATCAAACGGAAAACATTGTGTATTGTACGGGATAATATTTTTATTTTTTTAATCTTATTTGTTTGAGTCAAAATGTTATTACATATACCACTATAGGTTGAAGTATTTCTTTGAGATACAAAGTAACTATTGGTGCACTTGTAAACGAAACATGTTTTCCTGTGTAATGATAAACTACTCATGATAAGAGAAATAAAATAAACAAAGAACAATACAAACCGCATTCATCGAGCGAACAGTATTGTTTTTCTGTGAATAAAATTCCAAGCAGATTTTTATATTATACCAACTTCTCCAAAAGTTGTGACTCAGATATAAACAACATTCAGTTAAGTACAGTAACAGTTAAGGAGAAACATTAGAATTTTATTGTTGTATTATATTAACTGTAAAATCGAGTTTGCAATACCTCGCCTTTTGGTTGCTTTGGTCAATTAACTAATTCCATACAATTTTTTTAACGAAATTATTGTTCTGTTCAACTAGAACACTTTTTAAAAATAACTAATGGTGACAAACAACGGTGATTTTTATATTTATGTTTTCCTATAAGTTGTATTAATTTATTGCGTACTTGGATTTTGAAAGTGTATGTCGTTCTGGAGTTAGATCGTATGCTGCTCTTCCAGTTTTTTTTCTTATAATCATAAATATGTTCCAGCTAGTGTTTTTTTAAACATTTACCCTAATTACGTATTAGATAATACTTAAAATACCTAATAGAAACCCATAAAGTGACAGTGGAAATTGAGAAATTATTTAAAATTAGATGTCCAAAATCATCACCATCTTTAAAAAGCACCCACAAGACCGCAACACAGGACAACTGCATACAAAATTCTCGATTCGTATTTGACTAAATATAGGTAGTTATAGTCTATATTTTACATGAGCACAGCGTGGGGGTTACAGTACTTTTTAATTTTTTTCCTATTGAGGAATATATTATTATTTATTATTATAACAAGTATCGTGAATAGAGGACTTCATCTCAATGATGTTTAGATTAGATTATCGAATCAGCACCACAATGTGGCGTTTACGTTTCGATCACGTACTTTTGTTTGTCCATTTCTTGGTAATATGAATTCTAGTACTTAAGTTTTGAATAAATTTCGAATTAATGTTTATACAAATATTGTTAGACACAGGTTGTAGAAATTAATATTTATATTTAGTTATATGTATGAATTTTATACATTTTAATATATTTATACGTATATTATATGTAATTTAACAGCTTTATTGTTTAAACATTTACTAAGTTTGGAAGGAATCAATAGTAAATATTGGAAGTGTTTACTCATATTCATATGAAATGCTTGTTTGAAAATCCTAATCACAAAACTAAGGACGACATACGCATATTACATTCTACGAAAAACGGTAGATATGTATATACATACTTAGTCATTTCTATATACATATTTATGTATGTAGACTTGTTTTACGTATTATTCATAGACGTTCCTGGATAAATAAGTGAAAAAATACGGATATTCATGTTTCCTAACCATATGTGGATGTTGCAAAAGTTTATTCGTATATAAAAAAAAACATGCAAAACATTTTAATATCACGGTATAAAAACCATTTAAGATTCATGGCAAATAAAATCATTCTGTCACATATGCCAGCTTCAGTATTCACGAAGCAAAGAGTAAAAAGCAATTACACAAAAAGTAACCAAGGACGAGCAGGTTTACTGACATTTTTAATATTATTCCCGTCTTTGAGGTTGTTGAGTTTGTCTTTTTCCCCCTTAAAGAACGCTTTAAATGAGAGTTAATTATGTGGGATCTGTTTTAAACCTTTTATTCGTCTATAATATTAGTAAAGACGAATCTTTGACGATATAAAAATTGTAATAGGTACTTAATTAATTGTTTATGCAATAAGTAGCCTCCATATTGGTTAATTTGTGTATAGTCGATTATTTACGTACCTACCTAACAGAATTTGCAGAAATGTAAATACTACCAGTTTGAGATGCGCATTACTATTGATTTACTTAGTGTTTCTGCTAACGAACATGCTACAAATATAATTTCAAGACACAGTTGTGCCTACTATTTCAAATCATTTTCAATTTAATTTCAAATAAATTAAAATTGGCAACATTTTTCAGTACCCTTCAGTTATTCTCATTTCTAAACGTAAATTTGATAGCTTGTTAATAGCTAAAGGTATCGAACGTATTTTTATTTAAAAAATATTCTGAACATTATGTTCTTACACGTACTATTAACAAGCAATTAATTTTCTGAGGGGGAAAAATAATGAGAAAAAACTCAGATGAAGTTGGAGGATACCGAAAGCTAAATAAGGAAATATAAAGCTACGTTGTACTTTTATTATTTTATAAAAGCTGCGAAGAACCAATTTTAATTACACGGCTAAAAAAATTAAAGAAGAATTTACTTTTTTTGAGCTTCGTTTGACTACAATATTGATATTAAGAGGATGGTCTACTATTGTTTACTTAATGGTCTATTATGACTTCGTGACGGAAATTTTGAAAAAAAAAACAATTGTACTTACATACGATAATTGTTGTAAGGAGTGAATCATTAAGAAAATCAATTAGCATCATATTAAGATTCTATTCTGGACCAATGGACGAATGAGTGACAAATATGTTTAATAAAAAATATTTTATTAAAAGAAGATAAATTATCAATTGGTGTAGAGAAATGACTTTCGGTTATTGTTTTGTAAGGAGAGGTGTATGTAAACACGCAAGCTAGTGAAAGATTTAAATAAATATTTCAAATTATATAGTGCATAATGCCTTTCTTTGGCATCAAGATATAAGGGGCGTTGAGTATTGGGCACGAATCTAGTGGGACTCTATAAAACAAAAATATTATCCTTCAATTCGTTAGCATATTTTCATTATTACATCTTACCTTCTCTCATCCTAGTAGATTTTACAGAAAAGAATTCTGCTTCTAGAGTTCCAGCAGAAGTTCGTCCGAAATTATCACGCAAGCAGGTTATAGGCAAATATAAATAACTAGCAAAGCGAATCGTAGGAAAACATGCAAAACGTCATTTATAAAAGGATAACTTGAACGATTGAGTAGCTGTCCGTAAAGCATTTTTCACCACGGTAATTGATAGGAAAGGTTATAGTGGGTATGGTACTATTACGGTTGAACAGAAGAAAAGTGGAAAAATGCCCTTTGCATCTTTAGATGGAAGTGTGAAATATTCGGCCAACGTCCGTGATTTTTTTCTAGTTGCCAAATCGAAAAAATATTTCCCGATTACATTATACCAAGTAGATGGAGCATGAAGCTGGCGCTGATGTCGTCTTGGCCTGAGGTTATTCCTTATTCCAGTTAATTGAATATGTATTTCCTTATTCTATGATAATGGTTAAGGTGGAATACCGTATGTTACAATTTTGCCTTAGAACGCGGAATCTGATGTAGTTGATGTGAAATGTACTCGATTAGAGGGTGACCAAAATTGGTCCTGCTTCGAAACAACAGCTATAAAATACTATGGAAAAGTAATGAAGAAGAATGGTACCTATTCTTCGGGCAGCACTCAATGCTAAAAAAGGATTTTTTCATGAACAACGGACATTATTTATGAGTAAACTTGGCCAATTCCTTACACATACAAGTGGCGTACTTTAGTGTACTCACTAATCGTAACATATTTATATACGACTCGGCCAGCTAGCCGTACTGTGGCCGACCGTAAACCCCATAACTGTCGAAATAAGTCCTGCCTATGCGTGTGGTAAGTCTATGCCATATTTATTTATGAGTCATTAGTTTTACTTCAATATTAATTTACGATTATTTTTCATTTTTTAATTATTTTCTATATCTACTTTTTATAAGATGTACACCGCGTTGAAAGTTGTAGTCAACATTGGTAACTTCTTTATTACTGGAACTAAGTTAGTTAAATTAGCAAGGTGGTGATGTTTTTTTATTCTGATTGAGATGACGAAATCAGAACTCCAACAAATAATGTGGAAGTAGACAATATTTTGGAGTAAATAGTCAGGTACAGGTTTTCTCAGTAGTTGTCAATTTTTTTTTTTATTATCTATTACTCATTAGTAAATTATCGCTTTGAAAATACCATTTAGTCATCTCGAGAAATGTGATATGCTGGAAGTGTATCTAATTTGTAGGAAAAATTCAGTAGAAACATTAACAGACATGCTTACTTTCGCTTGCAAGCCGAAAACAAAATGAAAGCCTTCATTTCTGTACTTTTTTTAAATGGTCATTCATTATTTCCCAATTTTTCCTATAAACGCAAAAAGTATTGCTTATTTGGTACTGAATGTCGAAATGGTGAAAATCCTGCGATAATACTTTAACGCTTCTATTGAATTGAATGAATAATTAATATTTTTTAATTACGTAAGTAACGAGATATAAGTAAGATGGTATGCGGGCAATATTTTTCAAGTGAAAAGAGTAAGTGAGTAATCTGTAAGATTAACCGTGAAAAAAGGATTATTTCGTTAGTATCATATCGCATTAGTGTTAGAACAAAAACTTTAAATACCGGTTTTTATGTCACTGTTGCACTTATATAGAATACATGCGTTACATTTACTAAACAAAACATTAGTACATATTTACCGATATCTGAGCAATAAGCTGACTTCTTCACGTCCAACAATAAATAGCATTGTAACGCATCATAGGCCTGAGAACGATAAGTTCAATAACATTAAATTGTCCGATTGCAGGTCAAGCGTAGAGTTATATCATTAATACAATTCCTTTACAAATTACCCACGGATATTAAGACTTTTTCATGTTGGTATATATTCTACGTACCGTTAAATCAATGTAGAAATTAGTAAAAACCTCACTTGAAACAGGTACCTACCTAAATTTAACAAATTTTCAAAATTACATTTAACAAATAAAATTAAAGTCTGATTCTGCCACCCCGTACCTCGTGAAATCCGGTAGTATTACATAATTAAAAGTAATTTGGAGCGTTGTAACCTTTCAAGCGGGTTACGTGTTTTTTTATAATTGTCGAGCATTAGGTATGTATATATACAACAATTTTGCACCTACCAGTTTTATAAATTGAAAATCTAATTGCTGAAATATTTACGACGTTGTTCCATTAGAATTAGGGGAGAAACATATGTTTCAAATGAATTACTTAAAGCCCGGAATGAACTGTGGACAATCACAATATTTAAGTTAGGTGTGTAAATAGAGAAAAAAAAAATAGATAAGTCAGGCAAATGTAGAATATACTGCGTGTGATGTTTTATTTCGGCAACAAATAATAGGGATTTATTACCAGCTCAAACAAATTGTGTTGACTGCTATTCTAAGGGCTACCCTAGAAAAGCTTAGCGAAACATGAACTTACACATACTCCGGTTTTCATTATTTTAGCCTAAACAAAGCTAGCATAGAAACGTTATTTTTTTGTTTTCTTGTGTACCAAGAAAATAATATAATAGATATACATATGAGTATCCTACATAATATTAGTTTGTTGAATTACAATATTTCTAGATGTGCAAAGGCATTCATGATATTAAAATTATACATAGTAATAACAAAATAATCTACTCATGTGAAACGCGTCAGGTTAACTAGTTCAGAGCTGATTAAGCTAATGAGATCTTAATAACAGTTTTGGAATAGAATCGCAGTTTTCTGTGTACGTAATCGAAAAGTAGGTATTATTAGAATATAATTTATAAATGTTTATATATTAAATAATTAAATATTATACAGTGTCTAGCACACATAGTGAATAAATTCATTTTTCACTTAATATTTCTATTATTATTAGGTAATTAAAAAACCGCGGAACGGATTTTTTAGAATTACATTTAGAGGTTGACCAGAATGCCGTGGTAGTGATGACGCGTTCTGCGCGTATAGGCGGAGCGTATACGACAATATAACAAGCGTGAATGAGCGCTCTCGGCACTTCTCTGACTTAAGCGCAACTGCCACTGGATTTTGGTCGATCTATAGTTAAGTGACAGTTTCGACCAGCAGTTAAACTCCCTTAGTATGGAAGAGTTTAAAAGGCATTTGAATTCTACATTCGGATAATGACATTTGAAGCCGTACAAACGAAGCAGTTTACTTATTTTTAATGATAGTGGTGATAGAACCAAAACGCATATGATGTGTGTGAAATGTTTAATGTCAAGTATCTGGATCGTCATGCGAAAAAATCTTAAAGTTGGACACTTTCGAGATAGTCTTAAATTAAGTCTAAATGTCCAAATTAATCAAGAAAGTCCACGCAATGATGATTATAAACAAATTGGTAGGAAATATAATGAAAGCAAGATATGCTGCCTCTCGACAAAAGATGCATCTGCAGAAAGTTCGCCTGGTGCAGGAATTGAGTGGTGCAGCTCCTATTGATTGTAGGATCGAGTTCTGTAAAACAGTAATGAATCTATATCAAGTAAATCCTCAGTGTGCTAACAGAATTCATCAATAGATACTGAAATAGGCAAAATCCTCATTGGGTGACGAAGGGCAACATTCAGTATGCAAGAAAAGTCAATGTCTGGTCTGGAATTATTGAAAATCACATAATCGGTCTCTATTTTTTCGATGATGCCTCAAATGCCAAACATCTTAGATTTTTGGTAAATTTCTTAGTACCAATATTGAAACCAGTATAGCTTGTTTATGGCAATTCAAGTGAAATTGATCAGAAAATTTGGTTGCAGCAGGACGGAGCGCCACCGTATAATCATATTAGAATTCCAAAATATCGAAGATTTACAGCGTAGGATTCGGCAAGAAGTTCGACAAATAAATCCGCAGGTTACAGAAAGTATTCTTGAAGAATTTATAGAAACCGCTTTGCATATCGAGGGGAAAGGAATGGTTTACAATTTGAACATCTATTATGAAATTATTTTCAGTTGTCATTCTATTTAACAAATTTTGCATTGGCATTCATGTAAAATTTAAAGGGTTATTATCTTCGTCTCTTGGCAACGGTATAGAAAAAACATACATTCCCAAGTGAAGAATGAAAATACCTTTTAGACGAGATAAGCTGTAACTGTCATTCTAAGCGAGGGGTGAAAATTTCACCTAACTAAGTCAAAAATCGACCTGTTTCACGGTTTCTTAATTCTATATATTATTAACTGTAACGGGTCGATGGCCGCAGTGGTTAGGCGGCTGACTATCGTTGTGAGAGGACGATAGGTGCCGGGGTTCGATTCTCTATAGGGACGGTGACATTTTTTCAGAGAGTTTAATCCCGGATCGACTTGCCATTCGCTGTTGGGAGCAAAGTGATTAACAGTACGGCATCATAAAAGGCGATATGATGCTGTCACAAAGCCATTGAACACAACATACACACACAAAACTACACCGCGAGAGTTGCAGTGATAGCCAGACAAGTAATACAGCTTATGGAGTCACTGCAACTAAGCACCCACAACACATAAAAAAAACCTGTATACTAATTTAGTAACGTGTCCATATTAATTAAATTAATGGCTAGAATGTTTCCGTGGCGCAAAACTGTCTGAATAGCACATATATTCATAAATGGACTGTAATAGTTGCGCAAATATTATATTACATATTAATCACTCAACATCAGTTAACGATAACGTCATACGAACTAACCTAGCAAAATGTTAATCGCAAAATTAAACAATATCGTCAAATATGGGAAGCTAGTGACTGGATTTTGTAGCCCATGTAGCTTATATAAGTAATGCGTATTACCAAAATGGTGTCGTATCATTAAGAAGCTTACAATCGGCATTTCAAAACGAATCTTGCAATACTAAGAACGTCGTCATTGTTTTGTAATCGCTTCGTGTAGTAAGAACAGAGTCTTCTAAATTTTACATGTTGTAGATACATGGCAGCACTAAACGAAAATTAGACTGAATATTTAAATTTAATGGAAAACGCATGAAAATGGATAGCCAGAAAGAAATTCCAACGACTGCGAATGTTTTACCGTACAAGGCCGAGCGTTTGGGGCTGTAGAAACGAAATGCGACAGAACTGTATACCAAATAAAGTAAGAAATAGGAATGTACGTTGTATGAAAATAAAGCATAAAAATAGAACAAAAAAACTTAGTCTATTCTTTTAAAAATAAGGTCAACACGACAACTGGTAGTACTGGAAACTTTTTCAAGTTTTGTTGGATTTCACATTTTAGAATGTCATTAAGTGTAGTAATAACGCAGCACCAAATCGACTTATTAAAATTTAATTTAGCACATGTTTGCAGAATATATTATATAACAGAATTAAACACCAAGTTTTATATACAGATTCTGTTAGAGTTGAGGTAATCTATATTTTAGCTATTGATTGTCAGAGAGGTTACGCAAGGAACAATAGCTCTCCGCATATATTTGCGTTTCCGTACGTTATTGGTATTTCGAAAATTTTCTAAAAACGTTAACGAGAAGCACTAATGGAATGAAAATATTCCACTTATAAATATCGCCTCAATATTTATTATATTATAATGCGGCTAGTATATTGCTATCTTAATTATTAAAGCTTCAAAGCAAGAGCACTTAGAATTTCGTCGATATTCAGATTGCCAGGTGAACGAAGCGTTAAGGTCCTTTAGACGATCAATAAATATTGTCAATATGTTAGTATTGTCAATATTATTGAAGGTGTGAAGGAGTATATTGATTTATGTGAAGTAAACTCAATTTATCAATATTTATTGACGATATTGTCAATATTTTATTGACAACATTTATTGATCGTCTAAAGGGACCGCCTTTAACGTAGGTACCCTATCAGTGAAAATATTTTAGTTAGTTATTCTTAAACCTTCTAAATATTAAAACAAAAACTTGAAACCTAAAAAGCAGTCGAATCATGCAAGTTTAAGATACTTTTGGTTAGATGGTTAAATTTGTTAGTTCAAATTTCGAAATTATACTTGACGGAAATTATCACTATAGCATTTTCCTGACATAGGATGAATTAATCATATGTTAGTAAATATTTTTACTGGAATAAAATTTTTTAATTAATGAAAACTGAACGAACATACATATGTACTACAGTAAGTTAGCTAGGTGGAGTTATCTTATAGATATTAGTGCACAATTGCTATACGCATTTGATAATTTTAGAATAAAAGCAGGTAAAGTGCAATAACTAAGTAATATAATGTAAATATTTCGTATAATTCAAAATTGCAAACATATGCAGGGTGTTTCATTATTTATTAAAATATCCACGTTTCTGACATTTCCGACAAATCTGGAAAAATTAAAGACTTATAAGGTAGACGATATAATTATTGCAAATAGAGTCTCAGTTGCCATATTTACCTCGATTTTTTATTTCTATATGATATACTTCAATAAATAAAATGTTTCTATATGTAAATAAAATACACTCGTCTACGACAGACAACAATCAATTCTCAAATCACTAACAAAATATGTTTAGTATTTCTAGTTATTAGTAGTTATTTCTACTGCTACGTTTACGATACAAATTTTTGCTTGATTCCGAAGCAGAACGTCATTTAATTCACCATCTCCGTATTGGAATTCTGTAATTAACTCGAGAATTAAATTTGATATGCTTTATATGTAACAGGAAGAGCGGAGTAGGAGGGGAAACAATGTCAGCACCGATTCCGATCGCCTTTGTAACCAATTGTTCTACGAAGTTTACAAAGTTCATTTGTATGACAAAGCGACAACTGATATTATTAATATAGCAAGCACACATTCATCATTCAAATTTCAAACATAATTATTAGCTGTGCATCAGAAATATGTTATCTACAGTAGGTTCAATTGAAAAATTAAATACCAAAAAAATATTCACTATACTAATTATATCCCTCCACATTTTATTGTGGTTAAAATTGGGTGTCCTAGTTAAAGGAAACGCAAGTTAATTAAGTATTTGTATTTGCGGTTTCTGAAATGTAGCGTATCTACGTTAAAAAAAGCGTATTGTCGGAAAGCTATTGTAATTAACAGCTGAGTTTCCATTAAAAATAATACGTTATTTCACAAGAAAAGCAATACATATCTTGTAATTTTTATTTGCGTGGTAAATTTCAATGACATTTTTAGTACTGTTTTGTAGGTAGAGAATGAAAAATCATTGTTGGCTGCTTACATAACATCATTTCGTAACTTCCTTCCTTGAACTGTTTCGTATGGATCTTCCCATGTAATACACGCCTATATCCCAGGAAACAATAATAAACAGTCGTGTAAGTAGACTGTTTGTACTAAGATAACGTCTAATGTTAGCTTTTCAATATTTATGTTGACTGCAATAATGAAATTTATGAGTCTATTATATTACACAAAGGTTTTTATGAAAGAAATCTAAATAGAAATTACTTGCCATTTGCAATATAGTCTTGTAATATAATTAAGTGATAAGTAATCTTGTTGGTTTTTTAAATTAGAAAGCTTAATAATAATTCTGTTTATGTGATCGATACTACTCCTTTTTTAATGTACGAGTATTGTATTTGCGTGAGTGAGTTAAGAAATGAGAAATGTTAAGAAACTAGGCTTCTTGTGTAAAAAACTTTTCTTATTCAAGATTCTGTTTCAAATAATACCGAATAACAAACGGGCTTTGTACTCTTAAATTTTTAATATCACAAAATGTCGATAATTCTGTTGTAGCCAAAGAAAGTTTGATTCAGTCTGAAGATATAGCGAAGGAATTAAAGAAAAGTAGTTACAATTATTCTTACCTGCATAAAAAACATTAGAATTTTGCGTTCTATAAGAACTTCGACAGGCGAAAAAGCAAATAATATTAAAAATCAAAAAAATAAGAAAAAGGAATCCTATTAGATAATCCGAAATCCAAAACCTCATAGAATGATTAGTAATAGTTTCGAAGTTATGAATTCTTCCTTAAAATCAATGCCTCGCATAAAAGACAATCTCGTGTCTTCTAAAATTCATAACGTAAAGATATGAAATTATGAATTATGGAACTGTATTAGTTTTTTAGAAACACTTAACTTAACCTTTATGATGCAAAAAGTTTAGTTTACGTTTGCATAAAAGCAATAATTGTTAAATATATAATAAATGGCACATATTTAAATTATTACCTACGGTAACAAAATATGTTGACTGAAATTTATAAAACTAGTTACTCGACAAATAATTGGGTTGTTGTCAGGCGGTTTATTGAAATCTATGTCTATAGTTTAGCAAATGATTTTAAAAATAAATTGTAAATCTAAAGTTTGCGGGGCTCAAAATGCACTACATCACACACAAAACACCAAGTGCTCAACACAAAGCCAAGCGAAGCTGCCATTATCAAAAAGATCATTTTTTTTTTGTGGGCGTAGTATAGTGCAAGGGATCGAGTAAGAAACTCTGTAGCAGTTATATCTCAAAGCAAGATTATATATTATATAGAAAAGCGTAAGAATACATGTTTGTGTTTTCTATTCCACAGTTTAAATTGTTTGAATTAATCATTTTGAAAGGCTGCGATTAAATCGGTGATAATTTAAAAAAGTGTTAATAATATTATATATAATTTACAATACTAGATAAACTTGCGCCTAACATTATCAGGTGAATAACTGTTTGGTAATAAAAGTTAATTGCATCTGTTTTCAAAGTATGGCACTCTCATCTGTGTATATTAAAGATTTACCGCTTCATGTAGTTAATATCTAATAAAATAATTTGCAGTTGCATTAGAAACCTCTTGGGACGTTAGTGTAAGCGCTAGTTGCTCTTCGAAAAAAGAAACATGGTGTACGACTATGTATGTGACGACAAATAACGAAACTTAGAACCACGACAATAATTGAAAACTGACCAAAAGAGTGAAAAGACGAAACTCGAAGCGTCGAATCTTGATGTATTATCGTATACAAACATTATGTATGTACATATGTATGTAAAGGTGTCCCAACAGGAACTTGGCGATTTAAATTCCAAATAACATGCGTAGTATTTAGAAATTCAACGATTTATTAACGTAAACATAAAATAGAAATCCTAAAATTATATGTGGAACAAGATATCGCATAAATGTCCACCGTGACTTCTATTGCACAGAGCGATTCTTTTTTTTAAATTTTCAATGACTTTATCACACATATGCAAGTTCATCTCGCCAATAGCCGCACGAATGTTATTTTTTAATTCATCAATTGTCTGTGGATTATTTGTGTAGACTTGATCCTTAAGGAAACCCCAAAGGAAAAAGTTCAGCGGTGCTATGTCGCAGGATCTTGCAGGCCAATCCACGTCACCATTACGAGAAATCACACGGCGAGGGAATTTCTCCTGCAGTAAATTTAGAGTTTCCCTGGCCGTGAGACAAGTGGCCCCATCTTGTTGAAAGTAAAGATTGTTGAGGTCCATATCTTCCAAACGAGGCCATAGAAAGTTATTCAACATCTGTCGATACCGCTCCCCATTGACAGTTTCTGCTTCTTCATTCCCATTTTCAAAAACGTGTGGTCCAACAACACCATTGGCCGAGAAACTGCACCATATAGTGACACATAGTGGGTGCATGGGTTTTTCAATAATCTTTCGAGGATTTTCACGCCCCCAAATGAGGCAGTTTTGTTTATTTACGTAACCCCCTGTGTGAAAATCAGCTTCATCACTGAATATGATTTGCTTACAGAATTCGTCATCAAATTCAGTTTGCTCCAAAATCCAATTGGCAAAGATGCGGCGGTGGTGATGGTCCCTGGGCTTCAATTCTTGTGTTAACTGGATCTTGTATGCGTGTAGCCGAAGGTCTTTTGATAAAATTCGTTGCAGAGATGGCCAATTGCTGTGACCGATACCTAATTGAAGTTTTTGGACTTTCGGTAACACTTTCATTCATCCTAGCGATATTTTCAACTGACCGAACGTTACGAGGACGTAGTGGTGTCTTTACATCGAGAACAGAACCAGTTCGCTCAAATTTTGCCATTAAATTTCTAATTGCTGTATTGCTGGTAATATGATTCTGATGAAAAACAACGCGTAGTCGACGAATTGTGTTCGTACTGGAACGATCATTTTCATAATAAATTTGAACAATTTGGATACGTTCTTCAATCGTGAAACGTTGCATGATGAGTTTTACAAGTTTATAGATGACGTATACCAAACATTAGGTTGCTAAGTTACCTTATTTGAAAATAATGTGAAATTTAAATCCACAAGTTCCTGTTGGGACACCTTTTAGTAAAAGGGAACTAGCTGGCCCACCAAACTCTTCGAGTTTGGACCAGCAGCCCACCGACCAGCTGACCCACCGACCAGCTGACCCACCGGCCAGCTAGCCCACCGGCCAGCTAGCCCACCGGCCAGCTAGCCCACCGGCCAGCTAGCCCACCGGCCAGCTAGCCCACCGGCCAGCTATTCCACCGGCCAGACCGACCAGTTAGCCCACCGGCCAGCTACCCACGGACCACCTAGTCCATGGTCCAGCTAGCCCACGGGCCACCTAGTCCATGGGCCAGCTAGCCCACCGACCAGTTAACCCACGGGCCACCTAGTCCATGGTCCAGCTAGCCCATCGATCAGCATTTCTGTTAATCTACTAAACTCCCTTAATAACTTTTAAGTGTGTTAAACACTACTCGGCCTACGGCCTCGATACTTATTTTATATCTAGTCGATTTTTTTTACGAACCATTTTATTAAATATCAATGGCGTTCTATGCAGAAACGCTATTTATTTTACATACTATAAAGTATAAATTTGAACAATTTGGATACGTTCTTCAATCGTGAAACGTTGCATGATGAGTTTTACAAGTTTATAGATGACGTATACCAAACATTAGGTTGCTAAGTTACCTTATTTGAAAATAATGTGAAATTTAAATCCACAAGTTCCTGTTGGGACACCTTTTAGTAAAAGGGAATTTAGTGATAATTATGCTGTTAAACGAAAGGTATAAAGGTTTTCGGTTAGTTTCATTTGGACACTATCTTGCAATACATATGTAGTAAGTACATTATATAGTATGTATTATATAACTTCATAATTAGTTATAATTGTATTTGTATTTTAACGTTTATTTTGTTACGTGTATAAGGCGTACTGCCAGTCAGATGATATGATGGTATTATGGTAGGTAAATATGATAAGAAGAGATAGCGGTAATGCGGCAAACTTTCAAGAGTACTTCCATATAGGTTTATAGAATAGAAAGTATGTTCCTCTACTGCCCCTATAAAGAATCTTTGTTCTAGTGTCCTATTATTTAGTAATATTTGTAAGGATCACAACTTCAATATAATTTTAGGCCAAGAAAAAGTCAATGTCGCTTAAGATATATTGTATAAATGTGTTACATCTGTATTTTAAAGATGTAACACATTTATACAATAAGTGATTAACTAATGAATATGTACCTCAGCTACATAATTACTTTAAAATTATTAAAACTTTGCATAAAGATTGTTTTTACTTAAAAGCTGACAAAGGAAACAAGGTCGTTATTTTAGCTTTAGAGAAGAGCAATATTACGATCGGGTTAGTAACATGCTGAGCAGTGGACCTTACAAGTTAATTATCAGAAACCCTTTGCCTAGAATAATTAGAAACGTCAATACTGTGTTTAAAACCTCATTTAATAAAATTATATTGAGCGCATGGAATTAAAATTAAAAAATAATTCTAAGAAGAGTGAATAGATTTATATGTAGGTATGTACTTACATATAAACAATTATTTACTTAAGATTCTAGAAGAGTTGGATATTTTATGCGTTGGGAAGAAATGAATTATATCGGATATACAAATAAAAAAGTTAATTATTTAAAAGACTGTTGTTAACTGAATTAATTCCAGAGTTGTTTGCATGCATTGACTGCGTTTATTCATATAAAAATTATGAAAAATCACTCCAAAAGTAAAGTGTGATTCAATCGTACGCTAATGGAACATATGGCTTACTTTCCTTATCTATATATTGTAAATAAAATTTGAAAAGGGTTGGATGACGTAAGCGTTAATAATAAAATTACGTATAAAGATGTTAGTTAATTAGAAACGTTTCTATGCCTGTATATTAAAAAGTACTTTGTAATTCCACATATTTCCCACTTTATTATCAAGTTCTCAATAATTATATAAAATAGTATAGTCTGTAAACGAAATATCTGAGTAATTTGATTTTAATTCAAAACGTTTGGAATTCTCGCAGCAGTGTTTTAACAGTCTTGGTCTTGGTTACTATAGCTATAGATAATTTATATAAACACATAGACTACGTAGACTAAACTGTGAAAGGGTGAATTATTCGAAGAAAAGTAAAATGGTAAACAAGAAGAGGAATTTCAGTTTAGATTTACTTTTCAGGTATGGGCGCACACTTCCTGCAGATAAAGTTTACAAGGAACGAAAATCGTTTTGGACTACAAACACCTTTTAGATAAAAAGAGTACAAGCAAATATGTAATCCGTAAATATGCAATTGATATTATGAAGTATAGTGGGTGATAATGATTAAGTTAATAAATTTTGTACGCAGTTATACTTATTCTCTAAATTGTTACTACTATCAGTGGCTTATTAAAACAATGTTTTATTCGACTATTACAAAATTATTACATATAATGATACATATTTTGTGAAATTGTACGTGTTGAACAAAGCTACAACTACATTTCATTATAATTTTGATTAAAACTAGATTGAAGAGCATCGCACGTGATTTTATTAAACGTACACATCCTTAATCGCTTATTAAATTTTATTCTTCTAACTGTTACGTTGGAGAGCGTGCTTACGTAATTGGTTTGCATCGTAACTGACGTTTATTAGATATTATTAAATAATAATTCATATATTATTATTCTACCGTATACAGAGCAGTTGCTAGAGTCTGATATCAGATACAATGATTTTTTTTTATGTGTGGTGGGTGCTTAGTTGCAGTGACTCCGTAAGCTGTATTACTTGTCTGGCTATCACTGCAACTCTTGCGGTGTAGTTTTAGTGTGTGTAAGTTGTGTTTAAATGGCTTTGTGACAGCATCATATCGCCTTTTATGATGCCGCGCTGTTAATCACTTTGCTCCCAACAGCGAATGGCAAGTCTCTAAAAAAATGTCACCGTCCCTCCAGAGAATTGAACCCCGGCACCTATCGTTGTCTCACAACAATAGTCAGCCGCCTAACCACTGCGGCCATCGACCCGTTTCGAAATTTCGAAACATACACTAGGGTTTGACAGTTCAATAAAACTTTAGAAGTCAAATAAAATCTGACTTTTTTTTTTTTGTGTGGTGGGTGCTTAGTTGCAGTGACTCCGTAAGCTGTATTACTTGTCTGGCTATCACTGCAACTCTTGCGGTGTAGTTTAGTGTGTGTAAGTTGTGTTTAAATGGCTTTGTGACAGCATCATATCGCCTTTTATGATGCCGCGCTGTTAATCACTTTGCTCCCAACAGCGAATGGCAAGTCGATCCGGGATTAAACTCTCTGAAAAAATGTCACCGTCCCTCCAGAGAATTGAACCCCGGCACCTATCGTCCTCTCACAACAATAGTCAGCCGCCTAACCACTGCGGCCATCGACCCGTCTTAAAATGAATATTATTACATAAGTATACTATGTAAGTGCATTTGTACTTTTATTAGAGTAATACTAATATCAAACCGTGATATAATTGATTGAAGTTACTAAATTATTCATCATTGCGTTAATTGAATTTATACGGCAATTAATTGTTGTTCATTGTAGTTTTGCATTAAACTGTTTTGTAATTAAGATTCTCCTGAAATTATTGCATCTGGTTGGCAATATATGCTCGATACAGAATGCAAAGAACGATGAATCCTTAAAAAACGATATCAGTGAATGTCAGTTTTAATCTGTATGAGTTCTATACTCTTTAAGAATTTGTAATGAGATGATAAAGCGTAATGTGAAAACGCTAAATCGATTCAATGATTTTTTCGCCCACCATGTCTGAAAATGACTCATTACGTCTAAATATCGGGTAGACAGTAGCTATTTGCGGCTCTAAGGTTGCAAACAAAATGTTTTATGTCATCTCCCCTTACATTTAATACTCAATTGATGATCAATTACACTGCTTATAGATATTTATTTACTTGACGTTTCTCGGTTCTGCGGAAGCTAGCTGGTCGCTATTTTTGCATACTTTGCCGCCCCACATAACTGTTAGCTTTTAATCTTCAAATTAAACATATATTCCAAGATTGAAAGCATTAATGGTATGCAATAAACAGTGGTGTGTCACACATGTAGAAACGCTTTAGCAGCTCTCAACTGATAGTAGCACTAGCTTGACTTGGGGCGCTAAACGGTAGTTTGTGCGCTTGTGACACAACATATTATAGTTTCATGGATGTACCATAAAGCAAATAATGATGTGGAAGTATTATGAATTTAAACCACTAACAGCTACTTGCAATATTTGAGTGAAATACGCATGTTTGTCAGCAATTTCCACTACATTCCGCTTTAAATGTATGTCTTATCCCATTACGAGTCGTTATACTGCATGCTTCCGTAAGAAAACTACACGTTCTATGGTTTTCTTTTTAGCTGATCTTTAAGGCAGGATTCAATTTAAATGTTGAGACCAACCTGGTTAAAGTACTCGTCAATTATTGAATTTGCTTACAGTTAGCCGATGTTACCATGTAGATCGAAACAGTGGAACAGAACATTGGGGGTTTGGAACTGTATCCAAACGGATCGTTAAGTAGCAGACAACTCTGGTTATGAGCTGTACCGGCTAAGAGAATGCTACAAGAATACTACTAGAGTTGGCCATGAAAAGTACTGTAAATGTGGTGTGAACTGCTGAGCATGGGGGTATAAAAGGTAAGTGAGCATCAGACAAATTAACTAGAAATAAGTGTGTCGAGGCTTGAACAGTCAGAATGGGTCAAGCTCATAGAGTTTGCGAATGACCTAATGGTAGTAGCGATGGCAAAGACTGAAGAAAAGCTTACAAGCATAGCAAACACGACACTACAGAGGATATTGGCCTGGGTGGAGGAAAACAAGGAAGCAGTGCTCCTAATTACAAATGATGAACTTCCGTATATCTAAGTAAAGCCATCAAGTACCTAGGTGTGTGGTTAGATAGAAAACTCACGTTTACTGAATATGTAAATAAGACCACTGAAAAGGCAGAGAGGACAATGTCGACCCGCTGTGCTTGATACTTAATATCGGAGCCTCAAAACGAACAACCCTGGTTAGTGTGAGCTACTCGCAGGTGCTGCATATGCTGCCCCTGTTTGGCAGGAAGCCGTTAAGAACCAAAAGCTCCGCAGGAAGTTAAACAGACTATAATTGACGATTTGCATAAGGGCCAGTAGTGCGTAAGAGTAAGAAGTACATTCGGGGAGCGGCCAACGTCATTGTAGGGATTACACCTATACACCTTGCAGTCCAAGAAAGACACGAACGCTATAATGACAAAACCAAGGCGGTAGGAAACTGGAGTCAAAGGACCTACAAAAGAGGTACTCATCAACTAATACCTGATATTCAAATCTGGGTAAATATCTCCTTTGGAGAAGTCAACTATTTTCTGACACAGGCCTTCTCGGGTCACGGAAGCTTCCAAAAGTACCTATATCAACGAGGAAAGATCGGTACGGATCAGTGCCCATACTCTAATGGTACATACACTTGCGACCACCACCTTACCATGGGTCTCTTCAAGATTTTTCATTCGGCAAAAAAAGCTAGAAATAAGTTAAAGTTATAGCTTTTACGGGGCTGAAATCAACGTGTAGAATAACCTGGTAGGTTATAAAACACAGACTAACACAATGGCAGACATGACTATTGGTAGAGGATTTCTGGACAGAAGATTACCAAGGTCTTCCACTTGGGGGTTGCTAAACATCATCAGAAGGAATCTATTTACATTCAGTAAGAAGGTAATAGATTTACTAAGTAGATGACTGGGAAATGCAAGTTGATTACTGGCATAACTTGGTGATAACACATGCTCAGGAAGTCACAAGGATAAAAACTAATGTAGTTTGCCATTTTGCAATGTTCATAGACATTGAGGAACAAACCATCACAGTGAAAGAGGTAACACCAGAAAAAACGTTAACATAAGAATTTTCTAGAACATCACCTTTGGTTGTCAATGCGTAAAGTTATTTTTGTTTTTTCACAAACAATTGGTTAAAAGTTTTGTAAATACATAAAATGGTATCGAACCTAAAACGAGAAATACGTTAAAAGGATATTTTACAAAAAATATAGTCAATTATGACGCACGCATGAAAATAGCTATTGACTAATAACAGATTTATGCAACTCAGGAAGTCGATCAATTTTTATTATCCCTTCCTAAAGAAAGAATACTTCAACAGCAAATCAAATCAAGGCAACAAAATAAGGTTTCAAAAGTCCTTAGAAACCTTCTGAAGAGGCTAATAGTATGATCAGTGAACGTCAAGTAAGAACTATGCGAGAACATCCGGAATACTCTAATGCAGTCGTAAAAACCTACGCTCAACTATAAGCTGATGAGTTAATCTTCTACCAAGACAAGCGATCACTTTCGAGGACTTAATAACAGATAACGAGAGGGAACAACTAAATTCAGAAAGCTTGCCTTTTGTATCTGATCGATACCAATACGTTTCTTTCCTGGAATTAATTATATTGCAGCAATATAGTAAATTAGCTCACTTCCTGTGCCATAAAAAACTCATTTTTATAATCATAGTTTGAATGCACCACCGTTAAAAATTCGCAATTTACAAAACTATATCATGCTTATACTATAGAAGAATTAATAATTTTCAGATAATAATAGCAGGATGTTAAAAATAATTGATTGCGGTTTGCCGCATGGGAAGTGATACACCGTATTTGTAAACTTAAAAACATGAAATGCTGTTTTAAAAATAAGAAAAGTAAAAAAAATATTTGTCATAGTAATACGCCAACACGTTCGTATATATGTATTTGACAGTTAACGAACTATGTAATTGCTACTGCAGTACGGGTAAACGTAGTTCATTAAACAGTTACAATTTTAAGGAAACACCTACATAACCAATTAGTAAGCGCAATAATGTATTTGATCGTAGTAAGTGTAACTGTGATTAAACTAACATACACGTGTGGGTATTTCTCAATCGTGTAATTTGGTTTAATTATGTCAATTGTATATAAGAAGCTTGCCAAAATGTGATATTGGCTGACGATACTCATATTTGCAACAAATTATGTTAATGCTGTTTTTCGGCAATTCTAAGATATTTAAAAAGTCCTTTTCAGTATGGTAATTAGTGCCATGTTGTTCAGAAATATAGTGATTATTAGTGAACAATATATTTGATGAACATATTACGAATAACTATGTAAGAATGGCGAGTCAATAACAACCAATTGATTTACATTATTTTTACCGACTTTTCATTCCAAACATTCCTTTTATTATTGTGTCTTTAAAGTGTTTTTATTGCAGCACGAGGTAATTAGAAGCGGAAAAAAATTACATTCTAAACAGCTTTAGCAGTTTTAGTAGTTCAGTGAGAGTATCAGTAAATTCAAAGAAGAGTTTGCTATTCTAGATAACTTTAATTCAGTATTCTAGAACACAAATTTTGTGATTTTAGATAGTAAGTTATTTTTTACAGTTTACTATGTTTTACTAACAATAATTTTTCTTTAGCTTGTTGAATCACAAAATGTAAAAGTACAGATACCAAATACCAATTTTTCTTTACTCTCACTTCCAAAATTCTGAGAAGTAAATAAGATTTCTTTTCACTGGAGTATAGTTTGATATAAACAATGTAAATTTTATTTATTATGCATATTGATAAATTTACAATTATTTTATTATTTGCAACTGCTTTTCCAGGATCACCATATACTGTACCAAAGTAAAAAAATATTCCATATTATTACTAATCAACGACCATGATATATTATGCTAAGTGAGTTTCCTGGCACAATGTACATACATAGTTTTAAATAAATTAGGTCTTTTTAGTGGTAGTTAATAAGTTCCATTAATATACTTAGATATAGTAACAATTTCAGTGTAATTATAGAAATTTTAGAAAAGCAGGCATTTGTTTTAAGTTAACTCTCTGAATACAAAAGACATTTCTTAAATTCTATATATAAATAGATGCTTTCGGCGAATTTGTATGGATGGGAATTCGTATCTTATCCGTATAAAAATCTGATAAATGTGTGAATGTCTTAACTTAAAAAAGATACGATATTTCTTAAAAACTCGATGTGCTTTTGTTCTCCGGTAAGGGTTCTAGGGTAGTTTACACGTCGAGTAACCCTGACCTTTGGGCGCCTGCTACCCACTTTTACTCCTAAAGAAGCCACTTACATTATCGGCGAACCGTCGAGTTTAGTAGATTTTGTTTATATTTTTGACCTTATTTTGCTTTGTTTATTTTTCTGTTACATATATTTACACTACTATGACGCGGTCAAAACTCGGAAACCTAACAGAGTCTCGAACAGTGGAAGCCGATATTGTGACTAATTTTAGATACCTTAAAACGAGCTGACTTTGTGACAGATTTGACACTATTAACAATATTTTCAGTTCTAGTTTTATAGCTCCTTTCGGTCGAGTAAATAATATGAAGTAGTCACATCATTTAGGTACTAAACAATGACGATGTGAAACAAAAACAGTAGTAATTTAGCCAGATATTTGATGTATACTTGTCACACATTCAGCCCATCGCTCGGGGTGACTTTATGACAGCATTAGGCTTTCACTAGAACACAATGTCACCTTTCTATGAAGAAATTTTGGAACCACGTAACCACGTAAATGTATGCCACGTAAATGTATGCCAGGCTCCAAATTTGTCACAAAATCAACTGAATCATCAATATGTCACAAAGTCAACCCAAATAAAAATTATCGGTTTGGCACAATTTATTTATAGAAAATGTAAGAAAACAACGTAAATTAGTTTCAAATACAAAGTATTGCGATGTATTCCATTCCTAAGAAAAATCGAAATTATGAAGCACATAGGACAGATCTTTATTACTTCTGAGTATCTTCCTTTTCTTGCGCTTCTCGGAGGGATGCTTTTTTTTTCTAATTTCACTTAAAGCTTTTTCTAATGATTCAGATGTACAGTTTTTGTAGGGGCGGTTTCCCGGTAGCCCTTTATACTTCCGTGGCATTTATAAAATATACACCGAATAATTGCATTAAAAAAATCTCACCCCTATTAGTACCGAAAAGTGTCACAATCTCACCTCGATATTTGTTGATATTTCATTTCGTAGAGCATAAGTACTTTATTTTTAAAAAGAACAAAGAGGTGATGGCACTTACTGCTTTTTAATAGATCATACTATGACACTATCATATGCAAAAACATATAAAACAAACGGTTTAAGTTACACAAGACAAAGTATTGCAACTTTTTGATAAAGTCAAAATTGCTTATCTACCCTAAAAAATATGTGTGCTGTAAAAAAAACTGCAGAACGACCGCGAGACATAATAACATAATAAACAGAGATGTAAGAGAGACTTTCTCAAAGGAGTGTGGTACTGTCAAAAAGTCGCCTGGGTGTCACAAAGTCACCTCGTTTTACGGTACTGATCATAGTTTGCAGAAATTTTGTAAATGTGTAAAATGCAATTTATACGGTTTCATAGAGTTGCCGAGATTGCAGCAACTTGCCAGTTTGTACAGTTACTGCCAAATGTTATAGGCACCCCAATAAAAGTGGTGTTTAACAAAGTAGGTAGTTTTTCCGAGAAGAGAGGTGTCTGGAATGTACGTGTAACCATTAATAACAGTATTTAAAGTAGAAATTCCTAGAAAATCTACACCTGTCAGGGATGTAAGATACAATATCGGATTTTTTCATTTAGTAGTATATTATACGTGCTAAAGATAAGATCGTTTGGTGATTGCAAAAGTTATTTTAGAGTGTCGAAGTTTGTGTGTATGCCCTTTTCTACATGTGTAAATAAGCAATATGCCACAAAAGTCACAATTATCCGAAGCTTCAGGAGGTCAGATAATTTTATTACACAAGCAGGGATTATCCCAAGCAAAAATTGCTCAAAGAATAAAGTGTCCGCGTTATGCGGTGCGAAACACTATTAATCGATACCGAACGACTGGCAGGTATCGTAATTTACCTAAAAGCGACAGAAGACGTATCACAACTGTTCGTGAAAACCGACTAAAAGAGCGCATTTCGCTCCAGGATAGGCCCAAATCCGCGATAGCGATCTCTGCTGAACTCCGCGAACAAAGTAACGCTCCAATTTCGGTGCATACAGTTCGAAGGCGGCTACGTGCAGTAAATTTACGTGCCCGGAAACCGCGACGCAAGCCCTTGCTCACCCAGAAACACAGGAAAGAACAACTTTTGTGGGCAAAAAAATATCGAAACTGGACAGTGGACGACTGGGCCAAAATAATTTGGTCCGATGAATCTAATATTGACGTAAGTACTTAACAACATCCCATAATCCTTATAGTACGCATAACAAAACTCAAAGTCGTTATTTTTTCAATTTTTTTTCATAAAGATCGACCTGTGATTAGGTGGTTTGATGAAAATCGAGTAAAGCTGTTGGATTGGCCGGCACAGTCCCCTGACCTCTCGCCAATAGAGAACTTATGGCATATTTTAAAAGAAAGGGTTTGTAAGCACAACCACTCCTCCAAAGGAGCGCTGAAACGGACCGTTCTACAAGAATGGGCGTCTATTTCGCCAGAAATATGTAATAAACTCGTGGCTACTATGCCTCAAAGAATAACTAATGTAATAATGGCTGCAGGAGGTAGCATTAAATATTAATTTACCTGACAAATAAAAGATTATAAACCGTTTTATATAGTTTATTTTTGTTTTGAACACTCAGTTTTATCGTAACGCTGAAACATATACCCTGCCTATAACATTTGGCAGTAACTGTATATCGGTGAAAGCACAGTGAAAGAAGGAGAAGCTCAAAAGATATCTATTCATACATAGTTTTCCCTGAAACTGTAATCACTCAAAGTATCTTAATCAAGAAACGGATACAGATGTGAAATTACCGAGATGTCTGTATAATAAGAAAAGCTTTGCAAAACACTTTTGTTAAGATGAATATGTTCATGTTTAATGCAGCTTGAAAGAGAAAATGATTATGTTCAAAATGGTGCACCCCATGACCCATGCTGCCATAAAAAAAACGAAATGGATGCTTAAAAACTTAAAAACTGTGTCTCAATCTTTTTTTATACTAAAGTATGAGAAAAACTTAAGTATTGTAATATATAAATCTATATCTCTAATCATGAATAAATAGAGCGTTGATTCCATATTTATGCGCGACTCTGTATATATATATCAGCAGTTTTGTAAATGTAAATACATGGGTACTTGATTTTTTTTTTGGTTTTTCTACACTTTGGACTTTCTCAGTTTTTCAGTTTTGTAATAACCCTTTCTCCAATCAAATAATCTATCTAATTTACATTCCTTGTGTTCGATAACTGTATATTACGTACATTGCGTGATTGCTTTATTATTTTTCAGAGTAGAACGAGAAATAAGGACCATTTATTATTATTGTTATTATCGAGTCGATGGCCGCAGTGGTTAGGCGGCCGACTATCGTTGTGGGAGGACGATAAGTGCCGGGGTTCAATTCTCTGGAGGGACGGTGACATTTTTTCAGAGAGTTTAATTCCGGATCGACTTACCATTCGCTATTGGGAGCAAAGTGATTAACAGCGCGGCATCATAAAAGGCGATATGATGCTGTCACAAAGCCGTTTAAACACAACTTACACACACAAAACTACACCGCGAGAGTTGCGTCACTGCAACTAAGCACCCACCACACATTAAAAAAAAATCATGTATTAATATATCAATCTTATGACCTGTAAGTACTTATCTTTCAATCCCTGAAGTATTTTCACTTTTAGGTGAGGTTAAAAGATTATCAAGTATGTATGTACATATACGTGGGTTACATTATCTTCTAAAGCGTTATTTTCTTCTGGCAATCAGTAGAATAAAGATTAGAGAATGTTTTCACACTTCGAATGTAAATTTACGTATTAGTGTATACCTTCAAGACTAAACGTATACCAATAACAATAATACCTGCAAATAAAATTGGAAGGAGCTAAATATAAATATAATAGCGTCAACACATGTAAGCAATGAGCAATAAAAATATAGACACGTGACTGTAAATGAACACCTTGCGCTAAATGTTTTCATAATAACAGTTTCTAATTGTTTCGCAGTTCTACTTTCTTTTGTGCTTATTCTCGGAACAACTTGTACTTAGCTTCATTAATGCTATACAATATATTATAATTTACAAAATAATGGCGACTTAAAAAAGTGTAACATTTTTATGGCAACCACAAGAACATACACATCGACCATTCCAGTTAATGTAATTGTTTTACTTGGTGATAGACCAGATCGCATAACATACGACATCAGGAAGAAAATTGCTACCACTACTACATATACATTTTAAGTTTTCAAATACGTGTGATTTTCAATAATTTTTGTAATTTCATTTTAAATTATAACTTGTCAAATTTACTGATTTTTTCCCATAGTTATTTATTTCATTCCCCATTTTGTTTGTCATATATACATATACAAACTATGTATATTTGTAGTATAGAGACAATGGCAATTATTTTGACATTTAAGGATTACTAACAAACAAAAATACATTAAAAATTCCGTGGTTTAGAGTTTATAACTCGAAAATCTTAAAAAATATGGCCTAATATATCTGATAATGAATGATGCAGGGCGTGAATTGGATTAAATAATTCAAAAATGGCTGTTTTTTATATAGGGCACCTTAGTAATTTTGATGTAGAATTGTATGCTCGATGTAAAAAACTATAAAAAATATGCCATGCTATTTAAATTAAGAAAGTTGAAGTGAAGTTCTGGTACACAGAAAGTGATAAGAGGGTAAACAATTTCGCTAATGAGACTATATGACACTATTTCTAACTACAAGTCCCGAACCTTTAGGTTTCAGGAAGATCGAAAAGCTCTAAGGAACCAGTTCCGTGAATAACTCGTATATCGGTGTATGTTTTAAAAAGAAAGTGACTCATGGTGGTGGCAATTTTTGGAGTTTTATATCTTACACAGAAGATGGAAATTTAATCAAAATAGAGAAAAAACTCACTGTTGTTAAACGAAAAGACAAGATGTCCAGTATTGTCCAGTATTTGTCGAGAAAGGAAGAAGTTGGTGTATTAGTTCTGCTGCCATCTTAAAGTCTAGATTCGAATATAATCGGGAACGTTTAAAATTTTCGAGATCAAAGAAGCAGTCAATAGGGTTTCATCATTTTTTTAAGAACTATCAAATGTCTTACGAGAGGAAAGACAAAAAATCTCGTCTGAATTTGTATAGGTTGCAGTTACACACGAAAATGAAAGTAGGAATTAAAAATGGTGGTGTATACAATATATTAGATTTTGTTTTGTACATCATTTATAAATGTGTAATAAAGTACCTCTGACTAGCACAATAATTTTTTCAAGTACTGCCAACTGTAGTTTTCACTTAGTTAAATTAGTGATTGGTCTTACTTTTTTTTAATTGTGTATACTTTACCACTTATATGTTTACATTTTATATGCTAACTAAGTGCATAAATAAAGAAAAATATAATTAGCTGCTACTGTTATCTCTGGTTTGTATTATGTATTAATTACCATTAAATTATACGTTTAACTTCGACAATTATTTAGTTAAACAGCGGAAAATTGAATTAGCATAGAAATGAAGGCACACAGTAAACCGCGTGGATCGGGATTTACGCATGCTTTGTAAACACTGGTATTATATATTTTTTATTATTCGGGCAAATATGATCTAAGTTACAATTAAACTATTAGAAAGTTATTTCGAAACATGCTAGGATTTAAGGTTGAGAGTTCAATGAAAATTTAAAAATAAATCGTAGTTTTGGTTGATGAATATATAGGAGGAACATTTTAAATTTTGGTAATTTGAGAAAATAAAATACCGTTTAGCTAAGTACATATATCATGAAGTAACAAATTGATAATTATAAGCACTTGTAATAATAAGTGTACAAGTATGTACAAGTGTTTAATGAAAGTTGTAAAACACATGTGAAAACAATTATAGGAAGTTCATTACAATATTGTAACGAAAATTTATAGCAAGTTCTCTAGTGGTAGTCAGGTTAAACAATATACCATATAGCTATATCATAGTACTTACAAAGATCTGTGTAGAGTAGTTTTTGAGCTTATAAATTTGTTTTCTATTACTTTAAAATTGACAATTGCCAGTAATTAACATGTTTGTTTTCAAACGAGAATTTTTGTAATGTATGTAACGTACGTGACATTGATTATTGTTCCTTTGTAACCAACAACAGACTCTTAAAATCTGCCTGGATGATACAGAAAGAGTGATAGCATAAATATACTGAGTAAACCAGAAATACTTTTTTGGATTTCGATGATCGCGACCAAATAAGTGATAGATAGAAATAAATACACCCAAATTACAGCAAACAACCATCACAAAGACGTGATTGCTTCAAACAATTTATTGAATTTATTTAATGTCTGTTCCGAGATTGTTGATCAAAGATTTGTCATATTAAATATTACAACCACTATATTGCTTACATTTTCATCCGCGCGCAAAAAATCTGTAACGGTGCCAATACATAAGCAGAAAGCTGCTTCGACAATCCAGAATGACAAACTGTATATGTCTTAAATCAGTGTTCGAAACTATTTTAAGTAATTGTGTTTACTCTAGTAATTAAGTTTCTGATCGAACAGCACTATGGTTATCACTACTCCTATGTATTATATTGATACAATCTATAAAGCAATTGATAGTATGAGTAGACTGTATGCTGTATGCTTCACACCGTACAGCACGGTTTTTAACAGATACGCTTCATTTATTGGGCATCAGAGACACCCTGCTTTATATATTTTGGTAAGAACCATATTTCAACATGGAGTGTGTTTGGTTTACTTAAACAAAGAAAATCAGATACACTAATCATGTTTGCTAATGATACGTTGATGTTTAGATTTTCGCGTTGTGAGGATGAACTATTACATAATGCTTTGCTAAACCTGTATTTAAACTAGAGCGAACATAAACGAGCACACGAACGAACGAATTTGTAGGAATTCGCTCATTCTTTCGTTCTCTGCACATCTAATTATTATAAATAGTACGTTATCACATTATTTGTATCTTTGGTTACAAATATTAATATTAACATAGAAAGATCTTACCTTGCGAACATATGAGACAGCTGGATGATGTTTGACAGGCATGAAGAATAACTTAATTCTTTCGAAGAATTGGACACCACCAATGGAAGACACACCCATGTACAGGAATACTCCAAATAGTACTGCCATGGGAATCAGACGTAGTAATGGCGTCATCAATATCGATAGTCCCATAAGCACAGATACAAGTAGGCCGGATACCCTCTGTTCCTTGACTTCAATGATATGTGGCTTTTCACCAGGAGCATGTGTACGGGACATTATTGTCAGAGCAGCTACGTGAGCAATGGAGCGGACGGTAGCAGCACAGAGCCAAGGACAACCGAGGAATCCGTTGCCAATGTTTGTCAAACACAATACGACGATATCCAAATGAAAACCGCTACCTTTCTTCAATTTTCGTTCTTTCTTGTCGACGATTAATCTGAAAGAGAAAATATTTGTTAGTTAAAGCAAACTTCACATAATCTAGTAGGTGGTTTCTTGTAGTTTTTGTTAAACTTAGTTTCCAATCAAACCACCTTTCTTTTTTCTGTCATTGAGTTAAGAATACAACTTCTCAATCTTAGTTTTCGGAATTTTTTTTTTGCTTTTTTGTGGTGGAGGCAACTGCATCGGAAGCTGTATTGCTTGTTAAGACTAGCACTGCAGCTCTTGCTGTGTAAACTGTATATGTAGATATGTTTTTGTGGCTTTGTTACAAAATTACCTCGTCGTAAATAATGCTGCGCTCGAAGGTATTCCAACAACGAATACCCAATCGAATTATCAACCTAGCGAGACGTACCACAATATCACTGATCATATCTCTCTATCAGACCATGCATGTGGGCATTCGCCCTTGCTTTTGCGACTCGCTCACAAGTACGCTTTATTGCCGTTGTTTTACTTGTTTTTTTTTTTCATCGCAGTTACACTGAAATTATAAGAAAACATGTCTACGGTTATAAAAAAAACTCTCACAAAGTGAGTGGCGTTGGTTTATATCCTCGGAACGTCAGTTTGCTAACTTTTTGAGATTCACTTTCCATAATTATTCTTGGGATTTGTTGTTATATTGACCAACGCTACTCACTTCGTAGGTGTTTCAGTTCAATGTCTTTTATAATTGTAGACCTACATGTTGTCATGTAATTTCAGTGTTACTCTAATAAAGCAATAAAGAAATTGAAAAGCTAAAATAGTAAAGAGTCTATTATTAATCTAATATAGGTTTTCGATTTTCTAGCCATCAATTTTATCGTGATAGTAACATTAACACGGTAACTGCAGTGCACTGTTTAAATTTGTAGAGTAAATAGGTACGTTTAAATTATGTTTAATAATCAAAACAGAACCAGTAAAGCAGATTTCAAATTAAAAATGGAATACAAAGATTCTTTGCTTTTTTTCGCTAGTTCTAACAATTGTTATTTCAAATCTTAGCAGTGCTTTAGTATATTGGCATATGTGATCTCCAGAATTAAAACAAATGATTGAGAACTTTATTACCGAACGAGGTACCTACATATTTTTAAATAAAGTGTATAACTAAGAAATAAGTGACTAACTGAACTTCTCGTGTATTAATGTGTCTATACTTTAATATCGTTATTTACTTTCGTCATCTTTAGGGGTACTGGATCTTCAGTATACACTTCAGACATATAAATTATTCAGTGTTAGCGTTGTATCGAGAACTATGCCTTTAATAAATAATATAAGTATTTACTGTTGAGTAGAAAAACTTTATATGTAGTTTATATAAATAATAATCTATTTTGATATTATTTGACGTTGAATTGAATCTACAATCATAAAACCTGTATCTCTTAATAGTCTGTAATATTCCCCTATACATATGCTAGTCACAGTATACCTTCTATAGTTGTGCTTTTAGTACCTAGATGGCTATACAAACTCCAAACCAATCATAATAATACCAATTTAAAACAAATTAATTCGATACAATATCAATACTGGATTGGATACTAATGTCTATGATTGCGTAATTTTACTCGTCCAGTCCACGTTCAACACAAGTTTAATAATAAAAATTAGAAAATGACCGATCGTTATACAGTTCTCGTTCCGGAGGATACATTTCGGAATGTGCTGTATAATAGGTTGCCTAAGCTTTGCTATATCTTAGATAATGTTTTAGTATTATATATGTTGTTTAGAATAAAATATTCATAATAAACGTAAATCTAAATCTGTATTTAAGTCAATTAAATTTTTCAGCAAGGTTTACCTTTTCCAATATATTATAGTAAAATGTATAGCTACAGAGTAGTACTTAGTAGTTGGTTCACGAGTCTATAGAGGTTAATCAATAACGTACATACATATCTACATATTTAAGAAGTATGCAGGTTATCGTAAATTTACTAGTCAGAATTTTGAAATATTTGAAGTTATGATGGGTGCTTCAATAAGATGTATGTACTTGTATAAAGTTGTGTTTTAAGCATCCTATGATTATTTTAATTTGTGTCAGACATCGTACTTAATCTGCATTGCAATTTTTTAACAATTGTGAGACTATGATAGATATTACAGTTATTTATGTTCTGACAAAATACATCTAAGATTTATACTTCAGATAAATTGAACTGTAGTCTAGTATTTATGATTACCAAGTTATCTAAGGGTGTTCAAAAACAGCATTAAAATTTATATACATACACACCCCTATATCCATTCATATCTAACTTAAAGTTTGGCTTGGCTAATGTAGGTATGTCGGTTTTGCTACTATTTATGTAGATATGTATCTGCATTGAGATTTTTGTCTGTTCATCATTATTTTTGTTACTATATTTTTGTTATTATATAATTATACTTTGTTAAAAAGCCGGGTATGTGGTTCGTATTTTTGGTATAAATTCTTTGTTTAAGTTTTCTCAAGCTTTCATTCTTTATTAAGAACTTCTTCAGGAGAATTATTACATATAAAGATAGCGTTACAAAATTTTTTAAAACAATGGTAGCAGTAAATTCTACTTATAAACGTGAATATTTTAAATTTAGAGAGCCTTCATTATATACCTATATGTACGGTTGCGACCAATATTATCTGGGTAGCAGTTTGTTTCACTATAAATGGATTTTAATTGTTACATAAAAAAAGTCGCCTGCAAAACTATACTGTCATATTGATTGATGAAAAACGTCAATTTATAAAAATGCCACATTTATCTTTGGCCGGGAAATTGAGGGTTGTGACGTTACTGAGAGTGGGGTGGTCGCAACGTCGAGTCGCATTAAGATTCCAAATACCAAAGAGTACTGTGCATAACATTAAGAGAATATGGGATGAGAGACAAACGTTTGATAGAAGATTGGGTAGTGGTAGGCCCAGAGTTACAACGGAGGTTGATGATGGTAATTTGCTTGATTTTATTCGCGAGAATCCCTTCCATTGTGCGGTACACGCATAGGCTGAAACAAACTTTCCAGGGTCTGTTCGAACGGCAAGGCGTCGTATCAAAAATGGATCTGAGCTACGTACTCGTTCTAACTACGCAAAATAAGGAACAGAGAGTAGGTTTTGCTTTGGAATACTCCTTAGAAGTGTTAAATTTCTGGCAGAATGTTGTTTTCACAGATGAGAAGGTATTTAAATCGTGTTTTGACGGACACGTTAGAGCTTATAGACCTCCGAACTCTCGCTTTGATGAACGTTATACCCATAAATCACACACAAGCGGTCGTTTTTCTGACAATGTCTGGGCCTGGATAAGCGGATCCGGAGTTATATTAACACAATATTAACACATATAAGAGGTGAATGCAATGCAGAGGTCTATGTTGGAATAATGGAAAATATCATGCTGCCCTCAGTAAATGCAGTCTTTCCCCGAAATAATGTTATATATCAACAAGATAATAGCCCCATTCATACAGCCAGAGTCACCTGAAACTGGATGCAGCAACAGAACATAAAAGTTCTACCTTGGCCTTCACGTAGCCCGGACTTGAACCCCGTTGAAAATATGTGGGGTTTGACTGCCAAAAAAACGAATAGAGGTAATAATTTTCGCCCACAAAATATAGAACAGTTATGGGCAAGAGTTCAAGAAGTATGGATCGAATTAACTCCAAATTATACTGCAGAATTAGTAGCATCAATGCCCATAAGCTTAAATGATGTTATTGAAAAAAATGGAGCTGCTACAAAATATTAATTTTTTATATAATTTGTTTATCTTTTTCGTTTCTAAGACCAGAATATTCAATTTAATTTAAGAACAATAATATGGTTGGTCAAAACCAAACTAATTTCAGTTAAAAGACAACACTTTTTAAGGTAATGACTATTGATTATTGAGATAACCATCACATGATGGCTCATGCCATAAGTGCGTGTCCAGAGTAACGTAGATTGTAGCAAAGCCTGATTTACCAAATTTCATGAAAAAGTCATGAAATGTCAATCACTGACCAGATTATATTGGCCGCAACGGTACCATACACATATTGACATAAAAATAATTAATTGAAATGACATTAGGGTCAAAATTTTTCTCCAAAAATATACAATGCATTCGTAAAGTAGCGCATAAATTCATTAAAAAGTTTTTCAGGAAAACTCTTGGACCGGGCAAATTTTTATTTTTAGTTTAGAGTTTGTTTTACTGAAACGAAAGAACAGAAATGACGTCATCGTTATATTTTGATGATGGTTACAAAAGGAAATATTGAAGAAAAGTTGTCGTAAAAATAAAAAAATGTTTCTCTGAATGAAATGTTCAAATTGATCACCGTTAAAAATCTGGCAATAGCAAGGCGATTAAGAAGTTCGTTTTGAACATGAAATGAGCCGATGACATTTGCGGTAATATGTTTAACTTCTTGGCGAATTCGGAAGATGAAAGTCCGGAATACCTCATAACCAACTGCACAGCAATTGAAGAAATTCGCCCCAATCATTTTGGCAAAGGCGTTATAGATGAGGAAGAAATACCCTCTCTGAAACCATCATATCTGGTACAGTTTATTAAAGCTCTCAGGCTGGATGGGGAGCTGTGACTGCGGGCAAAACCCAGCAGTTTACACCTCATGTAAGGGGGCACAATAGACTGACGGTCGCGGTAACGTAAATGTATTTAGTTTTAAATGTATTTATAGTCGATAAATAAAAATTTTTAAAACGCGATGTAATTTGAACCCTACGAATCACGACATTCCCTGTAGCGTATTATATACAGTTGTAATCACGAAAGATGATCCCTGCGTCATCAATTACATTTGTATGAATCAAATCAGTACTTCGGCGTCATGTTAAATACTGTAAATATCAAAATGAATATGGCAGCTATGACATTTTTCATTTTTGGGTTAAGTGCGTGGGAATTTATTGACAGGCCCTAAATATTTAAAACAAGTTGTTGCAATTGTACCTACCGTAATGTTCTACTATGTATTGCCATTATAGTTTTTAAAAAATTAGTTCAAAAAATTGTTAAACAAATACGTATTTGTGAGGACGAAATCAATGACAGTTCCATCAAATGTCTACGGAGATGCATTGTCAAATGTATGTCAAATTTTTAAGTCAAGAAGCGGAAATATATAGCTTAAGCGCAGTCAACGAACTAATCTCGTCTTTGTCTTATTCAAGTGAATTGCACGAGCCGTACGTCTTTGCTAGGCAAAGTTTCGAAAAACAAACTGTCATCCAGGCTGTCCTTGTCATACAAATACATATTCGGATATGAACAATTATTCTTTGAATGTCGTAGATTGAGTTATATGTAAGTGACGCAGAGATCATCTTTCGTGATTACAACTATAGGTATTTGTAATAAATTCTCAAGTTTCAAAAAAATGTTATATAATTATTCATCATCTTTATCTATTTTAGCTTTAATAAAAACTCAAAGTCAAAAAATTAATTTGGAGCGTGCTTTTCAATCCAATATTATTTTTTGTTTACTTCTTCTGTAAGCTTTATGTACTTCATTTTCAAAGTAAAATTTACTTCATGAAGATTAATGAAACTACTTATCAACTCAGTCTATCTAAAGTTTCCTTTTACCATTTAGTCTCTCACGGACTAGACTGTATAATTGGTTTGAAATAATCATCAACCGAAAATTAATTTTACTGTAATCTGCATTAAAACAGTGCAAACAGTATATGACTGTCAATTAGAATATTGTAAAACACAAGCTAAAGAGTAACAATTTATTTAAGATACTTACTCGCAAATGTGGGTTTCCATAAATATTAGAATATAAACAAGCATGGCTGGAACACAAGAAGCGGCAACTAACCACAGCGGGAAAGGTTTCTCCATTCCGGCAGGACTAATAAACCATCCTCTGACTTGTGGGTTTGTTGGTTCTAGTCCTTCAGGTACAATGAGTTTATCCGTTCGCGTTTCTGGTGTAAGGACATCTATTCCTGACATTATAACAATTGCAATAGGGACACCGAAGTCGCCAAGAGCTCTGCGAGCCTAAAAATAAGATCAAATAATGTTTATTTTATTTCATATTAAATTGTCAGTATACTTACACTCCTGCCTAAGAATTTACTGTTCCTAAATATACGTAGATAGTACGCAATTGTGAACGTTCCAAGTGCCAATATTATACACATAAGAGCAGTATTTGGTTGAATTTTTGGTTCAGTGTCAGGTATACAATCTTCTATTGGTGTTTGCATTGTTGATGGTAGTACTGTATCGTTGAATATATCACTGTACGTAGAATTTGGACAAGTTGCATTAGATATCGGAAAATTACAATAGTCGTCAAGCAAGGGATGTTCACCGAACACTAGGACTAATTTTTGAATACTTTCTACGATGTAAATCACACAAATTAAAGCTGAGAAAATGTCTTCAGTGAATCGAGAAAATAATTTTACGAATACACTACCCTCTAATGATGCTATGAAAAGAGCGATTATTGCTAGCCATATCCCGATGTACACTCTCGTAGTTAAAAATTCAATGTCGTTGGCTTTACAAAATTGCAACAAACTGTCTTCGAACAAAAGTAAAGGACCCGTAGTGCCTGTTATAATTAATGGCTGACCAGATGCGAGTGCAAATATAATGCCACCAATGGCTCCTGATATTAGGGTTTCCGAGACTCCAATGAAACCCTCAGTTTTCTCACCTGCCAACCCACCAAACGTAATAGCTGTAGATAATGCAGCGAAGTACATAAACAAAGACGCTGCCAAACAGGGGGTATTCATTGCATCCGTAAAGTCACTTCTAAAATGAGGAAACCGTCTTCTGATATCGTTGATGAGGCCGCCAAATGGCCGTTTAGTTCGAACTAAGGGGTAACCAAACGGTGGTTCATCGTCTCCACCAGCAGCCAATTTGTCTAAAAAAGGCTTCGAAGCTTCTGCTTCCAATTCCTTCGGTTTCTTGAACATAGATTCTTTGCGTCTTTTAATAGCTTCACTTTTAGCTTTCAGTTCTTCAATAGGGAGCAATTCTTTATGTTCCCAGTCTCCAGGGGGCAAAACAATACTGTCATCTAAGAATTCATTAATAGCAGACAATAACATTTTTCGATTATCAGCAGTATAAGCAAGGCTGTGGAATTGTGGGTTGGCCATAAGTGTTGAAATGGATCTGCCAATTTCGCGATAATCTATGGTCATTGTCGGTGGGCCCAATAGGACAAACATAAACCTAACCGGAATATTAACTTCGAATAAGAACGGAATATGTACTCCTTCCGCTAAACGTACAAATGCCATTGCAGGCTGGTCTAAAAAGTCTACTTTGCCAACTAAAACACTAGAGCCTTGAGCACCATCTGGAATTCTTTTAAATATGTTTTCATTTTGAGCTTTTTTCAAATCTTCAGTACTGACGGTGTAAGTTTCCTCTCTCATATCTACTATTGTATGTCCATCATTTGAAACTAGTTTTCCATCGGAGTCCATATGCCCTCCATTTCTTACTGCGTTGATTATGTCTGATGCCAAACTGGATCGTTTTCTTTCCAGATTGTGTAGACTCTGTCAAACAAAACATAACAGATAATTTTAAGTGTATTGAATAGCGTTAAAATTAAGGATATGTGATTGCTCAATTCATAAAATAACAAATGGTAAACTGATGACGAAAATAGAAAAATATTCTATGAAAAATTCCTATCTATGCAAGAATTAAAGAAAGAAAATTGGTTACAACTCGAGCATATTTGTACACAGCTAGTACTAATACTGGAAGCTAATATGAAGATTTTAATTTTTACCGTGTAAGCTAATGAATATGACAACATTGAATGTAAAATAATAAAAGCAGCATATAATCATGCGTGGATGTTTTGTTGGTTCTATTCTAAGTATACTTCATGTTTGTAAATGGTTTATAACATTTAGAGCATTCACTAAATACAACAAAGTTTGATTGAAAAATGTGAATGTGTGATATACTGGAACATATTTCAAGAAATAATACGATTTGTTCGGCAATAAAGAGGTAATAACGAACTCTTTAAGATATTAGTGTGATTTTAAGGACTGTGGGCTAGCAATATACAGAGAAAACATCAGTATCAACAACACCACAATTTTTGATTGAAAAAAAATGCGCTAACCTAATTGATAAAAACTTAAAAGTTAAATTGATTAGTTCTCGCCTACTATTTCGAAAATGTATTGTTTGCCGAAAATTCATAAACCCAGAAATTCAGTAAGACCCATACTTTCAGGAATCAATTCTCCTACTTATCATTTGTCCAAATGGCTATCTAATGAATATAAGAAATTCTCCTTATACACTGAGGACTTACTGTGGAAAACTCAATTGAATTTGCCAAATACATAAACAATATTGAGCTAAAACAAGGAGAAATTTTCATATCGTTTGAGATGAGTTCACTTTTTCCGAGCGTATCTGTACCAGAAACTTGGAATACTTAGTAGATTTTCTTAAAGATAACAACGTAGATGAAACTAAAGTAGCTGAATACAAAAGATTAACTAGAACGAGACGTGTACGAAAGTATGTACATGTACAAATACGAAAATCTCATGAATAGAGAAGCCATCGTTTATACTAGAAAAGGGGGATGTTTACATTGATAGTTTTAATTTCATTTATTCATTCGATATTCGGTTGATGATGAGAGCCCATGCGTTCTTGAAACACGTGTCCCGAGTAAGCAATCAAAAGTTGTAGTGTTGGTGATACCGATGTTTTATCTCTTTAAGATAAGTTAATTAATATCTCTCATGGTACTAAAATTATAGTTTGTTTGCAAACCGTAAAATATTTGCCGTAAACAATACCGTAAGATAGACAGGTATCATGCAAATGTGTTGCTTGGTATGCGTATGTTGATTTAGAAATATCATCCAAAATGAATTTGCTAGGAATGTTTTACATACATTTTATAATATTCTTATATTGAAACTAGAAGAATTTTTCTATATTTGCAAAACATATTGTAAAACATTTTAATATTTCCGATTTCCCTAATATCCATTCAATATTGACGCTATTATTTAAAATACTGGCAGGTATAATCGTATTGAAGCACCAGTCAAGTTTTTATCAGTTTGGTTAAATATTGAAGTTGGATTGTATTCAATCTAAACGGAATCCTTATTTAAAGTCGCAAATTTTCTTATATCCAAATCAACGGTAAAGAAAATTGTGCTCTTACATCAATGCGATTTTTCTTAATTTTTTCAAATGATCCTTTCCATGGATTTAAGTAGATTTATTTGAATTAAGCAAACATTAATTTCCAACAGCAGTTTGCAAATTTTATTATAATTGTTATACAGATTTTTAAACGTACAGCTGCGTCTTAAATTCGCTTTTGTAGAAAACCACTACAGATAAGCATAGTCTTTATTAGACAAGATTCATAATATAGAAGCACAACTTTTATGCGGCTAGACTAAAAAGTTGTACGTAACACATGTTTAGTCAATTTATATTTCTATATTTAAATCATCAGAAATACCTTGAAATATTTTTACAAGTATTAACATCTATTCAAATGCTCAACATTGAAAATATTATACAGGTCTAGGTTTTATTTTGTTAAAGTTATTGTAGGCAGACCTCTAGAGCGGTAAGGTGCTCTACAAAGTTTTTAAATAACTTTGTGTTCTAAACTCGGTATTGCCAGAAATTAAATTCCAAGAGACAATTTATAACATCGCTCTGAACTTAATCTGTCGTAGCGCTTGTTTTCTTGGAAAAAGAAAATTCCAACATCGGTTTATTATTTTTATTTCAAATAAAGTTTCAGTTAATATAGAGGATACCTTCTTTGCTTAAATCGATATTATTACTGAAGATATTCAAATCACACGTGAATTTGAATACACTTTCATATCAGCTTGGTCTATAAATATGCTTTGATTATGCAGTAGTGGTATTACAAGCAATAGCAATTGCAGCAGAATTCATCCTATTCAAAACCAAGTTTTATGGAATATTTGGAAACTAGTAGAATTAATGAAATTTCATATAAGAAATATTTGGTACACATAGATTAAAGTGATATAAGATTATAATCAATAGTAAAAGAAGCCTTTTAAGCATTTCTGTCGCAAGTAGTATTCAAATTAATCAAATCTTCATACAAAATGATTGTTATATATTTATAAGAATGATAACAAGCAAAACAATTCAACGAAATATAGAGATAGGTTATTTTAAACTTACATCGTTAAAGTATTGCGTTCCACAAAGAGTGATTAAGAAAAAGGCAACATTTGGAATGAAAAATAATAAGTATCAAGCCATTGCCAATGGACCACGCTATAAGAAAGATATTTAAAAACGGGTAAATCAATAATCAAATTACTTAAATCTAGGAGAATACTATGGCAAACATTACGACAGAAAATATCAGGAAAATACACTGAAATTATCCTATTACTTCATCGAGTGTGTTATGTCGTGTGAACATTGTTTCAGTATAGAAAGTTTTGCTGATTATCGAGTAATATCTTTAGTGATGCAGTTCACACATTATGATAAGGGAGCAAATTTCAGAGCAGAACTGTTAAATCATACGAAATAAATAATATCGTCCTAGAGTCCTAGTAAACCATATTATTTGAAATAAAGCCAGTCTTTAGTTTATAACTGAACTTGCAGATGTTAGTATTTATCTAGTATTTAGTATACTATATCGTTGGAAGACTCGTCAAACAGTAATAAAAAATTTGGATCGTTGTCGCTACCGACATCAGGTCACAAATGGGTAAATTTGATTGTGCTCAATACCAAAATATTACATAGTCTATACAACTGCAAAGCCATTCATTTAAACTAAAGTATCTGTAAATAATGGTGTGTACCCCAAATTTGCAATAAATTTTGATGTTTTGTACCAATCTTTGATTAATTTTGAAATCATGCCAATAAGTACTGTAATAGCATCTTATCAAATCATCCAAGCATTCACTGTTATAACGGTTGCTACAGAGTTCAATTCTTGTGCAACCAAATTAACTTGTTTTCTTTATGAAAAATATATTTTAAAAAGTGTGTTTGAATTTAGCAATAACATATGCTAATCACTATGTATCTAACGTGACATTAAAGACAAATATGGTAGCTGAAGGTCAGTGAACAAGGCAGTTTACCATGCAAGAGGAGAAACATTCCGACGCAATATATAGTAAGGTAAGATAGATAGGTATTTATTGTTTACAGTGAGTAGCTAAAGGAAATGTGTTTGCAAAAACAGAAAGGGTTATGCAAAAGAAGCGATCAGGCTAATATGAACGTTACGTTTGCTGTTAGGGAACAACGTGGCAGCGCGTGTTGTGTGCACGGTAAACCCTGCGCTGAACACACGGAACACCGGGCCACCAAGAGAGTGTCTTGACTCACGCCGTCCTCCAACCACAATGACTGCAAGTAACACGTGTTTTATCAACATGGTAGACAACACATAAGCAATGTTAGTTACATAATATTTATTTAGAGTGGATTGGGTACAGTATTCGGTTCATTTGCAAATGAATGTGATGATTTTATCATTATTTTCTAATCTTCAAAATTGTGGTTACTACACCAGCAGTGCTGGGCCGGGTATCGTTACCAATCGAGGAATTGATTTAGTGCACGGTATCTATTCTGAGTACTAGAATCGATTAAGTATTGGCAGATATTCGCACCGATATCGATTCTCTAATATCGTTGTCTAGGTATTGATACCATAGTATTAGTTTTCTGGTATCAACACTCAAGTAGGATCGATACCTTGACGTATCGAGGAATGAATACCAGCGAGTGGATGAATGTCTGTACTTATGCTAATATGATAGCGGGTGAGCATACTTAGGAAAAAATACCACAGCATGGATAAGACTTTCGCATACCTCAGACTATTTCTACACGCTATGCAATAAATGCTCGAATCGGTCGACATTATAATGTAACTGACGTTATTGCACAGCGAGAAGATCAAGTCTGGGTGTGCGAAGAACCTTCCCAATAAATCCCTTAACTCAGTCAATTCTTAGAATGTGTTAATTTATGTGCGATCATGTCATATGTCATTTTTTTCTTGTGTTAATTATTTCATATTTTAAAATTGGTTAAATTATCGGTGTTTGGTAAATAATACGTATATGTATAAATGTATGAATATCATGATTTTATGATATATAAAAATGTAATAATATACGTGAAAGTTTCCAAATCATAAATAATTAACCTGTATAAATGTTATTCTTTACAGCTGTCAAGTTAAAACTATATATGGACAGAAGATCGGTTGTTAAAAGCACAAAATGACTGAAGTCCTTTTTTTGAGATGAAACCAACAACGCGGTTCAAGGCAAACTCTTATTATAAAGTTACAAACTACTTCAATAAATTGCTGAAAGATATTAAAGATTTAAAGATATCAATAAATGTATTTAAGAAATAGCTGAAGGGTTTGTTTCATAACAATAGAGTCTGTGATGAATATGAGTGTTTGTGTTTGAAGTAACATTTTTCTTTGTTGTTTTCTTTTTTTGTTTTTCGCGTGATGATATTTATTTGCATGTCAGTTATTTGTTAACATATTATGTTTTTATTATTTATATATTCGATAATTGTTTTATTCTACCTTTCAGTTTTTTAATATGTGTTTATGATAATACCAATGTTCTATTGAACGAACTTACGACAATAAAGTATTATTATTACTATAAGTGGGGTAAAGTTATAGGACCTCCTCTCATTAATGAAATATCGATAGTAACCTTATTCTAAATTTGTTACAAGAGAAGATAATGCCATCAATTAGGAATAAATTTCCGCCGAAATTATATCTCCATTGAAACCACTCTCTTCTCATTATGTTTTACCAATGATTTCCTTTCTGAGTGAGAATTTTATAGAATCGTGTGATTTAGCTCTGAGTACAAGTTTGCAAGGAGCAAATTATGATGCAATGAAATTATGGTTGTACATATAAACTTAAGGCAATCATATTTTGGAACAATTTTGTCATAGTTCCTTGATTGGGCCAGAAAAAGTATATTTATTGCAGATAAGTGATGCAAAGGAGGGAAAGTAGAGAATTCGTTGCGTGTTTTCCAATAACAAGAAATTACCAATGTGCTAAAACTTTTGATAATTAGTAATAGAATACTAGTTATTAAATATTCTTGTAGTTTCGAATATTTTATTTGTATGTTTTAATTAGCATTTATTTAAGCTTTGTTAATTTAAAACTTTCAATATAAGTCATTATACGAAACATATGGAAAAATTAAGCCAAACTATCCAAATTAGAGAAGTCTAGTGGAAGTAATTTAGTTCACTGGTCCAACAAATTGAGCCAACAATAGTAATTAGGTCAACAAAATTACAAATCACTCGATAACAAAACGTTTTCAGTTCAATTCGCATCTTCATGGAATTTATTTATAACAGTTTTACAAAATTTTATCTGGAGAAGGATTTATATGTATTTACAACATGTTTCACATCTATATATATTATACCAAGTGATTTAGTTTGATATTCGCCCACCTGTAACTTTTTAACCTTTGGGAAAAAGTATAACAAACCATATACCAATTTAAAGAAAAATGTACATAGTTTCAACATGTACTCTTAGTACACTTTTAATTACACAATTTTAAGAATAAAATTTTCATTTTAATATCAATAATAAATATTTAAGTTTATTTGTTCTTTTGCGTGTCTGTACTCAGGAGGTATTATATAGGGTAGAAATGTTGTCTTGAGATGAACGGTGCACATTTCGAGCATTTGATAAACTAAGTTTTTTGCTAAAATTATTAAATACATTTTTCTAACAATTCATTTCATCGTTATCTACTTGTTAGGCATCTGAACAAACTTTTGTTATTTTTCTGGTTGTTTTTTTAATATTTTATCATAGTGAGACATATTTGTAATTAGAAATACATATTAAATGGTACAAAACAATATACAGGTGTCATTTGAAAAAAAAAACGTTGATAGTCACTTTTTTGACAGATGTGATTGCAAAGATAAATTGTTGATCCTATCCAATGGGCTTTGTCTGAGGATTTACGAATATATATAGTTTGTTATACTTTTTTCTAAAGGTAAAAAGTTACAGGTGGGCGAATACCAAACTGAATCACCTGGTATACGATGTTACTTCAAGTACTTACATATACATGCTTGTTTGCTGCTCTCATATTTTTTCCAATTTTTATTACATATACATATATGCCAATAAAAATATAGATTATTAATTATTTAAAGCCATTTTTCACTATAATTGCAATAAAGCATGTTGAAAATTGCCTCCTCTTTGAAAAGGTAAATGTCTTTACACTATTACTTATATTGAGAGAATCGTCTGCTACCCTGAACATTTTTAATAAGTAAAGCTAACGCCAGATTAGTCTTTATTGTATCCTTGCCTCTTCGTTTTTATTCGTTTTTTTGCAATCTGCAACCCATTTCTGGTAGCTTACCTTACAAAAGTTATCAATCTACCTGTTGTACTTTTAGGGGAAATCATAATTTTTAGAAAGTTAATAAGATCTAAAGATAGTACTTATGTATTCTCTGGAGACTATGTCCTTCAGTATTTTAGAATTTTGTTGATTATTCATAATTCTAAAAATTAATTTATCTGTTAATAGTGCTATCAACAATTAACACCCGTGAAAACAAACATATGAAAGCGAGTTTCAGTTTGACAATGGTTGACGTTTTCGTGATGTACCAGCATAGCACCAGAAACTCGCAAAACGTAACCAGTGCAGTCTTAATTAGGGACTATTAAAATGTGTGGAATGCAATACAGGCACATTCGAGCACTTCATTTAATTTAATTTACTTTTAGAGTTTTCATTTTTCATTTAAGTTAGATTAAAATTTTGAATAAATTACTTTTTGCACATTATCTCCGTCGAATACATATGTACTATCTTTAGGTGTTGTGTTAACTTTTAAAAAATTATGATTTCTCCTAAAAGTGTAATATGCAGATTGACAACAGTTGTGAGAAGTTATTATAAATTTCAAGACATTTGGTTTATTTTAGTTATCATAAATGTGTTCCAGATTACAAAAAAAAACGAATAAAAAGAAGGTTATTCTATTTAAAAAATAAAGTTAGGTAGCGCCACCTAGCAGTGATATATTTAATTAAAAAAAAAATCTGCCGAAAATGTATCGCTTCCGAAAATTTATGACAATTTTTTTCAGAATTTGAAAATATTTATTTGCTTTCCAGATATGACTCTGTCCCATTCCTCGCTGAACACACAGAAAACACGAAATAGTTCATTTTCAAAGTGTGCGATTGTACACGAATTCTTGTACTCGTCTGTGCTTGAAATGTCAGGTTGAATCGATGATAAATGTTCGCTACCTATGTGTCTACGCAAATATTTGTTTTTTCGGGATAAAATGCGTAGCACGCAACTGTAACCACCTGCGAATCTCCGCAATTTTATTTAATCTTGGTGATTTTATCGGAGGTTTGTTAAACGTTTGAAAAACATATTTTTTTATGAGTAAATGCGTCTACATTCATTTAGCATACTATGGTAATCAGGAAATGAGATTAAAAATAGAAGTAATCATGGTAGAGAAATAAATCACTTCAACTTTATTTACTGTTACATACGTGCATTTCGTCTGTTTACTTACAAAACAACACGGAAATATATTCAGTTTATCAGCTCTCATAAAACACTCTTATAAATAACGTGCTACTGTGTTTATTTACTCTAACCGCAAAATATGTTACTGTATATAATTTCCAGTAGTTGTTTTAAATCATGTATGTAATATATTAAACTGCAAATATAGTTTTTTTTTGCTATGTATATATGTATATAGGTGTTCTATAATTTTTTACGTTAAGGAAATTATTCTAAAGCAAGAATTCTATTTTAAATTGTATTGTTTGAAGATAATGGATGTGTGTACATATTTCTGTTTGCAGTAATGGATTTGGTTCAAATGCAAAAATTGCGATTTCACAACGACAGTGGGCGTTGTCGTAGCTCATATCCAATTTTCCGCGAGTCGGCACATTGGGATATGTATGTACATAACGAAAGTACGTATTATGAGCAAATAAACCAGAAAGAGAAACAGCAGACGGAGAAAAAACGCCAATGATCGTTGAAGTAATATCGACGTAAAACATTACAATTCTGTTTATTTTCACGTCTTGAGAGTGAAAAAAATAAGGCAATAATAAAAAATCGTTATTTTCTTTATATTGTATGTATGATGCTTATCAACGTCGGTATGTATTATGTATGTAGTACATATATTTCCATGAAGCTTAGTAACATCTACATAGTTAGGATCCTATTTTAATTTCATTATATTAGTTAATTAATATATTATGTCAAATAACAATTTAAGTTAAAATTTGATTCAATTAAATTGGGATATTTATTAACGCCCTAAATTTATATTACATCTACACTAGTGTCTAGTTAAAACTTCATCTTGGGCAGTAAAATATAATGAACCCAATGCCATTGGTTTATTATGTGGGTTGGTTATTGGTTTATAATGTTGCTGGAGACTCAGTAGATAAACGCTTCCTAATTTTGATATTTCTCTTGAATTTTGAGATTGTATTTTATTGATTATAACTGTATGTACATTTATTTAATAACAGTGTTTTGACATCTACACTCTCAACGGTTACGTTTTGTTAGTTAAGTAGTAGTAGTATTTTGTATTGTATTTGTAGTATTGTTTTTTCATTCTCATTTTTTTAATTTAATTTTGCTTATTATAGGTATATTTTCTTTATATATACAGGGTGATTGGTGAGAATGGCCTATTAAAAGTATTATATAAACGGATAGGAATTTGAAAACAAAATTTTACAGTTGGATATGGTTGAATATGAACTATCGTGAAAATATTTTTGAACAAATATCACTTCCGGTTAACCGGAAGTGGGCATCAACTTCGATTTTTTAAATAGCATGCTATAAAATAAATTACAAATTCAGCTTCTATGATAAATTTTACACATATTTCATGTATCATACCCTATACCTAAATACTATTCCTTCTGAGTTATTCGTAATTAAAGAAAAAAAGTGACAGATACCGATCTTACTTTATAGTGATATTACTTCACGTAGGAGTAAATGAGGCGAATGAAATTTTGCATACGCACAGCTGATATTATGTAGTTATGCAGCATTTGAAGTTGTTTTCTGTAACAATATACAGGGTGTTTAAAAACTTAGTTGCTTATAAATAAGTTCAATCCGCGGAAAGTACATTTTCTTAAATGGAAAGGTATATATTTTATTAGATATTATGATTCTACAAAATATTCTCTTTGAATCCCTATTAGGTGTTCTTATACCTAAAATGTAAGGTTAATAAGTTATAACGATCTAATTAACCTCCGTACCTAAAATGCTCAAATATGTCAATTTACAGAAGCAAATGTGCTTAGCTCATTTGTTTTACATACTTACTTGCCACTTATTTTGACGTCTGTCATTTTAGTTAGTTGTTCTCGCGTACACTGTGGGAAATAGATCTGCACCAGTACAATAATTAGGGTAAACAATGCGAGTATTTACTTTACAACAACAAAAAATTATTTTATTTGTTACAAAACATATTGTTATCTTAGTACTTTTTTACAATTTTTATTTTACCTCTATAATAACATTGTTTTCGTTTCTGTGCACTACATTTTTCTCAGTATATTGCGTTAGAATGGATTAGCATTGAGAATAGATCAAATCATCAGGTAATCATGAATGTATTTATTATGCATAGTGAATGTAATGAAATAGTGAAATAAACGTATCAAACGTTTAGTGAAAGATACTGACATTTACAAGCAATGATCAGCAAAAATTTCTAAGAATTTTTAAGATATAAAACGTTTTAGCGATCGACATGTTCGTAGAACAATGGTGAAAGAACAATACCTGTTAAGTAATAATAACAGTTATAATTATTTAAGAAGGCAGATATTTAAAAAACAGTTGAAGTAGTATGTCCAAAAGAAAAAAATTTGTTGAACGTTTTTTTACTCAATGCTCAATGAAATATTAGTTGATTGAAGAGTCTTTTGTGTATCTAAAATAAAAGTAAAATTCAAAGTGTAAAGTAAAACCCAACGTGTAACAATATAAGTAAAAAATTTAGATTATCTAAGAATTCTCCTAGATACTCCCAACAATTGGTATTTGAATAATCAACATAAAGTAAATCTACATCAAAGGTCTAAATAATTAGTAATAACAAATTAGGTAAAATTAAAAAAATAAAAAAGATAATATAAAAGATACAGTAGAAAAATTATAAGAACAACAATAATAATAGGTAGGTATGGAGGTTAATTAAATCGTTATAACTTATTAACCTTACATTCTAGGTATAGGAACACCTAATACGGATTCAAAGAGAATATTTTGTAGAATCATAATATCTAATAAAATATATACCTTTCTATTTAAGAAAATGTACTTTCCGCGGATTGAACTTATTTATAAGCAACTAAGTTTTTAAACACCCTGTATAATGTTACAGAAAAAAAGTTCAAATGCTGTATAATTTCATAATATCAGCTGTGCGTATGCAAAATTTCATTCGCCTCATTTACTCCTACGTGAAGTAATATCACTATAAAGTAAGATCGGTATCTGTCACTTTTTTTCTTTAATTACGAATAACTCAGAAGGAATGGTATTTAGGTATAGGGTATGATACATGAAATATGTGTAAAATTTATCATAGAAGCTGAATTTGGAATTTATTTTATAGCATGCTATTTAAAAAATCGAAGTTGATGCCCACTTCCGGTTAACCGGAAGTGATATTTATTCAAAAATATTTTCACGTGATAGTTCATATTCAACCATATCCAACTGCAAAATTTTGTTTTAAAATTCCGATCCGTTTGTATAATACTTTTAATAGGCCATTCTCACCAATCACCCTGTATATCTAAGGCTATAGGTAGAACACCGAACACGTACACTTATTTAACGGCTAGGTGATATGGTCTTTTTGGCTTTGGCTTTTTTTGTATTATTAATGTAAATCATGTATCTATTTTGATGCCAATAAATTCCTTTATTATTATTATTATTATTTCACTGTAAAAAAAATATAGATTAAGTAGCATCTTACAATAGAAAAAGTTTCGAAATTTTCAAGGCTGCGATCACCGAATTAACCTGATATATTTCTGAGAGCCGCTATACCAATCTTAATACGGTATCATTTTTTTACATCCTTGAATTATCTGATAGAGCAAAGCATATCTAATACTCTTTTCAAAATGTCGCAACTTTACGGAAAATAAGTTAGTGAAGTTAATTACGCACTATATGTATGATGAAGAAGGCTAAAACCGCTTTTATACATTTCCACTCTTGCAGGAACTCAACGTAGATGACCCCGATCAACGATTACAACTTTGCGAAATTATAATGATTTTATGTGCCAACTACTTCTGTAAAACATGTGTTATATAAGGAAATCGATATTAAAAAACTCAAACATTCCAAAAGCATCAACATAGAAAGATATCCCTTTTCATTTCCTCCCGATAGTACTACTACAGCAATCGTAACTAATTCGGCAAGAAGAGGCTCTGCGGAAATAAGATAGTGGAAATCAATTTTATTCGTTTTATTACATCATCTCTAAAAAATGAAATACTTGCAGTTGAGGAGAACAATTTATTACTTAACGTTAATGTTTCAATTCCATTTGCGTGCTTTATTCTTTTAATTTATTATTGTAGAAAGGTAAATAGTATGCGTACAATTATAGTAAAGCTCAGTTTATATTTTCTGAAAAGACGGCTAATTTACCGAAGACAATTTTACAAAAGATAGCAGAAGAACAAATTTATGAAGATGAAAAGGAAGAATGGTCCAAAATGCGAAAAAATCATAAATGGAAAATGGAATCATTAATGGTTTTATGTTCTAACACTAACCTGAAACTATGTCCTCCGATACGCTTTATTGCTTTTTTTTTGGTAAATAGGAATATACATATCAAACAATGGTCCATAACTTATTATTGTTATTGTAAAAATTATAATTATAATTATAATTTCTTTTCATAAGTAAGTGTATGATAATGTTAAGGACACAAAAGGTTTACATTGTAAGGTATTTATTCTGTTGTGGTTTCAAAATTAGAAGATTTACGAAGTCTTTTGCAATGAAAATGGTTATATTTAGTAACGGAGCTATCGAAGAAATCGATAAACGGAAACACATTTGCATAGGTAGGAAATATAATTAATTTCAGGCTTTTAATATAATCCAGCGAAAAAGAACGAATAAGAATACTCCAAGCTGTCACCGAGTAAATATATTGATAGAAAATGAAATTGATCTTCGTTTTCTAATAACAGCCCAAGGCAATATAGACAAGATAAACATAATGTACTGCAGTAATTCGATATCAACATGTTGTTGTTATTTCTTTCTTAAAATTCTTTATTGCTTGTCGAATCAAATGTAACAGTACAATTAATAATTGAAGTGAAGTGGAATTATACGATACATTTCTTACAGCTTAAATTTCATATTGTTCAGAAGATGACGAAAGAGTCTGTCTTAAGGAATTGGAAATTTTAGAACTATTATCAGTTTCTGTTTCAAACTTTTTTACAGCGATTCTAGTATAAACTTTGAAATTGTTATGTCATATTTCCAAGTGTAATTGGAAGTTTTATGTTTGATAGACACCATCTGAAAATGTATAGATTTCATAACCTTAGAGGAACACCTAAGGACGTCCAAACCTATTGCCACAACAAAAATCTCTTTAACGTATAAATTCTGCTTGATTTTATAATAAAAGATGATGAGTTCGTACATACAGTGAAGCTGAAAGTATAAAAAATATATAAAAGCAAAAAAAGATGCTGCTTTGCTCGAGATTTGTTGCATGTTACATTTGAAAGTCTCTATGAAAAATGGGGAACAGCATCTAATGCTTATTGTTAGTTGGGCATTGTGTGCATAAAATTACCGACTTAGGTATAGGAAAAGAATCAAAACTGATGTTACGAAAAGAAGAAATTAAATTTTATTTTAGAAATAAAAAATCTTTCCGTGTGTGAAACGTCTATTAGAAAGATACAATTCAAATAAATCTCGACTAATGCCATAATTACCTTAAAATTATTATTTTTTTAATAACGCAGCATTATTTTTCAAGACATCAAATATTTTAGCCAACTCGAAGAAAACACCAGCGGTTTTATATTTGTTATTATCAACAGTAAAATACGAGTATATACATATGTATATGATTAACTCATTACAAATCGCTAGGAAGCTAGCTGAAAAATCTAAATAAAGTAATTCTGATAAGAAGTTTTGTCTACACGAATTGATGTCATTAGATTATATAAACTGCCATGCGTTTTCTCACTGCATTTTGAATCATATTGTACTAGATGACGATGATCATAGTTAATACATTAAGTAGAAGTGTCGCATTTAGAAAGATTCTAGCAAAACCCATTCGTCCTCTTTGTGTCACCGTTTGGTGTGCACATTCGACTCAAGGAATACTTGGACCGAAGAATGAAAAAGTCGTAATCGTGGTGGATATCATCATTCAAGTCATCCAAATTTTTATAAGGTTTACTCAATCGATAGTATAATCAACAGCTGTAGAATTTTACACTGTCTACTACTACACTAAACAGATTAATTAGGTCTTAGAATTAAACATACAATATGTATATTAGTAGAATAAAGTGTACTAGCTTTTTTATGTTTTACTTCGATTAAAATTTTATTTTTTGTGTATTTCTAATATTCTAATTCTGTTTTTGGCTTATAGTTACTTTCGCAAATATGCTACTTTCACTAATTCAAAAGTCCTGTTCTGTTGAAAATATAAATAAAACCATTCTTAGAGTCTAATATATATTTTTCCGTAACTAATTATAATGATTAATTTTAAATATTAAACACACATACAGGAAATAAAAAATTGACTTCTCTTCTACAAAATTAATCAAAATAACGTTTAGCTAAAATATACATATAAATAAATGTAGCATGAATCTAACTGCTTACCTGCAAGGACGTATAACTTTGTTTTTTTGGAAACCTAAATCCTCCGCGATCGTGACTCTCGTGAACGTGTCGATGTTTCAGTAAGAGAACACGCATAATCTTTGCTTTATCCGATTCCGTTATCAAATCTTCCTTGTATAGCTCTTCTGATATTCTGTAGGCGATGCCAGGTAGGTCTTTCTCTTCCATATCTAGAATAACTAAACCTTCTTCCAAACATTTTCGCAAATTTAAAAGGGAGTGAAAGCTGAGAGAAGCCACGTGAGGTTTTCCCCATCGGTCTACGCCTTCTTCAACGTTTTCTTCGTACTTAATCCACCTAGCTGTTTCTCTCCATTCCTTCTCATCTTGATTTTCATCCAATTCGTCTAATTGCACGAAGATCTGTACAATTAAAAGTATTAATTTTAAAACTGTAATTTATATGTAACATGATATATGTATAAATATTCTTTTGTTTTACTTTATTCAGGATAAGTTAATAAATAAATTAGTTCTTCCAAACCTAATACCGATGTGCTCGTATTATATTAGTTTTCGATTTCGAATATTGGATGGTGCATATAAAAAACAATATGTACTCAATCTTAAAATATAACTTTCGAATGGCAACCATATTTTCAAATATTTTTGAGGATAAAGGAGTAATGACGTATAATAATTATCATCAAAGAACTGCAACGAGATGAAATTACTTGGTTATGTTTTCTTTCATCGAATATACCAGTCAATAAGATATAGTCAGCTACGATAAGAGGGCAACTGTTATTAACAAGGTACCATGTACGAGTAGTTTATATAAATAGGCAAAAGCATGTAATAAATAACGAATCGTAAAAGTAGAAAAGATTTGTTGAAGAAGAAAAAACACAAATAGCAAAGAATAAGATGATTCACTTCATTTGGTTTAGAACCGAAATAGGAATGGGTCAAACAAAATTATTATAAAATGGTATAAACGGGGGAAACCAACAACAGATATGTAAAACTAAATCCAGTCTCAATCAATAAGATGCCGAAACAAATATTTGTATTAGACTAGAACATAAATTACGTCGATATAAAAAGATAAAGTGATATAAATAACTGAAGATTCTTACTACTATTAATACAGTTTACAGAAGACTACAAGCTGCAATATAGAAAATTGGGAGTAACACTGATAATTATATTTAGTTGACTTCTACAGAATTCTATTCTCAATTTGCAATTATGCCAGTGACATTAATATAGATTTTTTGGGAAATCGAACGCTGAAGTATTTAGATGCTGTTACTTTTTATTTTTTTTTATTTTGTCCACGTTATTAGCGTACCTATGCAGGAATTCCTTAATAAATAAAACAGGAATCGATTCCCAATATATTTCGTGAAGAATAATATCTAACGTCAGTGATTAAAATAACACAAAATTTATCATTTTTCCTTGAAAATTTTTAGTCTTGTGATAATAGTTAGGATAACATTAGGATGTTTTATACTTATCTCTCCCTTTATGTTATAGATATAAAACTTTATCCTAAGGAAAGTAGCAAATACTTTGGGAAGGTGTAGTTTTTGCTGCTAACTATATCATTAAAGGAATAAATTATATATACACCTACCCCACGAGGGCTGTGATCGAAGCTCTTCTTCATGAATGGTACTAGAGTTGGTTCTAGTTGATCTTTTGCAGCTGAAGGCCTAGTTTTATGCCGACGTAGCGCTCTAGCATCATCCGAACGATGGCTTTCTAATTGATCCCTATCAGCACCTCGCAGCTCCATATCTTCCGGTTGGGTGGAAACTCGTCGCGTTTTTCCATCGTGCTTTTTCCCAGCTTCATCCGGTAGCGAATATTTACGCGACGTCTTCTGGTGATGGTGGTGACGGCTAAAATTCATATAATACATAAGACTTCTGAGTATTAAGTAGATTTGATAAGTAATTAGTAAAGAAAGGTAATTAGTCTAGCTTGGTATATATTTACACTGGTCGAGTGGTTTCATGAAGTAGATAGAAGGAAATGAAAATACATTTATTGGCGTGAAACACAATATTTTACTCAGTAAAGAGCTTTTCACTATGTAATGAGTTTTTGAAGCGTTATGATAAAAATATCCACTTCATGTCGAGATTAGATACACATATTTATAGACTAACAACATTACTCGAGAGCCATTTAGTACCGTTTCGTGTCTGGATAATGTGAAGAGTACGTTGATTTTATTCAATGCAGAGGTCATTTAGCAAATTAAAACAAATAATTTCCAATTGATCTATGAACGTCAACATTTGCTAACTTTCAGTTCAACTGGAAGTTGCTACCAACATTCCTATTTTATATACAATCGTATATTTTTTGTCTCATTTTTAGTTTTTACGTAAAGTTTTAAACCAACTTTTATTAAACAATATTCTATCTACGACTCTGTAATAGTTACTTTGATTTCTTTTGTTAAAATTGCATTTAACATGGTGTAGAGTAAATACATCTGACGAAATGTGAATGATAAAGGAAAGTTTATGTGAGCTCTAAACAGTCACCTATATAACAGATTGTCTAAAAAAATGGTATGCAGGGTGACTGTATATCTATCGAAAGTGAGTAGTAGTTTGTGCAACATATGGACACCTGTTTGTGACTGGCACATTGAAAAATGCCGACGTGTAGAACGCCGGATTGGATGTAATGCAGACAAGTACATAGTACAGAAAATCGAAGACTCAACTCCTAGTATGAGAAGATTAGCTGATAGTCTGGATGTTTTATACATCAAGGCTTGCTCACTTGTCTAGTATAGTATTACAAACAGAGTTACAAGATTTGGCAATATGGTTATTACGGCGGTTATTATTGTTGTTATTAGTAAATAATACAAATAAATGAATTACTGACTTTCAGCGCTGGAGCATATCTGCTAATAAAACAAATATGTGTCAATGATTATTCGTTTACTTCATTTATAACAAGTATTTATGTAATTAAGAAATTACATGAATAATTATATGTATGGGGGTAAGATATAAAAGTCTATTACATATTAGAGTGGATCGAAAAACGCATTTTTTTCTGCAATACAATTCTAATAACGCGGAAAACTTGCGCATAGGCGTCATTATAAATGAAAAAATATTAAAAATTTTTTTTTCAAAATTTGAAATCGCGCAGAAGGCATTAAGTTACCAAAAAAATCAAAATACCGGTAAATTAAAAAAAAAATGCAAAAATTACAAAAAATACATTTTTTGTTGTAATAGTGAAAAAAGTGTTTTTAAGAGTGTCCTTAACGCATACAAAAAATAATTAGACTCATACTTGTTTTACTGAATTCGCGCAAAAGGTCTAAAGTTGCGGGTTGTATCGCAAATCTCAATAAAAATGAATCTGCGTAACTCCAGAAAATTCAAAATAGAGCTATGAGAATTATATTGAAATGTGATCGATATACTCCAATAGCACTTATGTTAGATACACTTCAATTTATGAATGTTAGACAAAGAATTTACTTCAAAAGTATAATATTTGTGCACAAACTAAAAAACAATATGTTGCCATGTTATCTTAGTAGAAAAATAACAATTGTCAATGAGATTCATAACTAAGAAACTAGAAGTATAAATAATTTTTATATAAATCATTATAATAGAACACAAACTTCTAAAAATGTATTTATTCAAGGACTAAAACTCTATAATAACCTACTGCACGATATTAAAAATGCTAGGAGTATCAATTTATTCAAAGATTTACTTTATAGATACACATTAACGCATATCTAATGTAGTAATTATATCTATTAGGCATGATATACTAGCATAGGGTGAATACAATTTAGTAAGAAATATTTGTTTATATATGTGTATGTACAGATCTGTGTATATACTAATAGCTAACGCTAAATAAATAATTTACTTATTTACTTACTTACTTACTTAAAAAAACGATATTTCATGATTTTCGACGATTTTTAAACATGTGCCAAAACCCATGAAAGTTTTATTTTTAATTTGTAATAGTGTAAAAGCCATTCAAAATAGTTTACCCAATCCAGAAAAAATACTTTCAGACCTGATAATCCTTAACTGTATTCGTGCAAAAGGTCTAAATTATAGTATAAGTTAAGTTATAGTCCCGTAAAAACGCCGTTTTCCATATCTGATGAGTGTTTATTTAACACATTAGGTTTGTAATAAGACTCTAACAAGTGATTTCCACATCCACCCTACGCAACCAACCAACCAGGGTGAATTTTATTTACAATATTTACAGTAACTATTTACTTTGTACAATGCATATGTTCGTTGTAGGCAAGAGATTATTTACATAGAAGCCCCTTTGAGTTCTGACTTTTAATTAAATGTGGGCATCAGTTGTCTTGATTTTAAAGTAGCTCTAATATAACCATCTCGATTTTCATGCCCGCACACTTTTTCTGCTGCTTCTGTAACCAGTTTTACATACCTCTCAACTGACTGGGTATGGCATGGGAATTTGAGGTAGTTAAACGCTGATAGCGCTTTGTCTTTCAACAAAGAAGCAATGTGTTCAGTTGGCATCTTGGACAGTAGTGGCGGCGATGTTCACTTGCAGATTGACCAATCAATTACTTCGGTATAGTCGTTTGCACTAAAATTTATTGAAGGTATTTTTAAGTCTCTTACGTAACCTTCAGCCGATGACTCATTTCTGGAGTTAAGGATCCTCCTGTAGCCAAGTTCTCTAATGTGTGGTCTCTCATCCATTATCATAGCCAACATAATATTTTCAGGGCGGCAACCCTGCTCGCAAGTTCTTTTGCGCGAATTTAGTAAAACAAGAATGGGTCTAATTACTTTTTGTATGCATTAAGGACACTCTTAAAAACACTTTTTTCACTATTACAACGAAAAATTATTTTTTTTAATAATTTTTGCATTTTGTTTAATTTACAGGGATTTTGACTTTTTTTGGTAACTTTAGGCGTTCTGCCCGATTTTAAATTTTAAAATTTTTTTTTTAATATTTTTTTATTTATAATGACGCCTATGCGCAAGTTTTCCGTGCTATTAGAATTGTATTGCAGAAAAAAAACGCGTTTTTCGATTCACCCTATAACATACATATACTTTAGAGAATGAATGTTCGCATGATGGTGCAGAAAATGTCCTTCAGAACCAACCAATAATTCAAAAGATTTTTCTGTGTATTAATTTGTTTTCAGTTTGACTGCCTTTTCGTTTACCTTCTCTATTATTTGAAATAAATTATTATTTGTTTGCTGTGTGTTTTGTTATAAATTCTCCAATAAAATCAGTGTTTTTAACGAAACAAACTTAAGATGAACATAGATTCCTGTCTATCTGCTTCGATAAATAATTTTTCTTATGGTTCTAAAATTGATTTGTATTATTATTTTATTTGCGTTTATGTCATTAATGGTAATGTGTGTTGGCAAACGCTATACTACGTAATAACGCAGGTATTAAAAGTATCTGAAAAAGAATATATTTCTGCAGCGATCTTCCCATTCATTTCACATTACGTAGCTATTTTACCTGCTTATAAGCAAGTTGCTTTATTACTACAAACATCCAGTTAAATGTTGAAAGTTTCTGTGTGCGACGTTAGGTCTACGTCGCTTGCCGGGTGAGTCGATTTTAAATCAAGCGAGTGTACATACATAGTAGTAGGCAGTTGTAGTTTTAGAGTTTTTAAAAACATTCACAGTGAAGAATTATACTCGTATAAAACTTAAGTTGACAAAATTTGTTAATATTAAATAAATTGTGTTTCCATATGAAACTCATACATATGTACTATGCTGATCAAACTAAATGCAAATTTTTCAGTGAAAAATTTAGTAAATAAAGGTTTTAACGGGAATTTTATTACTCTGGAGAAGTTCACACCAATGCACAACTTTCTTTGTTTTACAGAAATAAAATTGGCTTTAAAATCTTTATTTACTAAATGGAAATTCTCCCCTAAAAACTTCGCATTTAATTTGAAAAAGATGGTACATACATATATATATGTATTTTCTTGACAATAGACATACGTACATACATATAAGAAAGGAAGAAAATGGTAAATAACTTTGCGATGCTTGTTTTTGACATAGTGAAAACATATTTATTTAGTATGAAAGATGTGGGTTGAAAACACATAATGCGATATATCTAAGACAGTTTTAGAGATAGAGGGAGAGAAAGAGACTGAAATTCAACGCTAAAATGATTGTTAAGGGATCTCGGTTGTCCCTCGTGTATCTTTGCAATCTTCATAGTTCAACGAGCAGAGAAAATATAATAATAAATCTAGTTACTTTTGATGTAACTCGATAACTACCTCCATTAATTTACATATATTATATTGTTGTTATGTACTAAATGTTACATTAGCTTCTTTAGATCACAAAACATTTTTTTAAACCGGTTATTATAAAAACGCTATTAAAGCTTCCGAAAAAAATGCGTGTATAATTTAGAAACACATTGCTTTGGTGTAGGTCAATTAAGTTATTCGTGGTCAAAAAGTGTTCAATTGTTATTTAAATCATGAAAACTTTTGAAATTATAATTATTTATGTAAAAATGTGGTAAAAGAGGCAAATTAAAGAAAATATATATATGAACTAAAATATAAAGAACGTAACACTCTTATACTATCTTATACTCGCCCTTTGGGATTTGGAATTATTCAATAGGGTTTGATTTAGAATACTTGTTCTTTAATATACTTATGATTTAATTGTTTCGTAGTATTCTATCGAAAGCAACAGTTATATTAAATTTTTTAACACAGTTAAGTCAAGGTTTTTCTGAATATGGTACACTTGGTAGATGAATTTAGTTCTCGTACTTTTTCGAATCTGACGATTTTTATAATGTAAAAACACACAGAAAATAGATTTACAATATTTTCTTAAGCAATAAATACTTGCTTCCTTTTATTGGGAAGTAAATTTCACAAAAGCATATATGTACACATTTCATAAATTCTGACAACTAAGCATTGTTGACTCCGTATACAAAGCAAATTGAGTGAAAATAGAACTTGCTACCAAAAATAAATATTTAAACCAAGATTTAAATGTGGGAGTATGGAAAAGGCTCTATTCAAAAAGTAAATCATCTAAAAGCATACATAATATGAACGAAGTTAAATATACAGCAAAGTATACTAGGTCCTTTATGGTATAAACTACTAATTATTTTTTTTATATTTAGCTATTATGCTACTGCAATATTTGAAAAAAATTGTGTATAATATACAGCTACACTATATGAAAGTATATTTAAGGAACCAGGGGATAGAACTAATCCTTCGTAGTATTTAACTGCGCAAATATTTAGAAAATTAATCAGAAAAGATAAATAGAATATTTGGCCGCGAAATGAGGTGACTAAATTTAAATAGAGCCAAAAATGTGTAACTATATATAAATATTTCTGCTGCTTCTCTATATGTTTTATAATTGTCTCCAACAATAAGAACAATTTTAATTTTATCTTTAATAGTCAATTTTCATGGCATTTCTAATTATTTTGAACACATACATAACACATGACATTTGTTCCAAAGCGCTCTATCCAGAACGTATCTAATAAAGACGAGTAACACAAAATCAGTCGCATTAATCTAACAAGTGAATTTTATCTGGAAAAATCACTACAGCCTGTACGTGTAATTTTGATTTTCTCTGTATTCCAGCCAATGTTTTAAAAATGTTGTTATTAATTATGGATCTACAAGTCATGCAGAGCTTTTTATCAAGATTTTTTTTGTGAAAAGTAATATAAATTTTTTCTCCATTTGTATGAAACTTTTTGGTACGCACTGTATATGAGCAAAATCAATCATTGCAGAAAAATGTTTAATGCAAGAAGAATTGCTAAAGCAGATGAAAGAAAAAAATAATTTTACACCTTAAATTTTCGAAACCGTTTTCCAAATGTGGCCGAGTTATATCTGACATTTTGTTCTACAAGTCGTATTGCACACCTGTAGAAAATAAACGAATCGATCATTTTGATAATTGGATAACTGGAGAAACAAGTTTATTAGCCGATTATAAGACAACTGTTTTAAATAAGCGTGTATTTGTTGTGTTGCAAGTATATATTGAAGTATTGAATTGTTGGTAAAATCCTTCGGTAAGTTCATTTACCTAATTTTATAACTCATTTCGACATCAGATTGTAGATATGAAGTAATAAATAGCTTATTATATATAGATATACATCTTAATATCTGTGCTATTCAGTAATTCATTCAAAATTTGTTTAAAAGCATCCCTTAATGAATAAACTACTAAACAAGATTGGCCGCATTTGACAGTCAGTTATTACCTGAATGCAATAATGTAAAAAATGTGTATCTTTCGCGTCTTTCTTTAATAACGAGCTATTGAAGTGCAGTTTAAAATATTATCTACGCAGTTAAAACGTATGGTTCATTGTAAATGAAACAAATATCCTATTTAATGGAAACATTTGAAGCCCTTATTTCATGTTTCAAGTTAAAGCTTTCATTTTATACAATATTTAAGGTTATTAAATTTTTTGTACGGAATGTCGCTTATATATTCTTATAAATTGAGCTTCGAAGTGCACTCACGAGATTTAACAAGCAGAATCGCAAGTTTTGTACTGCATAAAAATATTTCTTTTGATGAGTTTGTATACATTTAGTAGGAAGACGACTTTTTACAGAAAATTATTTTTGAAAAACAACGGAGCATGTTGGAATGTAAAATTATATACTTATATACATATTGCTATAGATTCGGAACAGGTTGAGTCTCTTGTTGAAACTAACAGTTTATTACAATTTTCTTAATCTCAGGGTCCTTTCTTTTCGTTTGGAGTTCGCATGCTATCCAATTCACACTATTCAATCCAGTAACATCCCTACCTCGGTTGTACTATACCTCACTCTGCTAATCTTCTTCTATCTTTATTGACAGTCAAACTGACAATCCAAATATTTTTATTCCGGCAACTCAATCTAATCTCCTTCTAACGTTTGTACGTGTGTAACACTTGTATGTACACCGTGTCCGTAAATGTTTGAAGCTGACGTCTGTCAAAATGTATGCAATATCTGTGCTTAAAGTTTACCACCCTGAGAATTTCAGTTGGTTTATTCCTCTATGGCCATAGTCGCACGTCTCTAATTTCGTTGGGTTTGGTTTTTTGTCATTGCAATGGTTTTATAGTTGTAATTTTTTATAATTATTAATTTTAAGTAGCAATAAGCGTTTCCAAAAGGAAGCATATTGTGTTTGATTTTAAGAAACAATTTTAATAATTATGCTGAAAGTAACTACCGAGTGGGACGCTAATGTTAATTCTTGCGATCGAAATCAGATGTAGTGTGACAAACTTAACCAAAATTTGACAGTAGCTGTCACCTTCAAACATTTACGGACACCCGATATATACGAAATCTTAAACACTTTATATTTTCTTGGATAACTTTATTTTTATTTTTATTTAAACACAAAAAAACCGTCTTTTCAAAATTTTATTCAAATATCAACAACCTTTTCCTTGACAACCTTGCGTTACCTTTTTCTTATCACCATTTAAAATTATAAATTGACACATTTGACATTTAAAAAAAAATAAATTAATATTAAAGACCTAAACCATTACAATATATATACATATATATATATATATATGTATATTATATACCCGTACTTAACTACAAATTAAGGTTTAAAAAGCAGAATATGAAATACAATACACCGGTACTCAGATTCTTCCAGAGAACTTGTCATCAAAAGCAGAACAATTTTAACGCATGAGTTCCTTCTAACATGGAAACATTATTCAATCACGTATCTCTTTGTAGCATTAGATTAAAATTTTAATGGTATTTGAACACAATATTATAAATAGATTCAGAAATAAAGTATTCGTGAATGACAAAATGTGAGAATTGAAGACGTAACCATAATAAGTATACCTAATATTAACAGTCAAGCTTGAGAGGCCGATTCGGTTTGTGTTTTTTAATGTTGTGATAATGAAAATCATACACAGTAAAGCTTCGCCAATCCGGACTCCAATAATCCGGATTTCCCAGTAATCCGGACGAAATTGAAATATAGCGCATTTACGCAACTTAACCTCGTGTGAGACACGGATCGTTAAAAAACATAAGACGGTGATTTCCCCGAAAGTTAAAAAGCATCATGGCGCCAGAGACCGCACAAAACATTGACTCTAGCGGAAAAACATGAGATATTACAAAAATTACGACGAACAAGCAATACGATTTTACGCAAAATACGACGATAACAAGTTCAAAGCAAGCCGAGGTTGGCTAAATAAACTCAAGAGACATGGTATTCGTTATCTTAAAGTTAGTGGGAGAAGTTATCTAGCGATTCAGGTGCTGTCAAACCTTTACTTCAAAAATTAGTGAATAAAATTAGGAAGATGCATTTGTAGACGAATCAGATTTACAACGCAGACGAATCTGCATGGTTCTGGAAATTATTGCCGGATCGTACAATGATTGGACAAGTGACTCCTGACGCAATTCAGAAATGTTGGCACAAAATATTTTCTTGGAGAACGTTACCACTGAGAATAACCAACTGACCGAATCAGAGATCTGTGAATAAATAGATGGCGATGAAGAGCATCTACCGTTGCATAGTGATGAGAGCGAGGCGGAAGAGGATGTTGTAAGGGTTGATCCAAAAGTGAAATATGATAAGGCAATTTATTGTTTCAGTACATGCATACAGTGGGCCGAGGAGAATAGTGCTGAATTAAATATGTACCAAGCAGTGCAATATTAAACAAACAAAACTTACTGATTTTTTTAAAATCTCTTAGTTTTATAAATTACAACGTATTTTAGTTTGTACATATTTAGAATTTTCGTAACATATTCTATATATTAGTTTGTATTTTGAGTTTATAAATCCCTACAGTACATTTTGGGATTCATTTTTTAACTTTTAAAAAGGTTTCAACAATCCGGATGTTTCACTACTTCGGATTGTCTTGGTTTTAATTGATCCGGATTATCGAAGCTTTACTGTAAGTTGTTAGTTACATGAATGAAGAAGTAGTGTGATTCATCGTTACAGAAAATCTATTTTTGTATTTGATTGTACAATATTATTTTATTACTAATTTAATATTGTTTCTCTAAACCATATTTAATTATCATATAAAATAACAAATATTTTTGGAAATTAATTAAACAATAAAAATTTCAGAATGGTAAATTTAATTAAGTTTGTGCTTACGCCATGAGCTGGTACCTAGCATTTGGGGTTTCCCTGACTTTAATCAAACAATAAAGTAAGGAATATCTTCATTTAAATTACCTAATTACGGTACAAAATGATGGAGTATTTCTCTGTTTTGTTGATACGAATCTTTAAATGATGAAGCAGAGGTTTTCTGAATTTGAATATTTGCGCCTGTTATTTCTATCTACATATATATAACTATATCAAAGTGTCTTCAGGATACATATTGTTTTAGTTAAATACTGGATAATTAGAGTGTATCATTGATATTTATTAAAATTAACAAAGTATATTATTCTATTGTTCTTCAATATGTGTCTGAGATTTATTTGAATTTAAAGCGGCTATATAAATCGCATAATGTTTACATACATGGTAAAGTTAATACTTAATCTAGAATTCATTTTGAATAAGGTAATTTGCATGTAAAATACACTTCTGATGTGTGTAGCACCAGGAATTTATGTTTATTATATTTAATATTTAATCTAAAACACATTATCTTGCTGTTACCATTAAATAGTAAACACAAACTGTTATTTGGTTCATTTTATTCCGAAAAGGACGTCATAAAAGAATCAATTTTTTAAACTCAGGAATCGCAATTTGCAAAGCTTTTGTTGAGAAAAAGTTTCCCGTCTTGGAATCATAAGGGACACTGAATGTAATGGTAGAAAACTTTGACAACTACTAAATGTTTTCGCATGGTTAAAAATTTTTGCCTCACATACTTTTCGCGATTGGGAATTGAATATAGATAACTATCTCTAAATGTAATTCGATATTTGTACGTGAGATTTGCCGATTTGCAGTTATTTTTGTGTATATGTATGTATACAGGGTATGTCAAGATAAGAATCCTTTAAAAAATGTAGGCAAGTAATAAGAATTATGATTTCCAAGTTTTGCAAGTAATAAATAGGTTCTATAGATTTAAAACAATTTTAAATTTCTGCTTCTTTCCGTTATACCAGAACTGAGTATCAACATCACCGTTTGAAATAGAATTACCCAATTTGTATTATTTATTCGAGAAAGACATTTCTAAGACTTTGGCAAATAAACCTTCACTTTAAAACCTAGCCCTTTTTCAATTATTTGTATGTTGCAAGTTTTATCAAAAATTTATTGCTGCGGGCCATTTATATACATTTCAAAAAATGAATGGAGGTTTAGATTTAAACTTTTATTCAGAAAATAGTGAACAATATCAACAAAAACATTAATGCGCCATTATTGTGAATTTTCACACACAAGTTGATTGCTTGTGGCAAGAATTACGTAGAAGCAAATGCAATTTTTTAAGAGATTGTTTAAGTACTTCTTGTACGTATTTAACAATATGGATATAATTTTCTGTTTATACTCGACCGTAGGTAATTATAGAGTTCGGAAATATTCATAAAATTGCGATAGTGTTCGATATTATATATTCGATATATGTCTACTACATTTCTGACAATGAGTAGTAGTGCTAATATTTTAATGGATCTACAATGCCTTTGTACTTTATTTTGTATGTAAATATGTGTTTAAAATATATAGAGCATTCTAATAAAAACGATCCGCTTTAAATAAGTCGAAAACGTCAAGAAATAAAAAAACCCGCCGAAACAGGTCAATTCTTGTTAGAAAGTGGAAATCCCTTCGCCAATAAGGCAAACACCATGTAGGTATTGCCTCCAACCTAACCCCTCCTGAACAAGAAGCAGAAAAAGCAGAAAATAGCTCTTGAAACTGTAGAAGATATCTTGTAAAGTGTTAAGGATAGGTATAGGCTGTTCTGCATGAAAGTTGTTGCGAATAGTATGTAAAATCGAAAAATGTAATAAGATGACGTAGTACCACTTGAAATTTTAATTTTAGATGCGGTAGGGGAGAGGGTTAAGGAAGGCTAGACATGATTTTGCCTTATTGGCGAAAGAGTTTCCAACTTCGAACAAAAATCGACCTGTCTCGGCGTTTATTCGTATTTATTGACGTTTGCGACTTATTTAAGATGGCTTCTTTTCATTGGAATGCTCTCTGTAATAGAGCATTTTATTTGCAGGTTGGTTATTTCAACATAATTTTCCTTAGTATAGAAGTGGGTGGAAGATGATAATCTATTTTAAATTTATTTCTTACTATACATAGAAATTGTCGTAGGGAATATATTACAGCATATTAACCAGGTTTAAATGTCGTTTTACTTATTTAAATTTCCATATTTTGCAAAGGTGTGATTAACTTCACGAAAAACAGAGAGTATGTGTTTGTGATGTCAATATTTAATTACGGTTTAATCCACTTAAGCGAATTAATAGACACATATTTAAATATAATTTGAAAGTCATTAATCTTGCCATTACTGTTTAAGCGGAATAGAAATACTATACCAGAGATAAGATTCTGTATTCTATAGCGATAGGTAATTATATTAAAGACGTCTATAGTATTTGTAAAAAATTAAAATATACTGTCATGTGATCACTGTCACGTTGTGATATTTTAAAAATCAAAATGTCAGTGTCAAGTTCCATTTGAGGCCAAAAGATTAAAAAATTTATTGTGGCACACAAATGAGAGATACACCATACATATCGGCTCATAAAAAAATAAATAAAAGGGAGGAGGAAGAAGAAGATCGGGTTGAAAGATATAAACGCCGAGAAGAAAAAGTAAAGGACAGGAGAAATAAAGAAACATTTGTTAATAAGTTTTTATTCGTTAAAAAGTTGTTTTGTTAGATCAACAAAATAAGAAATTAACATTTATACTTGGCTTATTTTAGAATTGTTGACATCGTCCCTAGTAACTTTAAAACATGCGCGTTTTTAATACCTATTACTATAAACCCTTTCCAAACTCCATTAGCTCCGTGTGCAATTTGATTACCAGTTTGACGAAAATTGTTTTGAATTGTATGTACACTCCTTTGCAATAAAGTGGTGGACACATTATTATTAATTTTTACATTATTTTGTCAGTATGAAAAAGAGATATTTTTCCGGTCTGCAATTCGGTAGCAATATATCATTGTACTGTAACTTTAACCCAGAACAAATTTGCTATGACTGAATTCTTTGCATTGTAAATTGAAAGATAATATTGTTCGTGTCAACTAGGCTTAGACTAGTGTTATGTTGCTATGTTTAAAGTTTCACATCAATTGAAAGCAGGTAATCTCGTGTAGTTCGACGTTTTGGAAACACAATCGTGATCATTACACCAGAAATAGTTGAAAAAAATCACGATATACGGTGATCGAAAATTCAAAGAGCACGAGGCTACAGCAGCTATAGGCACAACATACGGCTCAGTGACTTACTAACTTTTAAAGCAACCAGAAGGAATGGTTTTAAGGTAGAAAACAAAATAATGTCATGTATTTAATAAACATAAAGATGGTTAGATCTAAAGCAAAAAGAATTTTAAAATCTTTTCATTTATTGGTAGGAATATAAGACATCTATGTAGACAAACTCTGAGGTAGGAATCGTAACTAGAAAGGGAACCGTCTGAAAAGTTGAATGAAAAATTGAGAATATCATATAACTCACGTACAAGTTCCTGATTGGTTGCGTATAAAAATATACTTTATGTGCATATAGCTTTCAAATTTATATCATTTCTATTTATAGATTTCGCCATTATCAATATTCGAGGAACTGTGATAGCGAAGAGCAGTTTATACATAAGAAAAAAGTCTTTAGAATTGGGAGTGTCATTTCAGTTTTCAATGTTCTCGTAATTGTTACATAATTCGAGGATGTTACAACTTCAAAGTTCAAAGCGTTATTTTAACAAGTAAGGCTGCCATTGCTAACATATCAGCTCTAACAAGTATTGGTTGATATTTTACGTAACCTGTTACTTAGAAACTTTATAGGTTTTATATAGCAGTAATAAATTTCTGTAATTTTGTACTTTTAACTTTTAAAACTTTTAAGGCCACTTCTCTCAAAATATTTTTGGCTGCGGATCGCTTCAAGTCTACAGGGACAGAATAATTGCTTATTTAAAATGAAATATTTTAATTATATCAAGTTCTATACATCGCTTTTAACTTATTTGTTTGACGGTTCTTTATCACAATTCAATTGTTTTCATGATATTTACGATTTTTTTTGCAATTTTTAACACTATATTATTCACAATTATGTGACATATTTACATTCAATATCATAAAGTTTGTGTTTATAACGTAAAGTTTAAAAATGTAAGTTTTAAATATGTACTACAATAAAAGAGGACAAATTTTATATAGGATATTCATAATTAATCAATCAATATTGGTAAATTCCAATTAAAAAATGTTCTGCAAAAAGAATACAGTATTTCTGCCTTGAGGATTAAATGCAGAAAATAGTTCTGGATCTATCACTAATAATGAATCGTATCCTTATCTACAATAGCTTTTAATGTATCTGGAATTGTTTTACTATAGTAAATCAGAATTTTCCAGTTTTCTATGAAAATGACATATGATTGTTATTAATATCGCAAACACAAATTCTATTATCGAATACCGCATATGAACAATGACGGAATCTATTATTTTCATATTCGATAATTTCGCATAAGAACAGAATATTAACAAGAAGTTTTTAAATAAGAGAACTCTGGAAGAGTAAGCTTATTCAAATACAAGTGGTATCGTCAATTCATCTTTCAATGTAGAAACTTAAAATCAGTTCATTTGTACAAAATGATATCTCTAGAAAATTTAAATCGCCGAAACAGCAAACTTGTGTTATGATGGTAGTCCTGGCGATGAACAATGAAGTATGAAGTTTTGTAAAATACGTATCCTGAATTTTCAGAATAGTTAAAATCCAATCGAATTAGAGATCAGAACACTATCAAAATACATATCTTGCTGCTAGTAATAATTAATTGAAGCCATAATTTAACGAATTCTTACAAAACTACCAACAACATTATAACAATGGAAAAAAAATATGGCTACATTTGATAGATATATACAACCTCAAATATGCTAAAATCTCGGCATGTTCCGTATCTCAATTTCATGCAAAATTGGAGCTTCGATCCGTGTAACCTCCATTCGGTGTAACTAAATCTAATGCGTGTATAGCAGGTGCTTCGTTTACCAAGTCTTGGAGTATGTAATTACAAACCGAACTCGACTAGTATCTAGAAAATTTAATGTTACAAATACTAAAGGAATAGTCTTAAGAAATTGAATCTGCAGATTAAAATTTTTATTTTTCATTTCATCTCAAATCATACGTTAAACATTTTAATAATATAAGGAAATTTTATCCATTTTTTATAACTAACTGCAGATGAAAACCATACCTAAGGATCCAGTGGAGATATGAATATAATATACAAGAGGAAAGTGTTGTTGCAGGATGGATGTATCTATTGTCAACATTTATGGTATTCGTTGTAGAACTTCTGTTTCTCATGTATTTCAAGATTATTAAACCTTAGGTCAAGCTGGTATCAAATTATCCCAAGGTTTTCCAGTATAATTTTTGATCAATCATCAATCAGCCGTAAAACGCTGGAGATGTTCGAAATAGGTAGTCGTCGGCTTATCTCTAAGGTAGACACAGGTGATGAGACCCATATTAATTTTAAGATGTTCCTACGCGCTAAATAAGTATCGTATAATTGTACGAAAAAGAACCAACGCCGACAACAGTGAAAAAATAACGTGAGATGAAAAAAAATATGTACGTCGTTTTCTTTAGAAATACTAGACTTGTAGAAGCTGTCAACTAAAAAGACTATTATTTATTAGAAAAACAAAAGACTAATACAACATGCCCGAGGTTCTTCGAATAGTCAAATTAACTGCTTAATGCTGCACCATAACAATGCTTGAAGTGCCGAATTCTAGTGACATTTTAATCTTAAAAAGAATGAAGGTGGTTATAGCTTTTCAGCAATTCAATTCCGAAGTTGCCTGAAGTGAGGCTTTCGAATTACAAAGGAACGAGAACAGTCCACACTGTCAGCTTGCATTCTTCTATATGATTTTAGATTGAAGCGCATCTATAGAAAGGCCGTTTTTGCCTAAACTTCAAATCGTTTAATCCCAGATGTATTTCCACTTGTAGGCCAAATAAAACAATATTTAATTAAAAATAAATTTATCCCAATAAATGTCGAACGCTTCACGATTTTGCATGTCATTCTCACACAGGGGTCATGCTACTTATTACGCCGACGTTATACTCCGTATATCATGGCAACAAATGTACTGTAGATAATATTAATGCTCAAGACACCTTAAACACTGTTTGTCCAATATAACTTTAATGATTCTTTATTTTGCAAAATTCTGTGTAACATGTACATACGTGCATGTAAAAGACATTATGTCAACAGCGTCAGTATGAATAATATACATAAAAGGGTGCTGAAATTATATTGGCTAATCTTTAGATTTCAGATGATAGTCATGTGTAGATAATTGCATCTATGCCTATATTATTGATATCTAATCTACAAGATCACATTAAGCTGAAGCGAACGTCATGAATATATCTAACTATGTAATGTTTAAACGGATTGGTGTCAACATACAGTAGCTAATCATGCTGTGATGAAATTTCTAAATGCAAGCTAGTATTGAAGTTTTATATCCTACATACGTATTTATGTTTGTATCTACATACGTTGTGGGAGTCCCACGCAATTTGAATGTATTGATTTCCGGGAAAAGTTTAACAATAATTAGGCTTAGTGGCGAGTTTGGTGGCTGTTGTGAAACTAACAGGCAAAACCTAAATGTAAGAAACTATACTCTATATCAAATTGCTTTCTTCAGTAATTAGACAGATTTAGATGAAACATGTTATAGCTGTATTTTGTTTGAATTGTTGATAGCATAATGAAAAAATTAGGACAATTTAACAACTTTAATTTGGAGTGACAAATACTATATACATAAATTTACTTATTCTGATGCTATATTTTGAAGAGTAGTAAACAAATTTAAGTTTCCTTCAAGAGTACACAAATCAGAAAATAAAGTATCATACAAAATTAATTCGCTGATTCAAAAAATGTTCCAAGAAGACAAAATGGTACCAAAAAATAACATAGCGTCAACAAAAACTGCAGTGTAAATGGCTTTTATATGAAGAAATATTTACAACTTTTAATGTACATATGTAGGTACATATGTAAAAAAAGAGATACATTAAAACTTTAAAATGAAGCGTTTTTAACGATATTCTAAAGTAAGAGCATACAGTCGTGACTGCACAAACTGCTAAAGATATGCAAATGTAAAATTAGCCTGGTTTATAAAGTGAACAATTTTAAGTTGTCATGTATTTCAAGGGCAGGCGCGGAGTGTTAGAACCGCTTTTCTGATTCAGTTCTAAAAAGGGACGTTTTCTTCGTCGAAGCGTCAAATGTTTAAGACCAAATCGAAATTGCACCATACGAGCAAAGTATTCACTTTTTGGCTACATGAAATAGAAGATGAGATATGCAAAGTTACAAGTAACACATCTAATTTATAGTAGCGTTGATTTAATAATAATCTTTTCAATTCCTATTATTGTTGACCGTCATCAGCAACTGTTATATGTATTCTTACGGTACTATACAGTGACAAACAAAAAATATTGGCACGGTTCCATTCAGGAGAATGATAATTAATCTTGTGGAATTTCAATTTAGAAACTTGGTCTAAATTCCTAGCTGTGTTATTTTTTGTAAGGTTGTGTAGGTAGGTTCCCATTTGATTTCAAAGCTATTCAAATACAGCTATTAAACATGTACATACATATATCGCGACTTGCGTTGTTCTGATGTTTAAAGTAATAAATTATTAATCTGGTAGTAGTACGATTCCTACCTGCCAAAGAAAATGTAAAGGAGTATATTAAAAGAGCATTACACGTACAAATATCATTCGATAGTAACATTGTTTTATCTGTAGCTCTATTATTTCCATCACTTATTGTGTAATATTTGCTATTTAATTTATAGGTGGATTGTCCATATAAATATGTACAACACGTACATATATATACTGTACTGTATGTTTCTTAGAATCAGCAATTAAACGCTGGTATTATTATATCCAATGGAATTAATATATTTAAAGATGTGGGAAGTGCGTGTTGAACGAATGTGTCGTCGGAAGACATAAATGAAATAATAGCCTTTTTTGAATAAATATTTGCAATACAATTTTAAATAGGATTTATGAAGAAGGTCGCTTTTTCAATTTTTTAGAACAAGTTATTGATGAGATACCGTTGAACATACAACATAATGTGATTTACATGCTCGATGAAGTTCGTGCTTCCTTTTCTCTCCGATCGCAATCCCCTTTCTTGTTTTCGGGTTTTATTAAAGAAAAAGTTGAATCCGAATTGATGCTGTAGTATCAGAAACCACACGAGAAAGAGTAGACCGAATAATATGAACGACACCGCAAAGATTGCAACTATGTTCATAAAAAGCTGGTTTTCAATTTAAACAATTATGTAAGCAATAAGCAATTTCCTGTAAAAGAAGTGTTCAAAATTAAATCAATTCTATCATAAAATGTTAAAACTTTGTAATATGTATATGTAGAGCCCATAACTTAAAATGTAAAGTTTGCCCATACGATATTATTAACGACGATTAAAGTAGTTTTGACGATTATAACTAGCGCATTATTGTAATATGTGAGTTTAATGTTTTTTTTTTCAAATCGTTTCGGAAAATACAAGAATCATACAATGTCATTCTAGTATTAAGAGTTTTAATTCCGTACTTAAGGAAGAATATTGCAATTGAATTGTAGTTTACACGTCAATTTATATACGCCTTGCATATTAAAGATTATTTTGCTTGTAAATATATTTGTTGACGGGTATTTGTCAATTATAGTGTAAATTTGTTCCACTGAGGAAGTTTCAAACGGAAACATCTATCTACATTAATTCAATAGTTCTGTGTAACTTTAATGATGTTTGAGCTGTCATGCTCTTTAGAAAAAGTGAGAAAAGTAGTAGTAGTGTAGGTATTCGTTAGGACTTTAGGATTTTACCTGTAAGGAATTTTGATTATAAATACGCTATATCCTTAATAATTGTTGAGAATTTTGTTGATGTCGATTTTCAGTAATAAAAGAAATTTTTAGAAAATATATCCATTACACATATGTACATACATAAAAATCCAGATTGTTACATACCTTTGATTCTTACTGCACAACTAGAATCACCAAAACATGCATATTCCATTGTTCCATGTTGTACGCGCAGCTTAAAGCATGCCTTCTTCTTTTCCTTATGATTCAACTATGTTATTTTACGAGATGAACTTTCGTGGCACACAGAATGTTAATATAAATAAAAAGAAATATATTGGCTATCAAGTAATGCGATTAAATTATTGTACAACTCGTTAATAAAGAATATTTTAAGGCTATTTAGAATAACTGTGTAATATAGCTAGAAGTACTGAAGTCGTACGAAAGCGATTAAATGGAAACTGATCAAACGGTTCAATAAAGGTAGCAACGCTCGTATTATTATGCACTGCACGATACTGACAAGATATAATTTAGAAATATCTTTTGAGAAAATCATTCGATCATTTGGAATTGATATTGAAAGAAGAAAAACCGTTCTCAAGGAATAATTAGTGAAGATTTATTGGTGGAATTTTAATTTTGTAGGGGTGTATAGTACACTAAATGAATTAGAGACAAAATAACCACACAATATTATTTCTTATACCAATATAACCAATTTAAATTATTGGAGTGCGATGGATCAAAGTTTAATAAACTCTTGCTTAGTAGAATTACGAGTACACCAGTATCGTATTCGCGGGGGATATCTACTTAAGATTAAAGGAAAGGTAAGCTTTATTAGTTTTTACATTCGTTGAAATACACATGCTTAACAAAATTGATGATTGTAATGAGCTTATCCAAATTCTCTAATTTACTTCATATTTTCTATTTTATCCTTTTTAGTATAAACAGTAATTTTATATCTTCGAACAGTTCGGTCCCAACAAATATCAATCCGGTAATAGGAGAATAACGAATACGAAAAAATAAGAAAAGAAAGCAGCGATTTTTCTTATATAGTTACAGCTCTTTGAAGTTAAAAGTGTGTTTGATCAATATTTTATGTATTTATCCATCCGAAGTTATAAATAGCTTTGAGGTAAAACTGGTTTCGAATTAAATTTCGTAAACCACTTCTTTCGTTACAAAGATGTACAATAAAAAAAATAATTGAAACCTTGCACGTACCGAATATTCTAGAAAATCAAGGCGGAAGATATTGCCTTACATAAGATTTAATAAAATCTTAGATGTAAGTACTACACGGAAACCTTCATAATAGATGTTACGACGGTTGTTTGAAATATGTATTCTTGGCTTGATAGTTGCAATGTTAAGTTATGTTCATCTTTTTATAGTGTTTGACCCGAGTTCCTGCAGAGTATCCATTCATAGCCGCAGTCACTGCTTGATTGGAGGAAAAACGTTTGCCTGTGTCAACGATTTTCAGTGTCGGTAAGAGATTGAAGTTCTAAAGAATCAAATTTGTAAAATAGGGTGGATATTCCAGCACTTTAGAGAATATACTAGCATTCCTCTGTTCTTGTTTTATCTTTACGAAATAGTGTATCCAGAGAATTCCCTTTATACTCTAACACCAACGTCATACTATTTTCGGCCGACAGCATAGTCGTCGCCCGTTCCAAAGAAGAATAACCAACGTTTGTGGCTGAAGTCTGGTATGTAATGGTGTATCAATATCTGATTTGTTGTCACATATCGAGGCAGAGAATCACTTGTTTTTTGAAAGAGCATGAGAGTTTTGAAAAGTATCGTATGAATGCGTTTTTGATCCATAGTGAACACACGTGGTCCTTATCTTGCGCAAAGCTTGTTCATATAAAATGTAACAGATGCTTGATATCACTCCAGTATTAACAATTGTACGCATTTACATGTGTCGATTTTTCAAAATTACATCGTGCAGTTTACCTGCGATTTCCGATGTGGTTGCACTTCTACATGTATGCTTTTACGGTTGTTTAATCTTGACTGCGCATTTTTTTTTCGGTACAAACTGAAGGAGACGAGTTGTCACAATCGTGTATGATCCTCCAATAAATTTCGGTCGGATTTAAAACTTCGTTTATGAAAAATAACAGCACCATACTCGATTCTGAGGATTTCCAACAACAAACGCACCGTAAAGATTATTACCCTCGTATACTAACTAAATCAACTTTTATCAGATATGTATATTTCGGCATGAATTAAGGGACAAAATTCTTCTCTTATCTATTAGTATTATATAAACAATATATACATTTTAAAATTCTATTGTTTCTATCCGTATTGCATCATAGATGCTAATGAGTATTTTAGAAGCCTATGCAAATGTTTAATTTATACCCAAAAGTGAGATAAAAGAGATATATAAATTCGTTTAATACTGGTATTAAATATGACATTGATTTAGTTAAGCTTATCCAGTGCCTGATATAAATGTGCATTTTAGCATTTTACGTTTTCGTAATAGAATACTATTATTTTTAATAAAAGAGTAAAGGATATTAAAAGATTATTAATGTGAGTTTTCCTACTACAAGCTTTTTGCCGATAATAGATTATATTTGAATGATTTTTGGTAGACAAGCACATCTGAATTTAAGTCAAAGTATACGTTCATTGCCGATTGATTTTTTGTGCTAGTGGTGCCTTCATTCCCAAATTTATGCATCATTCTTTCTATCGATGACATTTCTCAGCTTATTGTGAAATTATGAAACTCTTACTGTATCCAAAGATAAGCAGGAGATGCGTTTCGTCCAAACTTTTTTATTAGCACAATATGTTATTAGTTTGTAATGATGGCGTTTGTAAGTTTTAACACAATAAAGATATTTATTTTTTCGTAAACACATTTAAATGAGAACTTTTGTTGAAAAACGGTCCCAGCTCTACAGTTTTAATATGAAGTTAAAACAGAATTTTCTATATGAAAATTATAAACTTTCTCATATGTATTGTATTTTACATGGAAACTTATTACTTGAGGCTATAAAACTGTAAAAAAACTACCAAACTAATTAAGAGAATTGTATATACAATGTATTTTACCTAGAAACTAATTAGTTGGGAGATGTAAATCACGCCACACCCCACTTTCGCCCTTGTAAATGCAAGTTGTAGAAGTTTCAGTAGTGTGGTTACTGAAGATTTATTTTTGTTAGAGGCCTTTATACATAGGAAAACAGATGTATGAGATTAACTAAAATTAACTAAGAATTTCTTAAGAGCAAGTGTGTTTATTTCAAAAATATACAAGTTTATTTTAAAACGAGTTTTCATACTAACACTTCGAACGTTAATTTCTATTACACTGTTTTTTCGTCAATATAATGATGAATTATTTCGTAATGAAATTGGTAGAAACTTTGTGGTACTGGACGCAGATACGGTACTGCGACAGTACTACGAAGTTTACGATTTTTTCGCAAATTATACCAAGTAAGTCGGTGCAGTGTTATCAATGCTTGCAGCCCACTTTTATACTCTCACACACGTCTTGAACTAATTATTTGTTACTAGATCGGCCTGGTCGATCTTTTTTAATTGCGATCGGCATTTTCTTTGAAAGTTCTTTCCAATGGCATGATAATGTTTTGTACAGTTCAATAAGCTATGTCATAAACTGCTTTGAATAATTACAAACATCGATACGTCGACCATTTTATAACTGTATTAAATATCATAAAGCCCCTAACTTTCTATGTATTCGAATCTTTAGGGTCAAAAGTAATTGATATTTCTTTTATTCTAAAATATGTTCAGCGTTGTACAATTTCAGCTATAAGCGAAAGTAGCCATCAACTTTCATAATTTAAATGGAACACCTTATGTATTATTGCATTTTTGGATTATACAATTAATTTTACGATACACTGTATTACATTTTTCTATATCTACACCCAACGGTTTTGAGCTATTGCAATTTGTTTTGAAATTTTGCATTTGGGGTTGTTAATAGACTTTTTTCATTCTTATTTATACGTAAACTCTCCATATTTTAGAAATAGTATGTAGGACGTAAGCGTTACAAAATATGCAGGTTTAATTTTCGTATCTATATGCCATGGATTTCTGTATATGTAGTTTATTTACTGACTTTGTTGTAAGTAACGTTTTTAGTCAAATATGACATAAAATTTCGGTCAACATATGATAGTAAATTATGAGTATTGCAAAATAAACGAGTGTTTATTTGGTTTTCGTACTCATTAAGAATATTCGAATAATTATATTTTAAATTTATTCTACTTCTATGGCGAATATGTAAAAATTATTAGCAGAACCTGCATAACATTTAATGGTAAATACTCTAACCTATTGCTGATTACTAAAGGTAAATTTAGAAGAATAGAGGCATGACTGTTAGGTACAAGAAGTGTTAAAGGCAATTAAAAACTACACAAACCCTATTGTTGAAACTAAAAGAAATAAAATAAATGAGTTGGCTTATTTTAATGCTTATTTCCGTGCTGCGATAGTCTCAACTTCTGGTAAACTGGGGCATCTCTTCAATGTTGATTCATAGCATTTTAAAACATTATAGGATGTATTTTTACAAAGAAACCTTAGCACAAGCCTTTTACTTTGAGGACAAACAGAACAAACTTGAATATTGTGAAATTATGTTATAAAAAATTCAATGAAACAAGAAACTATGACTCAGTCCAATCAGGAAGCGATTGTTAAGCAATTGGTTCTTAGTGAGCACGGTGCAAAGAAGATACTGGTTTTGTGTGTATATGTGCGAGTAGGTGTAGCTGTAGTGGTTTCCTAAGCTGTAGCGTTCGTCAAAAGTACCATTAATGTTTCGGTAGTTTAATTTAGTGCGAGTAAAATCTTCGATGGCTTTATTATGATATGATCTCGACGTAAGTAATGTTGTGCTGGTAATTTTCCTATCACGCGTAGTACCACGGTAGCTTCTGAATTTGCGGTTATAGTACTACTATTAGTGAAAATTATTGTGTTGCGCATGCTTCATAAAGATGCATCACATGCATAACATACCATAACCTTACACCATCGATCAAACACACTTAGTGTTTTCAATTCACTTCCACTTCGTACCATACACTAACGAAAACGTCGTTACAAAGGGAAAATGCTTTATTTTTATCTTCTATTAAATGAAGAGTTTCTAGAAAAGAAACGACTACATTCAAATTTATTGCGTTTGTCTGGACCTAAAAGGGATGTAGGTACATATATGGCGGTACTTTATATGTCTAGTGACTTTGTTACTATTGCGCCACCTATCCGTAACCGATAAATTAATTTAACCGCAGGTTACTTATTTTGAGAGTGGTGTAAGAACAAGTGACAGCTAACGCATTAGCAATATAAAAAAAACAGATTTGTTTTTGTTTTATACGACATATAAATAACAATATAAGCGTTGCAATTTAATATGTGTATGTATAATGTAAAATATTTGCACAGAAGACTATTCAGTGTCCATTAAAGGAATCGTTAATTTTACTAAACAGTATGTATGTAATTTTTTTTTAATTAACTGCCTCATAGCGCGGAGGTAATTGATGTAATGTAAGATAAAACCACAATATTAACCACCCAAGGTTTAATTTATATTGCTTCTATATATTGTAAAGATACACTTGTAGTTCTTATTTATGTATATCGTTTTCAGCCGAGGGATCTAAAATACCTATACGCCTAGTTGCATTAAGGAATCTGGATTCCTTCGGTTAAAAATTAATACTCTAGGCTACTGAAGCTAAATTTAAATTTATATACGAGTTAATTTATTTGCAGATTGATGGCATAAGGTTTGTAAGTATTTACAAAATTCGGCAACATACCTCATCCTTAAATACTATCGCTAACACACTTCCCTGATGAATCCTTACTACACCAAACAGAACTACACAGAGTCTGACGCGACAGAATTGGAATATATTAGCTAAATAATTTCATTTTTATATCTATCTACCTAAATTAATCCTGATTTCATATTTATCGATTTATATCTTATTACCAACATTAAGGTAAAGATTATATGAGTAATTTATAAAGTCTATCCTTTAAATGATCATGTGAAACATATGCATAAAATGATTAAAATGTTTATATATGAGTTACGTTGTACACCAATGGATAAGGAATTAAGGATGATTTCAATTTTTTCAAAATATATAAAAGAAATGTAAAATTACGCGCGGAGAATAAGTACTTTCTTCCTGAAATAAACACAGTTTTATTTGTTCATAAAATAGTAGAAACATATAATACGCTTCAATTTATGATATTATGAATTATCATTGGAACTAATTGCTTACATGATATTGTAAAACTTTCTAGATCTACTATTAAAGAAACAGTTTAAGTTGTTATTTACTTGGTACTTTGGTTATCATAAATCTTTCATGTTTAGTTTGTTGATATACGATACTGGTGAGAGTTGGACAAAAGCTACGAGAAAAAGATATTGTTATACATATTTGTAGATGTTGTTTATGCAACGAAGCAATTGGAGGGAATGAAAATGCAAATTTTATGTGTAACAAAGGGTGCAATTAACTTTACACTTTCTTTTTAATTCTTTTAAGCTGTTCCCGATCTGCTGCATTAAGAGCTGCATTTAAATCGATGAGCTCTCATTTCCATTTCCATTTTATGTATTTTGTTTTTATTATTCTTCTTGTTACCTATAATTAAAATGTTATTTGTTTGTATATTTGTATTGATTGTAGCTTTTTTTTTGTCTAATCTTAGATCTTAGTTTTTGAACACCTTGGTTGAGTTTTTGTAAAATACTTCTTGCAATAATTATCCATTTTGTCAATATTCTTCTGTTGTTTTACTACCTACACGTTTAGAATTATTTTGAAAAGTTGAGTTGGTTTGTGGAATAAATAGTGCACATGTTCAGAATAGAAAATATTTCCTGATACCCAAAAAGCTATTAAACCTATTATAACCTAATTCAATATGTTTCGCAAGCACCGATGTTCAAATATCCATAATATAGGAATAACTTTCCAATCATTGCCGCAAATAAAGTTGTAGTTCAGTAAAAAATATATTTCGGTACTATAACATGTATCCCGAATTGTGTTTCTGTCACTGCATGTGCTAATCAACTAAATACCTTAATTAAGATAGTATAGTACTTTATGTATTGTACGCAAAATATGTATTAACCTATTGATCAACAAGTTTGATCGATAATCTTTTAGGCCAGTTATTATCCATATGCCTCTAATAACAAAGATTACCACTATTTACATTCTTTTCGTGATATAGAATAATTGCAGATATTTATTGTATTTACATATTTATGTAAGCGACTGTAGCATATGATTTGCGATCCAGAAGGCTAAATACAATTAGAAAAACAAGGACTAAAAGTTATAGAGATATAATATTTGACCCGTAAACTATATTATCGTCTATAGCTTAGAAACAAAACATCAATATGCGCTATACCTTGTATACAAACAATAATATTAATATTGTTTGAAGAATTTAATACTGCAGCGAGATATAAAAGATTACATTTTTTTTAAACTACTACATAAAGAGTCGCCTAAGCTTCCGATTTCATATATGTAATGAATTTAATTGCAGGCAATAAAATTTACTTTACACACGTGTTATTCTATGTGATAAATTAATAGTTAAAGTTATTATCTATTACTGTTTGAGCGCGATAGGCAGTAAGTCGCAGAGAAGGAATTCTTATAGTAATTTTTCAAATTCAATCTTTCCTTCTATTCCAACAACAATAATGACAAGAAAATAGTTTAGACCATCACTATATTAAATTAAAATTACTACTACTGCAATTTAAGAGAAAAGATGCCTATAACAAATTGTGGAAAGAAGAGAAGTTATGGTTTTAAACCATTTGTATCATATGAAAAACAGAGAAATTTGACGATGAGATCAAGAATTTGAACGGGGACTGTATATTGCTCCAAATGTCGATAATGTGTTACGTTCTGATTGTGTATTAATTTAGACAAAATTTAATGTAGTACTTAAAGTAGTAAAGCTTTTATCCCAGTTATTCATGCCCAGTTTATCATAAGCAATTCCTTACTAGCTTGTTTTGTGTCATGGATTCACTCAAACTTTAAATGAACTTCGTCGAGCACTCTTCTAGATCCTATTTTTCAGGTATAGAAATTTTCAGAAGTTCAATTATGACCAGTTAGAGAGAGTAATATTGATAATAAAATATTGATATTTAATGATTTACTAGTAGACTTGTTTAATGTTTATGCTCCTTGGGTTGAGTCGAGGGTTCCGAAGCTTATGGCGCCTTGGTTGACTCAAAATATTAGAACTTTTATTAAACTGAGGATTAAAGATCTGAGTGAGTTTAAAAGCAGAGGCTGAGGCTTGAAAACGTTCACAAACATCTACGTAATCTTGGTCTTGGTACTGTTACAAAAGAGAAACAAAAATATCTCAATTCCCCCAATATACTTAATATCAAATCACACTCTAAATCGACTCTACCTAATCACTTAGCAAATGTTACTGAACTCAATCATTATTTTGCTACTTTTGCCCAGTCTATCAGCAATCTCTGTAATGAACTGATAGAGTAATATAATAACACTTGTCTGGATCCTGGTACTTTCACTTTCACCTAGGCATCGTTGAAGAAGTTAATTTAATTTCTAATAATATAAAAATTAAGGCTTGTGGTTTCCTCAAGTATGTTGAAATATTGTAGTCCTTAAGCTGTTGTATCGAACAGTCGTATTTTTCCATTGATTGGAAAGATGCTCTTGACATGCCTTTGCCAAAAAGGAGTAAACGAAAAGTGTTTTCTGATTTAAGAATTACTAGTATTTTACCTGTTCTTTATAATAAAATTTATGAATATCTGACGTTAAATAATGTTTTATCAAACCATCAATCAGGTTTTATAAGGGGTCTTAGTACTGCTTTTGCTCTTGCTTCTGTATGTACTTAATGATATCATGGCATCTGTTAATAGTGGTATGAAGTCTGATAAGTATGAGTCCTTATTTTACTTCATTTCTCAAAAGCTTTTGATAGGGTGCGTCATTCGCTATTTATTGCTAAGTTACGTTATTTAGAGTTTTCTGGGGATTCGCTTATGCTCCTGCAATCTTATTTACCAATCGAACACATAGAATTATGCATAATGGTAATATCTCCAAATGGCATAAATATTTTATCGGATGTTTCCCAGGGACCTCCTATGTTTATTATTTATAAAAATGATATTCTAAAGGCAATAGAGACGTCTAATGTACAAGCTTACGCTGGCGGTACATAATTACCTCATTATTTTTATTTTTCCGAGTATCAAGAGGCAATGGATATTATTAATCAAGAATTAAAGCGTATCATTGAATTGTCGCTCAAACATAATCTTGTGTTGATTTCTGAGGGTACTTTTATTTGGTGCAAGTCATCGTGTTGATTTTTTAATGTCACATTTAAATTTGCACATTTTAAATACTCGATTTCAATTTGTTGACTCTGCGAGAAATCCGGGACTGATTGTAGATACTTGACTAAACATAGAAAATCGTCATAGATGTCATCTTGTATGTTTTGTTGATAAGCTCTTGAATCCAGACTTTCCCTCTATTCCGCTTAGGGGCTTTCCAATTCCTAGATATTTTATTCATGTGCTAAATACGCCACATAAACATCAACTAACTATTCTTCGCCACTCTCCTTCCCTGTTTAGGCGATCATTTAGCTATGATGCGTATACTCTGAATAATCCTATTATTGATTGAATTAAGTGTCTCGGTAATCATACGAACTTCTATAGATCGGTAAAGACTTATTTGCTGTCCTTTCAGTAGCTAAACGCCACCACATTGTGATATTATTGTTTTCTATTTTTTTTTAATCTTTGTATAGCATGATACCTTATTTGTACTGTATGAATATTACATATTCATGTTAAGTAGCATGTATGTATGTATGTACCGTTTGTTGTTTCAATAATGTTTGCCTTCGTAATTCTATTTAATTTTTGTAATGTTTGTTTCTAATGGAATCAGGTTGAGTGGAATAACTGTAGCTCGACTTCCCCTGGCTCCATCAAGAAAATTTATTATTGTTTTCTTTGTAATAAAGACTCTTTATATTATAATATAAAGCTAATATAAATAAGCTATGTTTCGTTTATTATATGAATCACAAACTAACACAATATTAATAATACTTCTAGGTAGATTAATAATATTAGGCAAATTAGACTTCACTCTATAATTCTAGTGTTTGCATTTTGTCAACATAATTGTGTTGTTCCCAGAACTAGCTCGAAATTTTATATTGTCGCAGTTACATTACGAATTTTAGAGATACACTGTGTTATTTTTTCAATTATTGCAATCTTATTTTCTTAGAAATATGATGCAAACGTTTTATTAACAGTTGACTTTAAAATAAACATGATCACATCACCTAAGCTATTACATGAAGCATGTTATAACTACATATGTATACAGAATTGGTCAAATTATATTAAAAAAAACATAAACTTGCCAAACGACGGTTTGTATTCGAGATAATGTCACATGCATTTAGCGTATCGTGTGTATGTATGCATATTTTTAATTTATTTGTTATTACCGCAACCATTTTACAAGAATTATCCAGCGACCACATTTGCACTAATTTATTATTGTTATATAATATTAATAATAGCAGCTGTTAACCAAATTCAGGTAATTTTTTTAGAGGGGAAATCACTTTTTGTTGATACAGAATTGTAAAAGCACAACCATTAACTTTTCTTGGTTATTATCTGCGATTGCTGATTAAGAGTATTAGTTTACAGAAAATGTATATTTTGATATGTGTTATAGAATAAATTTAATGTAATATCTTAAATCAAAGTATTTGAACGTCTGTATAGACTTTGTCCAAAGCTAACCATTGCTAGCTTTCTTATTATTGGAAGTATTAAATTGGTTCAATTAACAGATTGGTGATACTTTTTATTTTGATTGAGATGGTGAATATTGAGATGGTGAATATTGAATATTCTTTTTCGGAGATATTCTCAAAAACATTATTACATTCGTAATGCAAATTTAAAAATAAGTAAGTAAAGTGAAGTTTGTGATAATTCCCAAATAATGTGCAAGTAGGCAATTATCAAATACTGTGGTATAAATAACCACATACAGTTTTTGCTAGTACATGCTAATTGAACTAATTTCATAGCTCCAACAATAAGAAGTTTGCAACGGTAAAATTTTAACTTTGGGTGCGGTATGTATATAGTGCATATAGTAAAATTTCATTCTGCTTGAATATCTAAACTTATGTGGCAATTATTTATTATTATAATTTGACAAAATTCTGGGATGCGATTTCACGGTTTCATTAAATTTTGGAAACAAATTGTATTTTCTTCGATTTCTTATTTTGTAGGGATTTCATTTGACTTTTGGGTATTTGACATACAAATTACAAAGCTTAACGGTACGTAATAGTCCTCAAAGAATATTTAAAAGTTCAATATCTGTAATCTTTGGAAGATATTGATTTTATTTCCATACTCATGCTCGATAGCTTAGAAATTCTTTCGTTCTATATTCTATTGGATTTAACTTACGTATATACATACGTTGTGGTAAATTACCTGCGCCTATGCTTTTTATCCTTCTTATCCCCTCTTTCATCGCTATTAGGTCCATCGTCTGGTGCATTTCGTTGAAACTGGACCTTTCTGTCAGGAGAGGAGTCATCTGGAGGGCTTCGCATTCCGGTAGGATCGGAGAGTATATATTCAGATTCGGAGCTCAAAGCACCAGTATCGTCTTCTTCTTGCAGCGTAAATGAACTTAATAATCCGGTGTCGGAATCCGTAATTTTGAAAACCGGTGATCTTACACTAGTCGGTGTATGAGTTGCTCCAGTTGTAACAGTCGCAGAATCCGGTGATGTAGTAGCGTCTGCATTGTCTTCCTGACCACTAACTTGGGGATTACTTGGCCGGCGTTTCGTTGGTTTTACGGATTTAAGTGGAGTATGCATGTGGGGATAACTTCGCTGTCGGTGCACTAAAACAGAAGACAATTATGTTAAGAGCTTGTATGCTATTGAGCAGATAACCTATAGTTATAATGTGTTGAGAATAATTAGATAATAGCGCCGTAACGAGTAGCGCAGCATTTGCTAAAATAATTTATTTAAAAATTGTGTTTAGTTGTGACATATTACTTCCAAACATCAAACATAAGATTTTTTGTTGTTAAACGTATATTTATGCCAGTGATTAAATTCGTTTTTCGTTCATAAAGTAATACATAAATTCAATAACTCCGGTGAAAATTCCTGAGGCACATGGATTTTTGATTTTAATTTATTGCTTTGTTTCATATACAGGTGAACCTGCTTCGAGTAATGTCATCGAGAATTTTTTTATATTAATTATATTTTCTTCGTTGATCTAATTCCAGTATTGTATGACAAGTTGCTTAAAATTGTTATCCGGTGCGCAAATAAGCACAAATTCGTTTCCATCTATAAAGAAACGAACATATTCATTTTTAGCTAAACGAACAATTTTGATAGAAAATCTTAAGACTGGTCGAATTTTTGTTCGTGAAAATATCCAGCAAGAACTTTCTAAGCATGAGAAAATACGTTCTAGTGTAAGGATTAGCTAGTGATTTCAATAGTTGAAAGTCCTTAGTATCGAATATTCTTACAAACGCAAAAGAAGATTCGTATGCAGTACAGTTACAGATATTGAATGATGATAGGTGATAAGAGAACTGCATTCTGTGAGTACCTATATGTGATAAATCTCAATTTCTAAGAGTGTGTTATTTCTAAGTATTTTATTTTCTCAAGAGAAAAGTTGAACAAATGTATAAATTCGGGAAAAAGAGAAAGGTTTCATAAGAAGAAGAAGATTCACTGTTACATTTCATTCTAGCTACGTGCGATTTTCTAAGTATGACTCGCTTGAGCACCAGTTATTAATTTGTTAGATTTATTTTTAAGGGGTTATTTTATAATATAATAAGGAGTGCATACCAATACGGCAGGTAACTTTCCGTGAAATATAGTGGCGAATCAGATAAGAAATGTATAACATATTGATATTAGAAAAATGCCCTAAACGCGAATCATTCATCCTGGACAGAACAAAGTCAAATATGATGCGTTATGTAATCCTACAAATGTCTATTCACCTCCGTTCAAAGCCGTGGACAATACTTCCACGTACTACTAGTTAGTGATGTGAACGTTAAAGAAAGAATATTTATACGTTCACAAATGCGATCAATCATCAATACATAATGAAGAGTTTGAGCGAATAAGTGAATTCCGCAAATTTTTGGAAAAAACAGCTTAGCAAGCATTCAAAAATGTTATTCATAGTTGTTTACGAAATCGGAAGGCGGAAAATTACAGTGATATTGTCAACGATCTTATAATATCTTACAAACATTTGGGTTATATGTCCTTAAATGTATATTTTCTGCACTCACAGCAAGATTTTCTCCCAGAAAATGTTGGAACAGCTAGCGATGAGCGCCTGCATCAGCAGATTTCAGCTATGGAAAAGAGCTATCAAGGCGAATGAAATCCTGAATGAAGAGCGATGCATCACACTTGAAATATCTCAGAAAATCGTCATTTCTTACATAGGCGTGTCAGAATGTTTAAATATTTGTGTAATAAGTAATGTGGAAACAATTAAAATGTGTGGAGCTATAAATGCCTATCTCTCAAGAGGAGAAAACCATTAACAGAATCCATGTTTTTCTATTTGAAACAAAGAAAAGTTTCTTTTTTGTTCCTCAGTGTACCTAATTCATGTTTATATTATTATAATTGTAGTTTTGCCGTTAAACTAACATGAGAGTAGAATAACGAAGAAACTCCGCTACAGCGGTTCAACGACAAGAAAGGAAAGAAAATAGCAATAGTAAAATTTAGCAAGTAGATGCAAATGAAATCGTTCTTAGAATAAACCCAGCAAATATTATACAGTAAGATTGACAGATGTACGCAAAATCTACAATTTATATACTCTGCAGTACAACATTAGTAAGAATGATGTTTAATCATGAGAAAACACCCTGGATACTAAATATTATAAAATACCTTAATTCTCTTTCCTGTTCTAGTAAAGGTGAAAAGTCAATGATAAGACAAATTACACTGCCGTAAATTACTGCAAGGAGAGCGAACGTAAAGAGCACGCTAATTATAGTGAACATAAATTTGTTACAGATTGTGTACATAGGTACGATACAGAAATATAATTCTTGGATGTTTTTCGTACACATGCTTTTTGTATGTAGCAGAACGTGTAAACACATTTTTTGACAGTTCTAATTACATAAATATCAATGTTATAGGTACCTTATGTTGGGTATATTTATTTTCCAGAATCTCTACTGGCTTCTTTAATATAACACAATAGTATTTACAGTTGTAATAGCAAAATCATATCTATAATCATAAATCTATAAATAATAGAGCTTGAAAAGTTTAACATTTCGTATTCTATTAGATAATGATACTTTTCAAAGTACGAGAGTATCTTTAACAGAATATGTACGCGTATGAATTGGAGTGAATATTAAAATTCCAATAAACATAACATTTGAAAACTGTTTTAAGCGTACATCAACATCACAATGACATTTATTAGGGAAAATAAGGGCAGTAAAAGGTTTACATTCCTGTAATTTCATTACAAGAAGAGTGACTGCCGTAAAATCAATTGATTTTATATGTACATATACCGAGCAAGTGATCTCTTCCCTTATGTATTTTCTCCTATTCGTATTTCCATTTGTGTTTTAAAGAAATCTCATATTATCTTGCTATACGAAATCATTGAATTTCGATTAACGAATTATTTAACAAGTTTTAGGTTATAGCAATTCGAGAGCTTGCGTTGGATTTATATGTATTTAGAATATTTTTTTAAAATTTCAACAATAAGCAAAATATCTAATCTTAATTAACTACATTAGTTTATTTCTCTGTAATACTATAGGCTTTTAATGATCATTTCGTCACATAGATGTTTATAATTTGTGTATAATCCGCAAACAATCTAAACGATTTATTGCATATACGAAATCAATATCCGTCGTTGTTTATGAATGAGTAATGAATGCTTACTTTGTATAAATCCAGGATTTAAAATCTGTGGTAGATTAATTATATAATTTATTTCAAATGATACTAATTGTTTACTACGAGCTTTGTAAAATTAAATACGAAAGAGTGTTTTATGGCACGTATGGATGTATCATCATAAGCTTAATTCAAATACACATATCTAACATTCGAACATCTCAAATTAATTGTTAATCGCATGAAAATGATAAGGTATACGCATATGTACAGTTGACGTAGAATTTGGGACAAGTGGTGTAATCCTATAATTTGATGTATTTTGTTCTGTATAAATTGGCCTTTTGTAGTCCTTTTTACTTATATGGAAAATATTGGAAAGCTGAAGTTATGCTCACTAATAACTGAAATCAAAATACAGCTTAAGTATTACGCGACGTGGATTATATACAATGTACGTGTTTTGAAAAGTGTTGGAAAATATTTACATATGAATAATAAACTAACTCACTACTTGTACAGTGAGGTGCAAAGGTATCCGGACACGTCTAGATAGAGACATACCCTGCGCTCAATACTTTATTCCAAAGAGCCGCAGGGCAGCTTAGTACCTGCTGGGTGGGACCGTAGTTTGTCACTCGTACAATAACATTGTATTATATAAACGCATATATATGTAGATATATTATATAAATTAAAATGTTAGAATTTAGGACGGTTGTTCTATATGACGGATATTTTCCGAGTTGTTCGTTTTACTAAAAATTAATAAATATATGACTCCTTTATTGAATTGTAATTATTCACCCTACTATTAAGAGGAATAGGATTTTTGCAAATACATACCGAAAAAAAAAGATTGTTGTCGTCCGATACAAAATAGTAGGTAATATATGTATGTTCACATTATACATCTTCACCAGGTGAAAAGCTATCAGATGCCTTTTGTTATAAGATGCAGTAATGAAGCGTTCGCAAAAGAATACATTATCAATTTTTTTTACCTAGGCTTTAGTGTACCTGATTATTTATGTTGCAAACTCATAGAATATTTTGTGAAGTTATAATACAATAGAGGTCATAATAGAAAGTAAATTGTTTAATTCTGTTTAGTTTTCTTTTATAATTTGTTGGGTAATGACGGTCAAAATTAAGTGAAATTTAATATATTCCTCCTTTTACGTTTCGATACATGTGTTTTGTATCATTTTCAACTATTGTTAAAAGAAATTTTTCTACATGTTAAAATTATAATTTACTTGCATGTAAAAGATGCATGCAAGCTTGTCTGATATATGTAATATATATATGTATTTACTTAAAATGTATTTACTTAAAATAATCGGTCAGGTGATAACCAGAAATCATTTGAGCAAAATTTATAAGAGAATCTAATTTACGTTACCAGAGGAGTTGGAATATGTATTTGAAATTAAAGAACATAAAACCAGTCTATATAAATGGAGAACTAAGAATTTATAAGCCACAAAAATGTCAATTTTGATTACAATATTAAAGTAAAAAATTATATTTTTTACAAAAGTAATTTCATACATTTAGAGGTAAATATTTAATCTATTTCCGTCAAATAATTTGCAAGATACGAGAGGAAACTTGTTAGTACAAAGACGTATAAAATCTTCGAGCATCCGACAGAGCTACGACAGAGTAAATCTATTAACTTTTTTATTACTGTTTGATTTAGAGGTTAAATTAATTTTTTTAGACATTTTTAATATTTAAGATATTCAGTTTAGATCACTCTCATTAAAACGAGGATTAGCATTTCTCATTATCGTTAAATTTTATCTGATATTTGCGGTTATCAGATATAGAATATCAATAGCCTTGACAGTTTAGGCTGTATAATTCGAATTGGTATATAAAATGCAGGCAACATCACTAGTATCTTATTACAGAGAGATGCTATAAAATATGGAAATGCTTTTAAAATGCCGTGAAACAATGTGCGTATTTTCAATGAAAATCAAACTCTTCATCAATAGTATTGACAACATTCGAGGGATTTAAATATTATATAAAGTATATATGTATATGTTTAAAAATTCTGCGCTATTATAACAGATTCGAGTTTAAATTTTATCATCTTTGCTCATAACATTTTTATTTTATTCTTCTTCTAAAAATAGAACCTGCTCCTGGCAGCTAGGTAACTTAAAAAAGTACTTACTTTCATGTTGCCAAAGTTACGAAGTTCTTTTATTTATGAAGTAGTAGAAAAATTAACTTTTTTTAGTTGACGTGTTTATTTTGGTACTAGAATATAAATTGAAATTGATTGTGATTGATGACATGATTGTTGCTCACGTACAGTGCTTTCGGAAATATCTACGTGCAAATGAGTATTTATCTGTATTCTTCGTGCAATTTTTATCCTTAACCTCTCTAGTGTGATGTTTAGGTTTAGAATATTTAGCTACAAATTTAAGTTTGTTAGATTATTATTTGGTCATATTTTAGTTTTCGTTTAGTGTTATTTCAAGTTTTAGACAAATTCTGAGTAGAGAAAGTTGATACGTCTTACTTCAGTAGTGGAAAAGCTCGCCTTTATGTTCCATAAACAAGTATCTTGATTTATTATTGAGGTACAAGCAATTTATTACAAAGAATGCCCTCTACATCAGCACTACAAATTTAGGTGTATTGTTGATTTCTTAACGTTAAATAAAATTAATGGACTTTGTAATTTATATTTAGTTACGTTATTTTAGTACATGATTTATATTAGTTAGTGCTATTGGAATTTTAGTTGAAATAAATTATAGCGGGATCATTTTCGTAGTGCCTGATTGTGTAGCCTCTATAACATCTAATAGTGTATGGAAGATTTATATAATTTCTAATATAAGTAAGTTTTATCACTATCTTTTGAATGTCTGAATATTTCTTTTCTTGAAATATCTTGTATGTATTTGAATAGATTTGCATATACGACTATGAGAGTAATTATTAATCGTTCAAAGAAACAAACAAGGTATTACATCTATTCGATTAATGGCAAAATCATATTTGTTTGTAATACATCTTATTGTCAATCTAGCCTGCAAAAATACAAGTAGATACTCTCTGGCATTGCTGGCATTTTGTCAGCAATTACCATTTGGTGAAATTGAATTAAAAGGATACGGCAGTGTTTACGAGTATATAATTTTATTTCACTATATGAAACTTTACACTTAATTGATACAGTTATTATTATTTAAATCCAACCTATTTATAAATGTGTATAAACAATAAATGAATGTTTACTCATTTGTATGAGTGTCGTTGTTAGTAAGAGGATACATGTTTCAGTATTTTCAATTAGTTATATAGACGTGACGGTCAAGAAACTAAATATGCATTATATGCGACAGATACATATGGGGAGGATCAGTCATCTGAAGTGTGATATATTCACCTTTCTGTATTCTTACGCACTGGACAGAACAAAATAACTCTTTTGAAGATTGTATTAATAAGACAACAGGAAGCGATATTAGTAAGAAGAAATGATTATGTAGACATTGTATCAGTTTAAGAACCAAACCACAAGATGACCATCATCCAGTTTTATTACCGCATCATGTAATTGCATCTACATTACAGTAGTCATGTTTAATTACGTAGTTTGAATTAAATGACTTGTTGCAGGATTTTAATCTTGGGTAGCGTCTTTTGGCGAAAGAAACACTAATTAATATGCAATAGACATGAAAATAGTATCATATAGTGATCTTGTAGTAATACCTGTAAACTGTTTCAAGCTTTTGGGACACATCATAGCCATAATTCTTCGAAATTATTCATAGATTTGTCATAGACTAGCTTGAAAACTGTTGCTACACAATTAAAACCTTTACACTTCCATTTGAATAGATCACGCTAATTCTATGAAGAAACTTTACAAAAACCTGAAAATTTTGTTAGAAAAGATAGAGTCCAGAGACTAATTCTAGAGTCTATGTGTGGATTAGGTTAAATAATATCAAAGTCTTTTACAGTCGGAGTCTCTATTATGAAGGTTTCCGGGTTTTGACTGGATCATAGTAGTGTAATATATGTACGAGGCATGTCCAGGAAGTAAGTACCGTTTCGTTCTACCGTCACAGCAGCGCTATTGTCGTAGTTATACGCATGCACAAGTGTCTCTGTAGTTTATGTCTATCTAATGATTGTGTTGTTTCTCCGTTAGTGATCGTTCAAAATGTCACATAATATCTTAGCCCGCCGGCGGCGGTGCCTGCTTTCTGTAATACGGTCTTTGAAAGCGTGAAACTTCGGAGTGCAATTCAAAACAAAAAACGTGGAGGACTCATTGAAGGCATTGTGTTGCTTCATGATTATGCACATCCCTATTCTGCAGGTGTCACTCAAAACTTTAAACAATTCGGTTAGGAACAGTTCGAGTACAGTCGCCGTACAGCCCCGATCTTGCACCTTCTAACTACCACTTATTCTTGAATTTGAAGCGTGATTTTGATGACAGTGATAACGACGTAAAAACCGGTGTTCTACAGTGACTATCTTCATTGTCGGTATCATTCTATGCAGAAGGTATAAAGAAATAGGTTTTCTGCTATGAAAAATGTCCGAATAATGGTGACGACTATATAGTAAAATATGTAATTGAAGTAATACTTTTTCGTGCAGAAATATATTTTCTTTTGAAGAAAGTGTTTTTAAGAGTTTTTTTTCTCAAAATGTTACTTACTTTCCCGACATGCTTCGACAATACAAAAATAAACCAAAAAAAAAGTAAAACAAAACTACGTCAAAACCTGGAACAGGTAATGGATGCCATTAAGCGAAAGCGACCACTATGACAGAATTTTGCACCAGAAGAAGACAAAGTGGGACAGAATTTAGTGGAAAAGGACATTGTATTAGCATCTCTATACGTAAAATAGAGTTCGTAAAAGCTTTTAATACACCGGATTAAAAAAATGATAGTTTTAAATACACTAGAGATATGTTTTCAGAAAATAACAGAAGGAAATGTAAAAGGTGTCTTTGTTGGGCCTTGTTTGGTAGACGTTGTATTTTTTGTGCTTTTATTTCACTTTATTTTATTTTTAGTTTATTTTTGTATTGTACATATGTATACTACACTACTATGACACACTCGGCCAAACCCCGGAAGGCCTCATAATTCTTTCATATTTTTCTACAAATCAACAGTTAAATTTATTTATGTGCTCTCTTGTTAAATTTACTTTGTACTTGCGAAATCTAGGTAAATCGGAAGAAATGCATACCACATATGTATATTAATTTAGTATAAATTTAACCAAATGGACACTGCAGCAACATAACATAGTTACAAGTACAGTATCTGAAGGGAGCAATAATTACAGAATTAATTAGATATGAGTTTCACACAGTTAATTAATTAGAAGCAGGTGTAGGGATATTTGGGCCACGAACCTCCGAGTTAATGGGAATATACCCCAGTGTCTTCCAAGCGGAGATCAACGCCATTGGAAGATGCGCTCAACTGAACCTGGACAGGAAGTATCTAAAGCAGAGCATTGCAATTTTCTCCGATAGTCTAACACTATCAGCTCGAAATTAATCTGGGAATGTCCTAACAGACTAAACAACCTAGGCAAGGAAAAGAGAGTTGCATTATGCTGGATACCGGGACATACTGGAATGAGACGCAACGAAGAAGCTAATCTATTAGCAAGGAAGGCCGCCAGAACTTTGTTTATGGGACCGGAATCGTTCTGTGGTATAGGGATGAGCATCTACAAATAAAACTTAAAGATAAAGAAGAGAGGCTCAGATGATCCCTCTGAGAGAATTTCTCTGGTTCAAGACACTCCAAGATATTCCTTGGAAACTACAATAAGCATAGAGCAAAAACTTTGCTAGAACTAAGCAGAAATAGATTACTTTGGGAAACACATGACAAAGATAGGTCTGAAACAGAATAGCGACTGCAGGTTCTGCGGGGCGGAAGATGAAAATCCGGATCCGGAACACCTGACATCTAGCTGGACCGCCATCACGGAAACCCCAGCCAATTATCTCGGCAAAGAGATCGTAGACGAAGAAGAAATTCCTTTTTTTGAAACCATCACAATTATTGCAGTTTATCAAAACTCTTAGATTGTAAGGGGAGCTTTGAGAGCGGGAATACTTCAGCAGCTGACAGCTCATGCAAGAGGGCACAATAGATCAATAGGTCGCAGCGCAATATCTCCCTTAGTTAAATCTAAATCTAAATCATAGAGTTAATAAGTCGCTTCATAGAATACGAATGCACAAGGAATTCTTATACTTTGTTTATAGGTCAGAACAGACAGACTTTGATTACATGAAACTTCGGTCAAACTCATTATATAGACATTTCACAATGTAAATGGCGCTGATTGAATAGTAAAAAATAAAAACATCACTGTATTAACACGAGATTGACTAATTTCAATCTGAAAAACAATTCTCATTAAATTTGCTTCAGAAGTAATTAGCTTAAATCTTAATGAAGACCTTTTGAGAGTAGTATAAACTTGAAAATAAATAAAATCGATCTCATAAAATTTTCGTGAAATCGGTTTTATTTATCTTCAAGTAATCGGTTTGTTTTCGTACTACGCAACTTTTGATATATTTTTGAAGATTATGTTTTACAGTTAATTATATAGACATTTCTATATACTCTGACTCTGAAGTAGTTATGTATAGCAGATCCTTGACAAGTTCCAATATTGGCGTACGAGCAGCAGTAAAAGAAATATTGGGTAGGATATTGGTAGGATAAATGTTTGATAAATTTATACGGCAGCTTCACCCACGAAATAATTCGATTCACGTCCGACTACATCATTTGTCGTGGTTAGCACCTTTAAAGTTGTGTAGAGAATATAAACTAAGACGGCAATGTGGATTCGATAACGACATATAAATATGTAAATAAGTGGATGGTGTCTAAGAATACTTTCATATCGCGTTATGTGAATTATATTGCTGGGTTTCAATGGAAGTGCTTCCTTAGTTTTCACTTAGCTCAGCTAGAGGGTTTAAATTGCTGAAAGATTATCTAAAATGCATGTTAATAGTAAGCGTGATGCTCTAATCTGAATATGTATAAGCGACAAATTTATAATTTGATTCTAGTAATTCTTATATGGAATTAGTATATTAGGAAAAGGTACCAAAAATTGAGTTTTCAGTATGAACTTAAAATGCGGTGTTAGAAAAAGAAACAAAAATAAGAATACAGGTACATATCCAAAAGCTAACTTTAAGAAATAACTATGCAAGGCCAAATTGCAATTTTGGGCAAACCATTTTATCAAATTATCCTAGATTACATGTTTTTGTAAAAAAATTAGATTAGTGTTGCCTGAACTGGGATATGAATGTTGAACAAATGTGTCTAAATAAACGTATTATGTATATGTGATGCGGATACAGTGATAAAATGTAGTGCGAAAGAAATGTGTTTCTAAGTTAAGACTATCACAAGTAGTTAAGATAGTTTATTATTGTATTTTATAATTTCAGTAATAGCAAGTGAACTAAACAAATTATTGCAGATCCTCAGATTTTATGCAACTTGTAGCTATTTACAACTAGCCCCGGCTTTTGACGGTGTATGTACTGCATCAGTATCCCGTATTGTAAACTTTCAATGACAATAGGATTACTACGGCCAGTTTTCATAAACATATACAGAAATTAGGTACCTATAGATCATTAAAACATGTCATTGCAAAATCACAGCTTTATTTTATAGGATACCTATCTCGATAGGTAACTAGATTACTGTGAGACACTGATATGTACAGTGTGTGTATTAACTAATGTCTTCCCCTTTCAAGCGCTTATCTAATAAAATGTAAGCTAGATTATGTTCGAGGTAAAAATCTCCAAACCTTAAGTTCTGCTAATTAAAAGCTGTCTTAATATAGACCTATATTCTTATACCTATAAATCTATTCGAAAAATAGTTAAATTTGGACCATAGCTAAATAATTTTGACATAAAATAAAAATGTTAAAAATTTACTTTTATGCACATCGAAATGTAAAAGGAACAACGTCTTAGATAAACTAAAAACAAAGCATTCTGAAAAAAGTAATATCTAACTCGACAAATGAGTGGTAGTTAAAATGATATAGGATTCAGTCAACTGATAGATGTCCGAAAATATTTTCTAATACCGTTAGAATATGTTTCCTAAAATATGGGATGGGTCGGGCGTAGCGGATCTGATATTTATTGGAAAAAACTGTCGCAGAATTCAAAGAAAGAGAATAACTCAATTTTATTCGCTTTAATTATTAAGACAAAAAAGCTGTGCGCAGAAACTAGCAATAAATTTAACAGAGTGTATTGTACTTCTAAATTAAATGATCTTGAAAAGTTAAATAAAGAAAATGGAGATACTTTGTCGTTTTAGATTCCAGGAATTTTATTAATTTAGATCTCATTGCACCTGTATTAATTTACATACATAGTAAACGGCATATAATATTAGGCATTTTCTTTTTCTTCGTAAGTCACAATTATGACCGAATAATAATCAATACATGATCTCCTTTTCAGAAATATTTGCTATCAACTAATTATGATTGTGAATTACGAAGCAACAGAAATCTACTGTTGCTATACAAAAGAAGTTACGTCCAAGTTCCAATCATGAATCATGTCAGAAAGTACTTAAAACATATAATGATCGTCTTTTAAGAAGGTGGGAAATGGTTTGGAATGACATAGTTCATATAAACAATAAACTCACATTTATAACTATTTTGGAATCAAAGTCTCAAATTCTTGCTATGGAAAGCTATTTTTTGTGTGCATCTAGTAATTAACCCGATTTTTGATATTGTTTCGTTTGGTTCTTATTTGTTATAGCATCTTGGATGAGTCACTCTACACAATCTATATAAGAAGCTGTGAAGCTGTTCATCTTATAATTGGATATTTTAGTGCATGTATTCAAAATATCGAAGAACAACTATGTAACCTTCAAACACAATATGAGTGTATAAACTAGATGACGCTGATACCAGTAATGAAACGCCACTGAAGAACTATATATACAGGGTCCGGCAACGAAGCGAGGACGAAAGATTACACGCTTATTTGAAAGTTTGTCAAATATTTAGTCATCGGATATTCTTCCGCACCATCAAGTGCACGTTTTAAAAATATTTTGTTTTATACAGGGTGTTCCAGATGGAAATGCCAGACTAAAGTTGCATTTTTTAAGTGCAACACCCTGTATATTAATAGAGAAAGTGATCCGCGCTTGAAAGCTGGTTACAACGATCTAATGTTGTATAGGTCTAAAGTTGATAGTTTCTGTGTAAACCAAGATCGTACTTGATAAATTGATACATTTCAGTAGGCTATTCTGCATAGAGAAAAACAAAAGATTCGAAACCAACAGAGTAGAATATTTTTTACTAGTATGGACTGTCGTTACTATGTGAAATAAATTCTGCAGCTGCTCGCTTTATACAGGGTGTTCACAATTTTGCAAAATCGAAGAAATCTCGAAATTTTTAAATGGAACACCTTGTATATTTTTTGCTCATTGGAAAGCCCATTTACTACGCTTTCTATTGATACCTCATTTGATGCACCTAGGATAGATCATTTTCTAATTATTTCTTCTTAAAGTTGAATTAATGAGAAATGCTTATATTTTTAGTATCTAATTTGCACTTTAAACCTACTGTAAGATTGGATATTCAACAAATAATCCATAAATGGTCTATAACAAGAAGAAACTCCATTTAGTATGAGAAACAATTGATTTTCATTCAGCGGTGAAAGCAAACATTAAATTAATATAAAGTAATATAGCATTTTCAATAGATTCAGTGCTAATTAAGTTATCTGGTGTTTTAAGCTTGTATACTTAATAACCAAGTTGTAAAAAATTTCATTTTGTGTTATACAGTATTTCGTTCAATCTTTATAAGCAATTGTTATATTGACTAATTTTAATAGGTACCTACTCAAGAAATGGTAAATATGATATTTATTCTTGAGGAGTGTACAAGAAATTGTCTCCTAGCAAGTAGAGTAAATGCAGAGAGATTTCCAAACCTTGAAAGAAGACCGGAAGCATTTGCTCAAGCGCAAGCTCTTTATTATTAGAGAAATTTATAGAAACTGATGGTGTAACCTACAAGAAGGGAGAAACAAATAAACCGGTAATCAATAAACAAAGCGAACTGCCCGCATTATTAACAATACAGAAAAATCCACATACAGAACATTTAGAGCGAGTAAGGCTAGCTAGAAAGAGATAGATCTAGAGTGGGGTGGTTGTAAAACATATACGGAATTAACGCATTGGCGAGCGTGCTATTCCGTACATGTTTTACAACCGCTCCACTCTAGATCTATCTCTTTTCTAGGTGGCCTTAGTCGCTCTAAATGTTCTGTATGTGGAGAGATGTAAGTATAGATGGTATTTCAAACGTAACAGCTATTGAAGGTGGGAGCTTGCGTTTGTTGAATATCTACTAAAATTAGTCATTATAACAATTTCTTTTAAAGATTGAATGAAATACTGTATAACACAAAACGAAATTTTGTACAACTTGGTTATTATACAAGCTTAAAACTGACACCTTTACTGTATATTAAATTAATGTTACCTTTCACCGCTGAGTGAAAATCAATTGTTTCTCATACTAAATGGAGTTTCTTCTTATTATAGACCATTTATGGATTTATGGATTTGTCGAATATCCGATCTTACAGTAGGTTTGAAATGCAAATTAGCTTCTAAAAATACAAGCATTTCTCATTAATTCAACTTTAAAAAGAAATAATTAGAAAATGATCTATCCTAGGTGCATCAAATGAGGTATCAATAGAAAGCGTAGTAAAAAGGCTTTCCAATGAGCAAAAAATATACAGGGTGTTCCATTAAAAAAAATGCAACTTTAGTCTGGTATTTCCATCTGGAACACCCTGTATAAAACAAAATATTTTTAAAACGTGCACTTGATGGTGCGGAACAATATCCGATGACTAAATATTTGACAAACTTTCAAATAAGCCTGTAATCTTCCGTCCCCGCTTCATTGCCGGAGCCTGTACAATAGATACTTTGCCAGGTTATTGCAATGGTTACTATGGGTCGTTTAAGTATTCTACCTGAAAGACCGTTACGTTTGCACTACTAGTATGGAAAGAGACTGATTTGTTACTATCCTTAAAAATAATGCCTCTTTTCACAGTTGGTCACAATTAAGACAACGAAGAGTATGGTGTACTCGATTATGAATATTTATGGATGCTGTCTTAATACACGAATATTTTCTTCTGTATAGTTTGTTCGAGGTTTATGACTGACTTTCATAATATTGGATTTTTATATAAATTTCAGTAAGAATCAACATTTAGGACCTAGAGTGTATTGTTCTCAAAACTCTTTAGTTTCTTTTCTAAATAAGTAAACTAAGAGTTACTAAGTTGAACTTACTTGCATATTCGCTTTCGCCATAATTTTTGGCTTCGCCTGCCGGTGTTGAGTCATGCAATTTATCCACGTTGAATTTTTCATTATTGTCGTCCATTGCAAATACTTTCGCACATTCTTCGTCCAATTCGGGTTCGTTTGGATTACTTGACCCGTCATTCTGAAAAAACAAGAAATACTATATAAATATCAGAACGAGTATAGTATGTTATGATGGTAAAGCTTCGATCAAAGTTAGATATTATATGCTGTGCGCATCTCGTATGTCGATGCATTGATCGCCACCATTCATTCAAGCCTGATGCTATACGAGTTGTTTATGTTCACACAACAGCTGAAAGGGTTTATTACGTGCGCTGTATTTATAGCCTGCATTATGATAGACAAACGGTGTTACCACAAAGGTATTTTTTATATTATTATTGTACAACTAAAATACACAATAAATTCAAATCAAAGAGTAACTTTACTCGCGTTATTATTAAGGTCAAGAAATTACCTATACCTATCTAGAGTTTAGAATGACGTTGAAAACTGAAATAAATTGGTGACATTGTCGCGAAATACATATATTGATAAGCTAAAAAATATTATAGTAATTATATGAAAGCTCAGTGTATGCCTATTTACTCTTTAAAATAAAGAATCTAGATGCTGGAAGCTACCATTTACACATGAGTACTATTAATTAACAGAACAGTCATTATAGCTTTTTATTCTGTTTTGGCGGTGTTCAGTGTGTTCGCTTTGCAGACATATTTAATGGTTAGTAAAGGGCAAAATAATGCTTATATAGCGAAGATTATTATTATTTTAAGTGCTACTATTACCTCATTTTTCTAAAATAATTATTGATCGAATTTGCACTCATATTTCACTCGTTTCAGTTATAAAAAAATATTGTTGTAATCTTCTCTCTGTCAATGAGATTCTGGTGTTGTTATTTCCCAGGAAACTACCGATTGTGATATAAAAAAAATTGTAGTTGAGATTGCAAATAAAAATAAAATTTTGTTATTAATATGTGTTTAATTTGCTGATTTCACTTGTGTAGCGGCTTAATGCGCAGTGAAATTATGTGTATTAACAGTTTTCTGAAAGAGTTAGATTATTAGTTTTCACCTTAAAATGAAACAAATATTTGGTGGAGGTGCCGGTGATATACAGAATCCTGCATTTAAACGTTAATTTTCGATTTATCAGCGTCTATTTAAATTAGAAATCCCAAATTTTAATTGGTAATAAGATTGAATTAACGATAAATGAACTGTAATCATTCGTTTTAACGCTATGTCATTAAAATTTAGTTTTGGTCGATTTATATGTATATGTAAATATGAATCTACAACACAACGTTTTTCAATACAAAAACAATATCTTAGCCGTTTTAAAATATCTTTTTGACTGCACGTAAACAGTTATCATTACCAATTCAAACGATCTCAGAATAGTTTAATGATTACTCTAAGTATAGTTATCTGATTGGATTGGCGCAAAAATAATGTAATAAGGACCACAATTTATAGCAGAAAGGTACCAAAGTTATTTATTCTGAGCATACTATTCTTATGTTTATTTGAAATTTGTAAAAGCGATCCGTATAATAATTTTAAATGGAATATACTATATCTTCTTTCAGTAATAAATATAATATTTAACATAAATATAATATATATATATTTAATAAATAAATATAGTATTTATTACATCCTTATGGTTATATCTATTATCGTTTTTTAATGATTTGTCAGCATTTGTGAATTTTAGAAGTTACAACTCTTACTATGCAATATGCCGAGAATTTGTGTTTTTTTTTCCAGGTGTTGTGGGTGCTTAGGTGCAACTCTCGCGGTGTAGTTTGGTGTGTGTAAGTTGTGTTCAAATGGCTTTGTGACAGCATTATATCGCCTTTTATGATGCCGCTCTGTTAATAGCACGCGTGATAAAAACTAAAAGTATTTATTATAATTTATTGATTATATCGAAGTCGAAAAAAATGTTTTACAAGACACCATAATATGCTTCAAACAATATAAAAATATACTGGTTATTCCATTTACAACAATGTCCGGTGGTCATATCAAGTGCCAACCCTGTTATTGTAAGAGGTTCTAATTGGTTTAATGGCACTAATAACAGTTAGAATACCGTCATGTTGCTAAGAATTGTAGTGTTTCTAAAAGTTTCGAGAAATAGGTGATACTGTAAATCATACTTGCGTACAAGTTTTAATTTTAGATGGATACAAGACCAGGCATTTGCACATACTACTAATTAGATGTTTAGTGCGATACTTAGTGCTATCGTAATAAAATAAATTTTGGAGCATTTCAGAACAATAATTGAGAGCTAACGTAAAGTGCACTATTGACTGACTAGATACTACCAGATATAAAATAGGTTGATGCATTAACCGCTTTTTCAGGTAAATGATCTTCAAATCCGTCAGTCCGTTTTAAGCAGATGGATCACTTATCTGGAAAGCAATTTTTCCAAATGTCGCTCACTCCTTCGAACTAAACCAGACTTTTTAGAAATAAAGATTCAGGTATTCTTATGGAATAGTTTTCAAATTAATCCTTTCCATATTTAATATATCCGTCAGAATTGCAAACTTACATTTACGATTTTTGATAATATATAATGAATATATAGACATCACTCTAACAATATCTATCTATTTTAACAGCGAAATATAGCAATATTATGAACGTTTTTGGTTTTTGTTAAAATCTTAGGGATTGGTTTTTGTTTCTGTATTTAATATGTGCTGTTGTTGATTGTACAATACTCCTAATAAAATTGTTATATACTTGTTCACTTCATCTAACTAATACTCAAGACATACAGGTGTCTACTAGCATCTTCCTATTAGTGCACAACGCTACAATTTATGGGAACTCAAAATGAGATTCTTTGCTACATACGTCTGTTTATAACCTCCCAAGCAAACTAATCAACTTCAACTACAATTTCCGCACGGATAATGTAGGAAGGGAATCATTGTTCTGTGTCATAATCTGACCTAGTAGCATTGTAATAACTCGTCAATGATGGTATCAGCTATAAATCAATCTACTTATGTAAATGCACAGAATTGTGTTAAATCCGCTAATAATTGCAGTTGTCGAAATAGTAAACTACGCTATACGCTTAGAACAAAGAAGGGATTAAGATTCTAGAATAGATTCTATTTTGCACCTAGAGTTTAATATTAGCTGTTTACCACGGAATTTACTTGCGTCCCTCATAATTAGTTATATCGTAAACATCAATTTGACGTTTTAATGGAGGTATTTATTTCTTCTCCAACGCAACTCAGTTATGTAGGCAGTGAACAAAACGGTTACGTAAGATTTACGTTGTTCTATAAAATCATACTGGAACCTAGAAGGCTTATTTAAGTTTAGAATATTCTATTGTCTATATAGACTGGAAAATACGGATGCGAGTAAGGCGATATCATTGACGCATATCTGATATACCGACTTAGCGATTTATATTTAAAATTTGCTTTTGACGTCACACGATATGTTATTTAATATGGGAACGTGAAAACTCTAGTGCTGAAAAATCAAAGGAAATAGAGGTGGAATGCCAACTATTTAAGAAGTGTCCGTTTCGGAACGATGCTCCTTGTTTTACGACCGTCTCCAGAGTATTACGTATTTTAATCTGTATATATTTGAGAAGTAACTACCGATCTGTGTAAAGTACAGCTGATTAGTCTCTTTGTGGTCCTATCTTATAAATAATACATTGAACGTCGTTCTTTTAATTCATCATTTGGCATATAGTTCGCTTCAACTTAACTGGAGTAATGAGCACTCAAATACGTCTATGTAACTCTTTAAAATAAGAGTGCGATACGCAGACGATAATCTAAAGGAGATTTAGTTGGTTAGTTTAGCGAAAATATTCTTTCAATTGACTCCAGATTAACTCGATCGGATTAAGTATACGGCAATATGGTTCAAATATAAAACTATGTGTTCTGATGGCCATATTATCTAACACATATTCCTTTTGCAAAGTATTTGTTTTAAACACTTTTAATAATGATTTTTTTAGAAGCTATCTTTACAATAAAGATTATTATGTTGCAAAAACTGGGATATTTCAGCGTTCGTACTATTCCAATTTGGTAGCTTCTTGACCTGTCGCGAATGGTATACATAACTATCCATACTTCTTTCTGGTAACACTGACAAGAAACCTTCCTGGAACTACTTTTCAAATAATTGGGCCGCTATATCTTTGTAATAGTCAACATTGAAATTTTTTATGATTTTGCCAGAAAACAACATTTGACTAACTCAACCACTGTCAAAACTAGCACGTAAAATAATAATCCATTTTCCTCTACTCGGGGGCACACCTAATAAACACTTCTATAAATTATCAATCCAACCTTTTTATACGGTATCGTCAGTAACATACCAGGTTTTGTTTAAGTAATAAATAATATGATCTTTATCTCAGAATTTTTTTATTTCAATTCTGTTCCTAAAACCATGCTTTACTATGTTATAAATTGTACTGTACCAGATACGAGGGATAAGCTACAATTATTGAGAATTAAAAAATCTAGTTACTCGTGCAAAACAAATTGTTGTTTATTAAATAGTGCATTATTTTATATGTCCATTGCAGTTTAGTTTGTGCAATTCGGTTGAATAGTGCCTGAGAAATAGTCCATAGAATAAGCTTCTGTTGTCGAAAAAATGGAATTATCACGAGAGAACTTTCTGATAATGATTTATTATGATTTCAAGAAAGGCTTGAGCGCGTATGAGTGCGAGAAAAGTTTAAAATCGGCATTTGAAGATTTCGCACCATCATTGGCTGCTGTTTATAGATTTATATAAAGACTTTGAACGAGGTTGCAAATCGGTGGTACACAGAAGAGGAGCTGGCCCTCCTTGAACTGCTGTTACCCCCGAAAACATTGCTACGGTGTCGGGCTAGTGGCCTAGTGGCTTGTACACTCCTCCTAGTCTGGCAGTACCGGGTTCGAACCCCGCTGCTTCATTTCTGAATTAGGTTTTCTGTAGTTTTCCAAATTTCACGGCAAATGCGGAAAGGTAGTATCTTAAGTCGGTCTACAGCCGCAGGCGTAATAATAACTCATGGAAAGCCGATGCGGCCTGTAATTGGCGTAAGCTGTTCGGGGATGCTAAGGCATGAATTATTATTATTATTATTAGTAATATGGTGGAAGAGGACAACCGCATTACCTATGCAATAATAGAGTCCAACCTCAAGATTGGATCCCCAACTGGGTTTGTACCCCATCATCTGACAGATTTACAAAAAGCAGAACGTGCTATGTCAATAAACTTTAGATATGTTGAATGCTGGAGGCCATCAAATTATTTCTAAAATGGTAACTGGTGATGAAACGTACATACCGTTTTTTGATGTACCCACTCGCCAAGAAAGCCAAATCGGGATACATGAATATGAGGAAACCCGTACGATGGTAAAAACACAACAAGCAATGGAAAAAGTTATGTACGCAGTATTTTTTAGAAGTACGGGTTTGGTGGCTGCAAGTAAATTAGAAGATCAAATACAGTTAAAAATGGTTTGCCTACTGAATTCAGTAAAGTGACAAGAAAGGGAATCATGTTATATCATGATAACCCCACGTTCCATATAGCAGGGACAACTGTTCAGTATTTAGCGGAAAACAAAGTCAAAATTATAGAACATTCTCCTTACTTATCGGATTTGGCGATGTGTGACTTCTGGCTACTTTTTAAGCTCAAAAAATATTTGAGAGGGAAAAGGTTCCAGTCAGAAGAAGAGATTGACGTCGCCGTTAAGTGTTTTTTTATAGTATCCCTAAAGATGGTTGAACGCTTTTAAACTATGGAAGAAGAGAATGGTTACGTGCACTATTGTTAATGGCAATTACTTTGAACATATTTAACATAAAAATTCTAAAAACTTGTATCAATGTTTCTATTCTCTATAGTTGTAGCTTGTCTCTCGTATCAGTTCACTTCAACGTTCGTCTATTATGACTTTTTCTGTATGTTCTGTATTTTTGTCTCGTGCATGACTGTACACATTTAACACTGTTTTCTTAGCTTGAACTACTAGATGAATCTTTTGAACGCAATTATTTATATTGGCCGACACATAATGGCAGTTATCATTATTTATTTCATCTTGCTTGCCTTCCCTGTCTTCGGCCTGTCTACACATTTTTTTTAAATAAAATATATGCTTTCTCACCTCACACTTAAACTTATATTTTCCTACTAACAAACATTTCTTTTGATTGTATTATTTGTGTGAATGCATATACGGAAGAAATGTAATGCTCTAATGTTATTTTAATTGGGCGATGCATGTTTAGTAAACACTAATATCCTAAATTAATATAAATAGATCAACTTCGCCTATCTAGACGCATAATTTCCTTAACACAATTCTGGCGATTATGATAAAAAATAGCTTATATCTCAAATTTGTTAACCGTTCACTAAATCCTCACTGCAGGAGGTGTTATAAATATCTTTATCACTGATTTCGTCATATTAAAATAAGTTGAAAGGAATAATATTCTTTACCTCTGACGTATGTAGACCTGGAAAGGATAATTTGCTTATATTTGTGCTTTAAGAAATACAAACATTTTTCTAGGTATTTATATCATAAGTATTACTTTCTAAAAGTAATTTTGTTGCAAACCTACATGAGTGTTTTGTTTTTTCTTATATATCTTCAGTGTCTAATCTTTTGTTAAAATTCATTCTGAGGTAGTTTAGCTAAGATTCAATTGTGAAGAAAGAACAATTGTTAAAACTGACAGTATAATATAAATTATATATTATATTTGTGATCTTACTTTCACAAGAGAATCACGAGTTTCATTATAGATGAGTAGACGAAGAGTAAGTTTTGTTTTTGGAAGTAAAGTATTTCTAGACTTATTAATTGATCTATTTACCAAAACTGAATAGTAAAAACATAAATCAATTTAAAAAGTTATTGCGAAATGATAAAGTAGAATTTTCTAATTCGTAACATATTTAATGAAACACGTCAGCTAAATCACTGATTCTTCATTCAGCATATATATATTATGTACATACAACTTCAGTTCTACGCTAATAATATCTTGTTTATGAACTATTACTAATAAACATTTTTGCAAACAAAAATTATCTCTGTCAAGGTTCCCGCCAGCAAATGATAATAGAGCCAATTCAAATAAATTTGTTCATTGATTAACATACCGTTAAATTTTTGTAGTGTGGGTAATTACTGCTATATGGTTAGAATTCTTAATTTGGTAGCACGCGAATAATATGTATTAATTATAATTACATTGATAAGTTTGCTCTTTGCCGAACTAATATTTAGGGAAGAGTAGTGTTTTATATCAGAAATAAACCATCTCTATTCGAATATTTATTGTACATTTACAGTTGCTTTTCAGTATTAAACTTTTTATTTTTGCATCTGCAACGATTGTTATTGCTTATCAAAGCTACATAAAAGTTTCGATAAGATGATACTGCAAAAAATATTTCTAAAAACGTTATTTGACAAACGAAGCATCCTCGAGGCAGCAATGCCAACAAATTAAAACTTTCAGTATAATAACTTTATATGAATTAATCCTGGAAACAATTTTTTATGTGGCCAAATTTACTTTGAAGTTAAAAGGCTCTGCATCATTTGGTTGAATAAGCTACTGTAGTTATTATGGGTTGTCTATGGTTTCCATATTGATGTTTATTATTTGTAATGTACAGATACGAGCCCACAGTCCTTGAAATCACTCTGATTTTATATGTAATATACGTAATTATCGTAATTTATTATGGTTGAAATATGAATGATGAAATACAAAAAATTATAAGTGAATTGTACTAAACAAACGAAATTGTGCTGTGTGTATAGGCAATGTTACATTTATTCAAGTCATTCAGTTTCACAATTATTACGTTTGATTTGATTGATTGCTCTACACACTCGTCATAAAGTAATAAAATACATAAATAAATCTATCAACTTGGACCTTGTATACCTGTTAAAAGATATTGCTATGTATTGTGATTTATTCAAATTAGCTAACTAGAATAACAATAACACAAATATTTACTGAATCCTGATTACAAATATACAAACAATTAACATATGTTGGTGCACTATAAATTCAAGACCGTCATACCGATTAACATTAACGACTTTGATTTTTCTTTCGATTTTCATTGCTCTATATTATTTTCAATCATGCAGTAGAACATAACTTGCAATTTTTGCTGTACTTGTTGTTTTCCAAAATAATGCACTATGCTATCATGACATTCATTTTAAACTACAGTTTCTAATAGTATGGACCTATTTTCCTACAATGAAAGTACACTATGTGGAAATATGATTGCCTTTATAATATATTTCCTTTTTTGTTGCATTTTATTTAGTGAAAGATTATCTGATCAATGTATGTATTTAACCGAGACGTTAAAAACGAATTCATTTCACTTAAAACCTGTTTTGTGCAATAGGAGGCTTGATTATTTTACTGTCGATTATGTTTTTGATGATTCTTGCTCTATTGTCAAAAATCAGTGACATATGTTCGGGTAAGCAATGCATTATTACAGTTATTGCCATGATATTAGGACCTTGTACATTTAATTTTAATTAATTTATTAATTTAATTTAATTAACTAACCTCACTTTTCAAAATTTCACAGTACTTTACTTTCTTTAAATCTATTTTACGTTTAAAAATGAAATAATGAATGGTACGTAGTAGTGTGTTACTTACAGCATCTTCGACTTATTGCGTGTTATGAGGTGAATGCATTTTCATTTCATTTTAATATATATTTATAGAAAATGAGTAGGTACGATATGCTTTGTGTATAAAAGTGAAAAAGTAAAAATACAGACGTGGCAAGAATGGCAAATTTTATATTTAACCTAAAATACCTAAAATAAACGTTGAAATAAAATAATACAAAATAAATGTTATTTATTGCTAGCATATAGTAGACCGTTCAGAATTGGCACTGACATGTATATCTATACATACAATCGAAAGTTACAAAAAATCATGATTGGAGAATGTGTGTTCTTGTAGTTTAAGGAACGATTTTAAGATACGACATATTTCTGAAAGAAATAATATGTTGAAATAATAATTCATATAGCATGGCAGAATATAAATAAAAATAATCGTTTCACCTTTACCATTCAATTCCCAATAGCTTACAAGACTTAAGATGAGTACAAGTCTATTACTAGGTATTAATGTTTATATTCATTAATAATGTTTTTTTATAGTAATGTACTATTCTATAGAACAATGATATTGGTACTAATGAGATTTCTCAATTAGTAAAGCCGGCTTCAAAAAGCATGACATTTTAATCTTCTTTTTACTTGCGACGGTAGAATAAAAATTTGAATTACTCAGCCATCGTGAACTTAACAGCGATATCTTATATTTAAGAAAATAAGCAAGGTGAAACGTTGATAATTAGTTCGACATTTCCTAATATATATCTATCATTTCAGTTCTTTTACTATAGATGGAAAACCTCTTTTACAGAAACATTCATCAGGTTCACCAACGTGGGTGTATTATAAGTTGACAATACTAATTATACTAACTATAATAGCTACTACAATACAGACATCGTTCGAGAGGTTATTATTTACTTTTTTATATTGTTCCTAACTTGTTAATTATCAATTCTTGGAACAATGGAATCAGTCACAGTAAAGAATTTGAAGCTTCTACGTAATCGCAATGCAATTTCCTGTCGAGAAAGCAAAGCTATTCTGCTGTAATCTTGAAACTAACACCCACGTATCAACTGATATTAATATTTCCTCTATGCGGGCGTTAACACTTACTTTCAAGTATTCCTAAGGTAATATAAGAAAGCAGTACGAGGTTCATCTTTACTCCCACGCTTAGTGCAAGCTTATTACCAGGAGGGACACAATTTTAGATTTCTAAGAGATAATATTATATATAAGTAGTTATAAGAACACTGTCGGAAACATAATTGAGAAGGCAACTGTATTGTATGAAAGCACCAAGTTATTGCACACATCACAGAGGGCCATAGAACCCTAATAAATATAATGCAACAAAAAGTTCTGCTATTTTATCTCTACACAGCTTTTATAGAGTTTTAAAAAACAGAAGTATAATTATTATGTAAGCAAACAAAGCCAATTACTTATAATTTTTTTGTCCTGCTTGTAACAGTAGACAAAACTGAGACTGGCTCTTTTATTGATTAACCAATTTGAGCTGTATTTAGAATTCATATAATCAGTGTTATTTTAGTATGTAGCAATAAGTACCGTAGATATCATTAAATGAAAGCCGTATAATATAGGTTGCAATAAACTAAAAATACTCATGTCAAACAGTGCTATTTTTGGTTCAAAGTTGCTGAAGGTTATTGAAATTTTGATTAAAGGTGGTCTTCACTCAACTACTTTTAAACAATGTTTAAATGTTGTATAGCCGAAATATTCTTCTTCATCTTTTATCGTAAAGAAATGGGGAACACCAGGGTTGCGTTTATAACAAGAACTAAATAGTAGCTTTTGAATCAATTCTTGCATAGCATGAAATCATGATCCGATACTACGATTTCCTATCAAACAGAGAATTCATAGTAAAAGTGAATGAAGGCAAAAGTGTTTACTAATTGAATGGTTATATTCATAAAATTAATATCGTGTCAATAGGAAATAGTCTAGCCGACTAAAGCAATGTGTCAAACCCAAACAGTGATGTTTTCCATATAGCTTAAGATTGAATGAGATAAATATGCAATAAGGATATACCATAAGTGAAACAAGTTTATCATTAATTGCCAATTTAGATTCTTTTATCTATTAAAGGCACAGCTGCTGAACATTTTAAATAAAACATGACAAAAGTATGAAACACTTGTGTAGTAATGCCAAATTAATAGGATGCTTATCCTTAAGCTTTAAAAACTATTATTATCGACGATTACAAGAATGAAAAGTTTAGATTTACAAATAAGTTTCACAGCGTCCTTAAGAAATAATACTAGTTTTTTCCTCATGCTTCGTAAAATTTAAAAAAATTAGTTATAACATGCCAAGTTGTACATAATTCTTTTGCAGGCCTAAGTACTAATAGCAGCTATTCATGTACATTTTTACAAACTGTTGGGTGTGGCGACGATTAGAGTTTTTGGTATGTTTACCTCCATTTGATGGAAATGAGAACCACGTTGAAAGGTCTTTAGAAAGAATCCGATTCTCTCTTAGTGCCATATCTAATAATGCAGTACTTATGTTGATTTCTACCATGTACAAACTAACTGGTAATATCTGTACGAACCGTACAGTAATGAATGACTAAATTTACTACATAAATGAACAGCGTAATACCAACATAATAGAATTATAATTATGACTCGCTTATTAATGAATACTTACCTCATTCTTAAGCCGCCGCAGCCAGTTCAAGAATTTATCGCTGGCCTTTCGAAAAACATTCGCTTTTTGAACTGCAGCGGTCGCTTTATGAGGCATAACCCAATTAATAAAACTTTCGTAAACTTAATATTCAATATATTATCTACCTTCTGGATTTAACTTACAACAATCGTAAAATTTTAAGCCCTTTCATATTAAAATATTTATTGTACTTTCTAAAATACTTCCATATAAAAATACATTTCTCTTGAACTCTCACATATTTCAGCTGGGGTTATTCAGGTACGAGATTTTCTTGGGAAATGCTTGACAAGCCGATAATTTACATAATAATCTTGGAGACTGGTAAAGAGAGTTTGAATCCGAAAAATGAAGAATTTGATTCGATTTTGATTTCACGCAATACCAGCTTGCAGTTGGAAAACGTTCAGCATTTCTTTCGTTTCATTGTAATGTGGGTATTAACAATCTACTCTATTCACTTATGTTTAAAACAATTAAATGCGTATGTCATTATTCACGAATTAGCTCGGATCAAATTGTTGTGATAGTTTTATTTGCAGTAACGATTGTTTAGGAATTAATAACAATTTACACCGATTTCATCTTCCAATACGTGCACACACTTGTTTAATACACGTTTGAGACAAATTAGTGACTACTTTCATTCATAAACTTCATATAAGGTTAGGGCGAATCACACGCGACAGGCTGGGTTGACTCAGGCGCTGGATGCTGAGAGAGTACCGCAACCGACAAAATCTGTCGAGCACTGACCTAGTGAGGGATGTAGAACTCAGATGGGTCGATACCAGCTTGCGCATGCAGTTCAAAATGCCTTACAGTCAAGGTCACTGTCACTGTATTCTCAATTTTTTTTTCTATAGTGTTAGTATAATAGTAGTTCTGATTGTGTACATAGCCTCCTGCTGTCAATTTGTAACGGAAGAGAAGTGGTATTGATAGCCCTTGTACCTCCGCTCTTGAACGTTACAAAGTCCCTGTAGGAGGTTCGATTGATTCTCTAACATACTACAACCACACCAGCCTATGTTAGCTACGATAGATGATTAATTACAGAAACAAATCGATAAAAGTAAAAGGAATTTTGCTAGTAATACGGCATTTATCTTGAAGCTATAATCCTATTTGCTCTACTGGCTCAGCATCGACACAACTTAATTTAATAAACACAATTTTGTAAATCTGTTGGTTTCTCTTAGCGGCATTCTATGAATGAATATCAGATGGATATATCGTGGCCTGAATTAAGTTAAATAATTGTATAGATTGTAATTTGTAGAAATGCTTCAGCCATAGCCTAACAAAATGACAAAAATCTGCTTCAAAATACTTTCAGAGCTTATAAGAAATAAACGAGAAACGTGTGCACCAATAAAACAACTGCTTAATGTCGGGCAAAATATCTAGAATAATAATAATTTTTTTACCGTAAATCAATATGAAATACGGAAGATAGAGCTATATGTCGTATCCAAAGTTAAGTGTCCACCGTTGCTAGGTTTGTTATTATCTGAGCAACGAAGTTACTTAAACTAGCAAGCTGATGATGATGTGTCTTATTCTGATTGAGATGGTGAAAATAGAAACACAATTGAATAGTTTATTTCTGAAATATTGGCAAAAACACTTTTTTTTAACGGAACACCTGGTATATTTTTAGATATTCGTAAAGCAAGCAACATATTGAACAGTGGCGGCTCGTGAGTTATGAAGTTAGTGAGTTATAATATGCGTGGTGGGCACAAAAAAAACTTATTTTTTGTACATAAAATCCATTCTTCTATTTTTTTATGCTGGACAAGACGTCTATGACTTTGATGTTAAAATCTGCGATAGACTGGATCAAGGGAAATACATTTAGTCGATCTTCTGACATAGTGCTTCTCAGAAAAGCTTTAATGCGTTTGAGGGTGGAAAAATATCCTTCACATTCTGCTGTCGATATAAACGTTGTACAAATAATATCCAACAATTTTCGTCAAAACCTTTTTTAGGTTGTTGTCTGTTATGAACGCTAAAAGTGGCAAAATACCATCTACGTCACACATGTCATCACGCCCATAAATTGCTGAAAGTTCAGTTTTCAATTTAACACTGGATAGGATAAGATTTTTTTTTTTGGAAATGAATGACTATAAGTTTTAAAATTTTGGGAATCGAATAATTTTGCTGCACTTAAGTGATCCTTAAAATCAAATCCTTCGCTAATTTGGCTTAAAATAGTGTCACATACTTCCTTTGCAATAACAGCTCTGTTATCTCCAGCTGTTGTTTTTTTTTTTCTTTTCCTTGCAGGTTCTTCATTATTGCGATCTTGGTTGTCATTATCAGTAGAATTTCTTATATTTCTAATGTGAATAATTTGCTGTTGGAATTTTTCAATTGCTTTTTGCCGTTGAGCTCTGTCAATCGCGCGCATTTGAGTCTGATTAAATAATATTTCAACATGCAGCATGACGAAACGACATATTTTCAATTCAAATGTTTCAATAAACCACTTGCTTCACTAATAGTAACTGAATCCATCCCATCTTCGTCAATAATTTTGTCTAAACATTCTTGGCAACAATTCTGGTGTTCAAATAATGTATTTATAGTTCGACTTTCAAAAATTCAGCGTGTAGGAGCAGCGCGTAGTAATCTACGTTTGACTATTTCATCAAGAATTACCGTTCGGTTTGGAGATTGAGAAAAAAAGCTTGAAAATGACTGCAAATTTGCAAAGAAAATTTTAACATTTTTATTGCACTGTGCCGCTCGTTCAATAATTAAATAAAATTGATACGCGTAACAGTGAATATAATATGCGTGTGGAAATGTTCTTTTGTGTAATAGCTTGGACATAATTTATCTTACCACTCATAACGGACGCCCCATCGTAACTTTGAGCGATTATTTTATTGTTATCAAACCCAGAAGGAGAATTTAAAATAGTATGGAAGTCATTCGGCGATGTTTTTGCTAATACATCAGCATTATGTCCAGCCGGCTTAAAAAAGACCAAAAATGAAATAAATCGAGAACTTTGTAGAAAAAGGCGTATTAACTAATTTCTACAATTAATTTATATGCCTTTTTCCATGATACATCCGAAATATTTTATAATATTAAATATAGTATGTACCGATCAAGATTTTAATTTGTCGCCTGTTTGATACTTCTTGACTTGAGCGCATTAGCGCTTAATGCACGGCGATATATAAGGATTCTTACCTTTCTATACCTTTTATATCTATGACGTTAACTGGGGAGTCGAGGATTTGTGCCCTAAACTGACGGTATGAGCGCATATGACGAAGATAAGCGGAGCCCGCCGATTCATACTAGAAATAGGTACCTACATCTGAAATAGTGCCCCGGAACATAGTTATGAGCATTGGCTGGAAAGAAACTTTAATACAATCATTATAAAAATACGTAAAAATAATAAAATTAAATAATGCACTGAATTACATGCAAATTTCTTTCTGTGTTTATCTTGGTGGTTGGGTGGGCATGTGCCCTTGTGCCCTTTAGTACCAGCCGCCACTGATATTGAATAAAAATTTATGATCATCTTACTACTGCAAACGTAAAAATAAGCGAATAAAAAGTACTTGATCTTTCTAATAATTACCACATAATATGCAATAAATAACCATTTGCAGGTTAAATATATACAGAGTTTTTCGTTAAAAAATTGTTTTTGTGAATTTCGTGGAAACATGATTTTTCCTATTTTCACCATCTCAACCAGAACAAATAATAGGCAAGTGCGTAGATTCAGTTGTTGATGGTTTTCAACTGTCAAAACCAAGTGCACAAATATATTATTCATAAGTTTACTGCGCATACACAACCGTTTTTCAACTGTTCGTTAATTTGAACTGCTTCAAAAACCTTTTGTTTAAAATTGCATGCTTTTGTACTCAAATCTATCTAGTTGGATGGCATTAACAGGAACATCCGTTGACTGTAAATTTGTGCGGTATCATCTTTACCTTAAATTAAGTTATTGTAGTGATATTAATGTACACATCAAAATGCAGAAGGTCTCCACCAGCGCAATAACATGCCCAAACGTCAATTCAATAAAGCACGCGACCTATTTGCGAGAACTTAATACGTAATATAAATCAAATAAAATATTTCCACAATCCGACTGGTTTCCACGCCAATTCCATTTTCGAATTGGATGTCATAATCACGAAACTGTTAATGTGGAAACTGGCCGCAAACCTCTCGTCATTAATTAATGTCTGATCATTTTCAATAAAACTCGACGAGGCTTAAACTCTACGAAATAAATTAGTAGAGTACTATGCTTTATTTGTCTAACACGAGAGTTGCAGAATTGATATCTTGGTTTTACCTTACTTATTGGCAGTATTAAAAACTGTAGCTATTAATTAAATACGTAAATCGGTGATGTATTCTATTAACTTTCAGATATTTTTCAACATCCAACGATTTAGGTGTTTAATAATATAGCATGTAAGTTAATAGAAGTACACTTAGATGCTTTGAAAATGCCCACTATCAGCAATCATATACCGTATGATTCAAGACATTTTGGAAACGTTTGACTATATATAATGAGAAGGGAAACGTATCGAAGGGCTAGGTGAGGATTTCTGCTAACTTCTTTTGACCTACACCATAAGTATTTAAATGATTATTCAATATTATTATAATTCAAATGTTTATTTATTTCATTATCCATTTCAAGTGAACGTCAAATAACATATAATGTTTAACAAAGTACGTGCTTTATTTAAGATGTGTTAATATAATTTAAAATTAATATACTGAAAGGTTGTAACTGACAAATATCTGTAGGTAAATATACCCTTTCGTTTAATTACCGAATAGAAGCTTAAATAAGGGCGGACAAGACAAACGATTCCTTTGATCTTGCTCATGATATTTGATGATGATAATCTTCAGCCATATTTTTGGAGCGTGCAATGAAATAAATATGATTTCCAAACACTGACTTACAGTTGAAATGTTTAAATTCAAATTTTCTAATGATACCAATACCCCAGACTTGTTGGTGGTTGACGTATTTCAGAAAAAATGATGACTTTCTGAAAAAAATGTTCCTTGGCTATATGATGCTTTATTTTTCCGTGAATAAGGCACATTTTACCTTTCTTGTTTTGTTTTTACCTCGTATTGGGCTGCGCATCAAGAAATCATATCAAACAACAAATAAAATTCATGCGTGACCAACATTTAAATGCTACATTCAAGTTACCGAAAATCTTAATTTTATTTTCAATATTTATATTCTGCAGTACAACTAGTAGAGACGCCTTATTTTACATATTTGGTATGCCGTATCACTCCTAACAACAATTCCTTGTTCACAACAGTTATCTCCAAATTATTAGATAGCTTATTAGGTATACCATACAATTAATTTGATTAAGTTAGCATACTAGACAGAATTTTCCCGTTAACGAACGAGATAATAGAACCATTACTACATCTATTTAAAACAGCTGGCTGCTAAGTGGATTGTGGTACTTTAATACAATTCTCTTTTCCCTGAGTGTAATGAGCAATTGACGATCGATACGTATAACACGTATAAATGCAATACTGGTAAGTAGCAGAAGCAAATGAATACGGTCAATGTAATTACATTAATATAATAGGTTATTGTGCGTGTTTTTGATCACTTAGGATGCTGTGAAATGTAGTGTTAGCCTTGAAATTAAATTAAAAACAATAAACAAGCAATGGATAACTTGTTCAACTGGAAGTTAAGAAATAGGTTTAATTAAGCGAACCGATGTTAGTAGTTTATGTTATTGAACTATTATACACTGTAGAGTATTCTGTGGGCCGTTTATTCTACGCACGGCTTTAATTTAACAAGACATTCGGATTAAAATTTGAAACCCGTGGTCAGGTCCCACTATACTGTGAATATTAAAAAATATATAAAATACAGGTCAGTTCAAACTCATCCGCATCGGGCGTCTTAGCATAGACCCGTTTAATAATGCTTTAATATACTGTGCATCAATGGTAAGGTATTCGCGAGCAGGTAAAAAGGAGTAAGTATGAAGATAACTATTTTCCGATTATCCGTATAAATTAGTATTACACAATAATAAACTTATTAAGGGGACGTTTCCGCGCCTAAATTTTCATCATATCGTTCAAACTATATTTCATGTCGCAACTGAAACATAGATGCCTCGGAGAGTACTATATTTCTATACACATCACAAATTTTCGTTTCAATTTAATGACCTTGTTTTAATTCCGTACTATAAGTTTATTTGCTATGTATTTGTATGTATATGGATTTACCTGAATAATCAGACTATCGGTTTATCTTTGTCAGTTGTATTGGATTAAGAAAGGGTAGAGCGAGCAATGAATACGTTGGGGTAAAAATTACATATTCGTTTTCTCGAAAGTTTACTTACTCCACAACTACATCTGATGAAGTTGTGCATCAGTATCAATTGGTATCAATCCGTATTGTACCTAATTGTGTTTCTACTGTTCGCTAGTTGGTTTTTCTAGTCCTGCAAGAATTCGCAAGAGATTTATTTGTTAGCATTTTTTACTATTATTGTTATTAGTGTAAATAAATATACCGTATATACAGTAGTAATTCCAGGTTTGTGGATATAGCGGTGTTATATACCTATATAAATATTTTATTCTGAGATAGCTTATCGATTTACTAAAGGTTTTGCTAGCATAAGAATTAGGTACATGCATAGAGTAGTGTAGAGTATTTTTTTCAGGATTTGCAGAATGGGTAGAAGAGCAAGAAATACATCATTTCGCCAGTGTATTCTTTATAAAAACCCTAGGCTTTTGAAAATGCAGGAACGACGGGCAAAAAGTAATATATGATAGTCAGTCCTATATATAAATTTTTTGAAATTTCGGTCTAATATATTTAGCTTTTTCTAGATCTTATAGCTAATAATGGATTAATTCAAATTAAAAAAAGTACCTACTTGTACCAGTTTACATATCAATAAAATGTTTGTAGAACCAACAATTCAATTTATTATTATATCAATAATAAAATAGTTCCTAATAGAAACATTTTATCAGACTTTTATATTTCCAGAAATAATTAATAAAAAAGCAAGCTGTGTTATTTCTTACCCATAACTAGCCTTTTATGTAAAAATTAAGGTATTTTTATTTAACTTCTTAGGTTTTTAAGTATCCTTATTAACTTATTACTTTCTGTAGTAATCTGTTGCATACTGGTGAAACATATTTAAAATATAATTTAATAACAAAAATACTGTTTTGTTTCCTCTAATTTGTTAAACTGTTTAAATTGCAAGTATAGTATAAAACGATAATTTGGTAAAAATAATTTCAATTTGACATAAACAAATTTTTTTTCAAAAAAAATACGTAAATAGGCCTTAGATTAATAGGAAACCTCAATATTTAGAAATTTAAAATATTTAGAAAATAATTAATAATTTCTCATAAGGTTTTAAATTTTGTTATGGCAATTGAAAATTTTATTAGCTTTGTTCGATATGGTTTCCTGCTTTATATAGTGAAAGGCACTATCATGCGCCATAAAATTACCCTATTCAATTTGCATTGTCGTAAGAGCGAGTTTCGAATATCACTGCAGGCGTCGTGTTGTAAACGTCTAAAAGGAACAAACCTATTGACATTTAATGAGCGTCATCTGTTGCACAATCGCTGAACTTCTTGCATGTACATTTGCCTTCATCATATTATTGAGCTTTTACTAAAAAAATACCATACATTTTTTAATTACACTATATTTCTAGCTACTTTGTCTTTTTTATGGAACTACATGTATATATCTAGGTTATGATTAAGAGATATCGTTAAAAAAGCCTTACTTTGTCAAGTAATTTTTACTAATTTTTTTATTACAGGTCTTCCAATTTTGTTTTGTTAATCAGCAACTGCCTAATGCAGTTATAGTTTTATAGAAATTATAATAATTTCGATATTCTTGCACGTTTAGAAATCTACGGTACTCTAAAAATGAGGAAAATTTAAACTTCCCGCACAACTGTGTAACGTCACCTTAAAGAGAATGATATAACTCATTTAAAAGTAAGTAATCAGAGAAAATAATTGAAACACTGCGCATTAATATGCAGTATACACAAATATGATTTACATAACGAAAACGTAGTTTAAAACGGAAGTATAGTATCAGAGAAGTTTTGAATCCTAATATTATTTACTGGTGATAGTGAGATATTCAAGTGGTATCAAAAGTTGTTGAACTTGTCCCAGGTGTCAATGCATACGAGGAGATATAGTAATTACGGGATACAGATAATTTTCTCATTAATATTAATAAGCATGAGGAATGTAATATCAAATTCATTTCGACCGATTTATTTTACTGACTCGAATACAAAGTAATTGTAGTCCAATTTTCAACGTATTACTTTTGCATCTTAGATGCTATGATCTTCTATTTGGGGACACTGTGTAGAACTAGATGCACTCCTGAAATTGTAAAAAGGGTAACATGCGTTCAAGCGCTACTTCTCCGTTATAAGCAGTATCAGTTATCGCATATGTTTTTAAACAATTTTAAGAAATACTATGTGTTAATAATTCTTTACAATAATCGTTTGGCGGTTAGCTTATGCAGCTTAGATGATAAGAGTGAGAAAATTATAAAAATAGTTTAATGTGAACTTGAACTTTCTACATAGTTTCGATTTTATGGTAAGCCAATGGAAAAAGATCGAAAACACGGAGTCAACCAGTGGCTGATATTGTATTATAAATAGTATAGAAGCAACGGTTTCGTGACAAATCGACATTTGTTACTTTGGTAGCTGGTACGGAAGATGGTTAAATAACAATAGCATAATGCGCTTTCAAATTAATCAGTGACAATAAACAAAACCTTTAATGTATTTATTTTAGAAGCATTCCAAATAACTACGTTTGAACCAACGGTAATGTAAATGTAAAGGAGTGTGCATATTAATGTAAACTCCACTAATACTAAGTACTATTAGTTTCAGTACTTGAAGTAAATAAGCCAGGTATACGATATGGGATAGAACAAACAATTTGGTACGAGCATATGTACGTTTGTATGTACAGGATAGTACATTTAAAACGAAATATGAAAATTACTTCTGATTCGCCTACAGAGCTACCTCTTCAAAATTTTCAAGCGATTGTGTGATTCGAATGATACATATTTTGAGAGGTATTTTGGCTCTGATAATGACAGTCATTTGTGTATTACTTTAAACTACTATACGTGAAATATAAACATTAGAAAATTTTTCTGTAAATTTTCAATTACATAGCGGTACTTTTTCTGTTCTTTACCATACTACTGAATTAAAGATGTTCTTTATTCATACGTCAACATTTTTAATCAACAAAACATGTAACAGACAAATGTTTTGACATAACTGTAACTTGTCATTGTATAGGTACGTGAATGTCATTGTGGATTCAGTAGAAGCCAACAGCTGAGAGCAGCTACGAAGCACTCTGGTATGATTGGTAAAAATTTAAATTGTGACCAGTCATAACACAGTGTAAGGTAGTAGCTCCCAGCTGTTCTTCTTCTTCTGCTGAATAAGGTCATTGTTTTCATGGTAGCATTATGAAATTATGTATTCCAATATTTTGCTAAAACGAGAAACTATTATTATTCATTTTTTTAACAGCAGAATTGTTTATTTCAAAAACCCCAAAAAATTATTTCATTGACATTTTTCCATAAATTGCAAAATATTTTTTTTTCTTCTTGTAAAGTCGATCGATATATATGTATATTAATTGAATATTTGGAATATACAATGATTCATGTATAACAATAAATGGCAACAAGACTAAATACATTTTCAAATACATATATGTCATTCGACCCAGATTCTAATTTAAAATGTTTGAAGTAAAAAGGCAAAAATATTACAAAAACTGTAAAATGTTCCACTCTTCGTCTACTGAGCTTTAACTGAACTAGATACCAAAAAAATTGTAAGTTCTTTTTTATAGAGCATGAAATTTTGCTCAAAAAATGTCTGGTACAATACTATCCTAACTGTAATAGTTTTCGAGTTCTATCAATTGGACAAGTGTAGCTAAGTAACGGACTGCTTAAAATGACTTCCCCTAACTTGGATGTAATAGTTTTCATTGTTATCATTGGGCTTTAAAATTGTTATTTGATTACTTATCCGTAATACCATGAAAATTTGTATACTGAAATTTCCATATGTTCCAGTAGATAAAAATCTAAGGGACGGACAAAAATAATTATTTAAAAATTACGGCGTTAAAGTTACCTCATTAAGCAGCAGAGAAGCTACCCATTATCGACCTGACGAGGTATTGCTGACCATTTATATGTCTTCCATAACACATTGTCCTATACTGATGTCACCCGAGATATATGTATATTTACCCAAGAATTCATTTAAAGGGTTCGGCGTGTGTGTTGATCAAGCGCATTCAATAAAGATTCAAATCACAAATTAAATTGTATACCGACTAAATTGTGTACCCTAGATACGAATTCAGATTTATTAGTGCAACCGGAATTTATAAAAATGTATTTTGTGTACAACAATTATTATTAAAATCTTCTTCGCTGAATTAATTTAATTTTAACAAGATTCGAGTTTGAAGTGTTGTTTGAGAGTACTCTATGAGACGATCTTTCTTTTCTAGATACGTTTACATTTCAATACAGAGCTATGCAACAAAAAATATGGGGTTATAGTTTATAGGTAAAATAAAACTAGCAGTTATGAATTGCACCGTTACATGTACAGTGTACAGTAACAAATCCTAAGACCACAGTACTCGTATTTCTTATAAAAAATGCAACAATTCTTTGTTGTTACTTTTGCGAAAGAAATTATTGTATTGGTTATAATAATTATTGTTCCGATTACACTACATTTCTCTCAATATAGGTAGGTACTTGTTTTAAACTGTTTCATAATTAGATATAATGATTATTGTAATACCTAATGGAATTTAGTATTAGCTAATATTTTATTAACACTTTTAATAAGGTGTTACAATATTTAATTTGACCAACAATTAGCAGCTTTAATATATGTATGCAGTTAACACTCCGTTAATAATAAAGAGTAAACCTAACATAACTACAATAAATAATTCTACAGTTATTGTGTCATGGTTGGTTTCATTTTTACAAGCAAAATAATTTAAATGAATGAATTTGCAGTAATACTCGTATACATTTAAAAATAAGTGACTCTTTCTATAGTTTCCAAGCAAGTATATGAAATAAATGATATCTTACTTCACAATTATCATCAAGCTTTATGGGGAATAATCTTATGTAATGCATGTTTAAAATTAGAGGAAACAATATGTAGGTGTTTTGAAAATAATCTAAGTAGCAAGAGCAACTAAAAGTTTTATTATCGTCACTATCCGATGGATCTAGGTAAACATATTCAAGTATTTGAGTTAAAACAATTATTTTGTACAACCATCCCCAAGTTACAAACAAAGTACAATTACATAGCAAGCAGTTTCATTTTATTGTACAGGCATATTCAATGTAATGTAGGTTTGTATATATGTATATACATATGTAGATACGTATGTACATACATACAACATATACATGTATGTATTTCAATGACATTTCCTTATTGTTCACGGATATACATATGTGATATTGTGATACGTATACATACATATTGTACATAACTTGTATCACCTTTAATGAAAATGTCTATTCGTGTCATACTTTTATTTCGTTTATAACGTGTCGTTGTTGTGTGTTATACTAGCAAGCTTCCTTAGGACAAATTTTATTTATTTAAGTTTCAATTTTGTAATTTATTAAAAGATAAAAAGGCATGGCGAGTCTTTCCTTTCACACAGAACGGCTACTATAGGTTAGTGAACTAATTTTGGACAGTCGTAATTGCCTTAAAATAACAGAAAATACGTACTTACTGGTGGACTAAACAACTCATGTGAGGCCAATCTAAAGGTCCGCCACACGACAGATAATTTGCGAGGGTATAAAAATGAATAAATTGTTACAAATAAATAAATGACATTTTTGGTTATCAAATTTGCATGCTGCTTTTGATAGTTTGTTAGACCAACTAAAAAGTTTGCACAGTGGAAATGATAAAACAAGTTTATAGTTTAAAACATGACAACATTCATCAGTATATCATTCTTTAAGATTAATACAGCACCTGACCTTAGTCTTTTGTACAATTTTAATGTTTTTGATGTATCACGCAAGGTAAACTGTGTTATTGTTATTCACTCAGTTTCTAGCCAAATCTGATATCGTCAGCAACGTCTTTTCATTGCTATCAGCCATTACTGGATGTAATGAGGAAAGAAAGGAATGAAGATAGATATCCTATGATGTAGAAGTCGTAAAGATAGGACTCAGTTCTAGAGTTAATTTGTTTTCAGAAGTTGAATTGTTCTTTATTTACTGCTTACGATGCTGTGATAATTCTAGAGACTCCTTGGTAATGTTAATGAAGTGAAATTTCATTCGAGATTTTAATAAGAAAGGTTTTAATTAATTTAATACTTAGTGAGTCCGTCACTAGTTTGCATTGTTACTGTAACTTAGTTAAAATTTAATTTTTTAGTCATATTAATTATAACTCTTTAGTATGTGTTTTCAGATGCAACAATGACAGCTTGTCCCAAGCAAGGTTAATAGTGTTACAGCTACTCTAATACATTTAAGAGGTAGTGGCTAGTCTAGTTAGATATAAACTAGAAAGTAAAAGCAGGAAAATACATTTCAATTAAACAAATTATATTACAACCACTTATCTGTGTAGTAAATGTGACTAATTTTTTTTAAAGAAAATACATATATTAAAAAAACTTTTTCGTTAGGTGATTTTTCAGACAAAATGCATTCTTTATAAAAAGTTCTGCTTATGGAGAAGCTCAAATTTCTGAATTATTTGTTATATATTTGTATTTAAAGAACAAACATCACGAATGTAAGTAAGATAAAAGTAAGGCGCCTATTTTTCTTCACTTCTAACAACTTTAACATTTCTGCCATTCTAATGAATACATCATGGACATTATGAATACTTGATGCAAGCACATTATTTTCATTAACAGCATTCCGCATTCTTTTAAAAGAACATAAAAAATACGTTCAAATTAGTGGAGCTAACGTAAAATGAGCTGTTTTAATTACTAAAATTGTTAGTGATCATTCATTAAATATCTATATGTTTTAATGTTTAAATATTTTTTAATAATTCGGAAATTTCAAGTTTGGAAATAGCCTGTATATGTTTCCCAACAAGCAGAACTATGTTTGCTCTACAAGAAAAATATCGCGACACTATGCGGTATGTAAGCTATGTATTGATACTTATTATAGGAATGTTAATCACATCCAACCGTAATTTGTAATTAAAAAGTACGTATTCTAAAAATTGCAATCCGTTAAAACTGAATTCTCATTTACTATTTTTAGAATGTATTGCTTTCGTAAAATGTAAACAGATAAATACACATCACCTTGGAAACATGCTTGACGTGTAATAAGTGATGCTGTGTTAGTACCCGGAACACAAACGTTGATAGCGTTTGAATACAAAAACGCTAGGCATAAAATGAGCTTTACGCGTTTGCTCGAAATTGATTTAACTGATTGCTATTTTTCAGAATAAATTTTCATTTATCCGATAAATAGCCACCGGTGCTGGAAATTGCCTTTAGCTAAATTAAAGTACCTATAATTAAACTGCGTGGGTGTTTTAAATGCTGTTTCTTCAACAGAATTTTTTAATAATATGTGCAAATGGTTCAGGAATTTATAACTTTGAAAAGTTAAGAATGATACTAAATAAGTTTAATATCAACGGAGTAACATTGTATGAAAATGAAGGTTTAATTTCATATGGAATGGTTGCACAAGTTTGGTAATACATATATTGAAGCAGAATTCTTTTGTAGTCTACCTGTACAATTCCTTGTGTTCATTTCATACTTCGTTAGAAGTGTTGTTTACAACCTATATCTTGTCTCTGTTAAACATTCTATTGCGTCTTCAGTTCAATGAACGCTTCGCTACATATAGTATTCGCCAATATAATATAAAATGACTTGTGTACATGTAATGAGATTATAAAGATTATCCAAATGGACTTTTTAAAAGTCAGAGGTAAACAGCCTGATTTTCAAATACTGTCCTTTATATTTAATAAGGACATTAAAGATTATATAACTGGCTGGAAAGTATAGTAAGTAGTGTAAGTACTCCAATTAACTGTTTTTGATTATGAAATTCATTATTTGTGAAATGCAATATAATATATTTACATGTAACTGCTGTAAGGCATATGAGCTATTCGTTTTCATATAAAACATAGTGTTGTTGATAATGTGGCGGAGATGGAATTGTGAAGCAAATGTGAGTGAAGGGGAAGAGAATCTTCTGCAGAAGACGAAATTATAGTAAGCGACGATTTTCCTGATTATAAAAGAAAGTAGATAAAACGTAGGCCATTGTCAGATGATGCGAAAGAAATTGTATTAAGTGTGTACAATTCTTTGAAAAAAATAATAAACAAAGTGCATTTTGAAACAACTGTACTCAGAGAAGTGGAATGCCTAACTAAAGTCCCTTTTAGTACTGTCAGATCAGTAATCATTAATGGAATAAAAGAACGAAGAAAGTAAAGGGATTCAGAGCATGTTAAAGCTATGGAGGGGCACGATGCAGATATTGTTCGTCACATTATTTCTTTCTGTGTCTGTATTATTTTAGAAAGCTGTATTACACAAGATATACTCTTATCATAACCCTCCGAATAAGATATTTGTTCGTGTTTCGTTAAAATTTGAAAAGATTGTTGTCGCGCATAATATTGCGCATGTCAACGGATTAGTAATATATGTAATATAGTATGTATGGCCTCGAAGGCAAGCACAAGCACACATGTATATTTAAGTATAGTGTTCTATTTTTACTTAAAATAAAGATTATTTGAAAAACAAGCAACAGTTTATACAAAAATAAATAATTCGTAATACCAAGGGATTAACAATATTCGTGTGGTATACATGAAGATATGACTTTCGCTAATTAATATTTTTATTATTGATTGTTATTTAAAACAGCATCAGTGGCCACTTTACAGTTTTTCGGAATATATTCGTCATAGACAAGTACTATACGTAAATATTGCATCCACTACAGGTAATCTCGTCGTAGATAATCCTTAATGTTCGATTAGTGCTAATTGCAGGTACAGTGAAATCCGTTTAACACGAACTCGCTTAAGAAGAAATATCGGTTAACACGAAACAATAAAGCGGTCCCGAAAAAGTATTCGCATACATTTTTGTTCTCTTAACACGAACAAAAATCGCTTAACACGAAAAGATATCGCTTCTCGGAATGAACAAAATACTGAAAACAGCTGCCGCGTCGGCGAGAATAAAAAGGTGTTTGAAATCAAAACGAATGAGACACTGTTGTTTATCTAAAAAGAACAGTACAAAAAATATATCAGATTATTTTTCAAAAAAGTGATAAACGTTTTATTTGTTTTTTTTTTTAATTGCAAATTTTGTACTGAATTTCATTCGAAGTTGTGGTTAATATTTTTGTTTTATTGACTTTTGTTAATGGCATGTATACATATCTATGTAAATAAAATGTACTAAGCGTAATGTTGTTGAGTACCTATATGTACATATACATATATACCTATATACTTTTCGTAATATCCTTTAACACGAACAAATATTTCGGTCCCGTCAGGTTCGTGTTAAACGGATTTCACTGTATTTTAAATTATCGTGGTGGATACTGCATATCGATATCTTTTATTAACAGTTGTATCTGAGATGTATCTACGAAATTACGTAACGACACTTTTGTGAAGATGTCTTCACAGCGGTTTCCATAATTAAAATCATTTACTAATGGGATTCATATGTTACATATTACAAAGTGGCATTTATTATTTCGGTTTTAATATTAACGGTATTTGCAAATCTCCGTTATTGACATTTACATCAAACGTACTTGCAACAATAATATAAATTATCTAGAGCAAGACGTTTATTAGCCCTGGTTAATTTCTGCAAGAGTAAGATTTAATTCAGTAATTTTTCATAAGAGTACCGTTCATTATCCGAGACTGCCCCGGTGCATATAACATCAATATGTAAGCTTTTATTGTGCACAAACTATATCCGCTGAAGCAATAATGTATGGACAAGGTCAACGACCACCACCATCATCATTACCATTTTAGGAAAACGAATAATTGCTAGTGATTCGTTCCCAGGTGGGTTTTAATTGCTTACTAGTTCATTCGAATGAGGTATGAGATACAATCAAGTCGATCTGAACAAATTTTATATACAAGTTCGACGATGATAATATACTGGTTTTAAAGTATATTAGTGTTCAGACGAAGAAAAAGTACCAATCAGTAAAAAATGTAGTAGTATTTACTATCATTATCAGCAGAGATTACGAGTTAATTCAAGTACTTGTGCAAATAATGTAGTTTGTAGAAATATGAATTTGTTAAAAATCTACGTCCGTTTGGTTACAGAATTATTAAAAATTTTGGAATTTAAGAAAGTACACCAAAATATGCTTTAACCATTGTAGTGCAGATGCTATAATTTCGGCATAAGTTAACAAGATAACATTCGCAAAAGTGTTTTGAATGCCAGTTTCTTAGAAATTCTTAATGACCACTTGATAATTTCAATAAGAAATTAGTGTAATATGACCTTCGAATTCTTTGTCGTAGAAGTTGTGTTATTTGAATAAACAATATGACAGTGATAGGAAGTGTGACGTAAAGTTACACAATCAAGAAAGAATGATTTCGCTACGTTCTATTTCTAAAATTTTCAACTGTTGGTTTCTGAGAAGTGCATAGAATAGTCTTCGCATATATGTAATAAAACGTGCTGCTGAGGTAATTCCTTCTCTCCAGACCCGTCCGACCTATAGTCACCGGTAGGCACCGCAGCCATCAGGCTTATTGTGCCAAACTGCTGAGGTAATTACTTTGAAATTGATTTAATGATTATAAGACTATGTAAAACAGGAAAATGAATTCGTATAAGGATTCACACGGTATGAAGTTTAAACATGTATGCGGTAAATATTCAAAAATTGAGAGTATTGTTGGAATTTTCCAAAATAGCATAAGAAAAAGAGTTTTTGGAACACTAACATCTTTGTGAAATATCTCAATTTATCAAAAGAAATATGAACATCAATAGACTAACGCGGAAAATTAGAATAGAATTACGGGGTTAGAAAACTAGTTCATAGCTACACTATCACACACACACACTATCCATCTTTTGGTACATTCCCTCGAATTAGCTTGAGCATTAAATAGTGTTAGTCGTACGGATGTCCACGTGGTTGTGTAAGAAAACCATAAAATTTTTACAAAAATCTATGAAGTTAATCGCGATGTCTTACAATCTAATCTATCAGAGTTTTTTGTATGGAGAGAAAAACATTTCTTAATACAACTAGAAGGAAGAGCACAAAAGTTTATAAGTAAGTTTGTTAAGAAATGGTTTTCAACTCGAACATTTGCGTATAGTATAGCGGTTAGTGTATTATCCTAGTATCTGAATTTAGCCTGTCTAATATCCATGTCTTTCAGATTACTTGTGAGAATAAAAGTTAAAATTTATACAAAAAAGATGTTAGCAACAGTAATAATGTTTTTCATTGTAGACAATCATGAATACATACATACGCATATGTATAGTATTTATATTAAAAAAAGTAATGATGTCTATATCACTGTTGGCATAAAATCACGCCAATTAAGTGTCCACTCACTTCCAAATGTACGTAACATTTAACTGCCAGAAGAGTTACTGAATATTTTCTATTTACACGCGCTAATTTGGTTTGTAGCGAAATTGAAACGAGTACAAAAATTAACATGATTAATAGACTACGATACATCTTCAAATGTTAATTGACGCTAATGCAAATAAGACATAACCTTTGGATCTTGAATAATTTATGGGAATAATTGAAGATTGAGCCTTTTTAATGGGGTCATGCTATATTAAGATTATACCAGTTTGATGATATTAACAAGTTAGTAGTTTGCTAGTTGCAAAGTGGCAAAGTATTTCGTTACTAGCTTTACGTACTTTACACTTGGATTAAACTTTCCCATTAGGCACACAAACTCTGTTTAGTTTGTTTGACATTGTGTTCGATAGAGAGAAGATTATTTATTTAACAACATAAAACTTTTTCCTGTCACACAAATGAACGTATCTGATTCGGATAGAACTCTTTACGCTGAATTTGTTGAAGTGAAATACGTAATTAAATGGAAACTACAGGAAATAAATAACATAACTTAGCACTTAATTTGCCTTGAAATCGCTTTTCAATTCGTGAAATCTGTTGGTGTGCAATGAAATCTACGTTATCCATTAGCTGTTTAATTTGAGGTTCTAGAAATATTCCTTCCTCAATTTTGGTATCATCTTGGAGAACTTCTGCTGCAAGACAACTTCACTTCCGCTAATGAACACAGCATTTACATTGTGTTCGTGGCCAAGAGTCTTTATAACAGATACGTAGATGGTAAATTTGGAAGCTAAGAGAAGAAGTCAATCATGCACTAAACAATACACAGGCAGCATTTAAGGCAAACAGAACAACAAGAAGAGGTACACGAAAAAACACCATACCTAAACAATTACGGCAACGAACAATAAGCAGATACTTTTTCTATTGGATTTAAAGCAGAGCTTTTAGCCAACCACGGAAGGTAATTGACATTAATTTCATTGAACCAAGCCTTTACAATTTGGGCTCTATGAATATCTAGATGATTTATTAAAAAAATGAAAAAGGTTATTATCGTTAGTAACGTAACAAACTGTTACAACAAGTTATGTAGTATCATATTGGAGGATAGCATCATGTCGAAGTCCTTCGTATGACATCTAGCGTTTCAGATGGATTAAAATGCTTCCGTAACTATTAGGTTTCTGTATGAATTTCTACGTACTCTTGGAAGTTAAATTCAAAGTTTTCCGTTGTATTTGAATTGAAATACCTATTTGTCAGAGAACACCACAATTTCTCAAAAATAAGTTCGCCTATTTTGTTATTTTGGGTTATTTGGGGCTTTTTTTGTGCTACATTGTTAAGAAGATAGCTGTTCTCATCTCAGTGGTAACAGGATGAACAGTTATAGAAACCAACAAATTATTGTCCACCACAGTTATGACACATAAATATTATTATTATGTTCATATACAGTGTGTTCAGCAAGGAATGGGACAGCGTGATATCTCGCAAACGAATATTTTCAATTCCGAAAAGTTTGTAATAAATGTTCGGAAATAACACGTATTTCAACATAATTTTTTTAATTAAATATATCACCGCTAGGTGGCGCTACTTAACTTTTTATGGAATAACCTACTTTTTATTCGTTTTTTACAATCTGTATCACATTTTTTATGGTATTCTGTGGATATTATTTCCTTCAATAAATTAAAAATTTGTTAATTATTCACAATTGTAAAAATTAATTTATCTGTTATCAATTCTATCAACAATTAACGGACACGTATGAAAATAAACATTGAAAGTGTGTTTCAGTTTGACAATGGTTGAAGCACTAGAAACTTTGCGTAGTCAGTGCAGTCTTAATTAGGCGTTATGAAACTTGTGGGGAATGTAATGCAGGCATATTCGAGTTTTTCATTTAATTTACTTTATCCTTACTTATTACTTTAGATTATCTTTTTGTTTTGTACAACATGTTCAATTTGACTTTAAACTATATTTTTCTGTATCATTTAAATTGTGATTAAAATTTTTACTATGTTATTTTTTGCATATCTCCACAGAATACATATGTACTACCTTTAGGTCTTGTGTTAACTATTTAAAAGTATTTGGAAATGTTTATTCGTTTCGGAGATATAGCGCTGTCCAATTCCTCTCTAAACACGCGAATGTTTTAAACCATTTCTTTTTCCAGACATCTAAATCAGTTACTGCTGAAGAAGCAATATTCTCTTTTCGTGGAGTTTTGGAAGAATGAAGTAATGACTTGCTAGTAAACAAAGTCCAATAGAAAAAACTGATTTCATTTAGGCTTAAGATAAGATTTAGCATAAGACATTTCTTGTGACAAATGTGCTGTTAACTAGTGATTAGTGTACATCTTTGGTGTCAGATATTGACTAGGATAACGTCAATATCAGTACAGTATGATTCAATCATGTATATACAATATACATATGTATATAAGGTATATGGTTTTATTTTTCACAAAATGTTGTTTTATTTTATGACATATTGTCATTGTGGACGAAATTATTATTTATAATAATATACATTATTTATGAGTTAGCTATTATCCACCGATTTCAAGGTATAGTAAATCAATAATTGATAAGTAACAGATAAAACTTATATTAATTGCTAATGAATATTCTTTCGGATTTCCAGATTTTAACATAAAATTTGATATAACAATCTACTTGAGAATTTTTAATGATATCTTTAAATGTATCTATGCACTGGGTTTCCATTAAGATTCCTATTACACTCGAATTTATATTTTACTGAAACAATCTGATTCTGGCAGCTTTGCGATAACATTACATCTCTAATAATATCATGCATATAATTTAAAATAATTTCATCTTCCAACTGTCTTATCTTTGATCTTGGCCTTTAATACAACAAAAACATGTTCAGTGCATATGTATATCCACCATATATTTATTGGTTTAATTAACCTTAATTTTTGGGCATCTGTGTTTACTGAATGTAAATTTACTAATTCATGAACAAAAACTTGAAATATGCTCACTGACATAAGTAAGTAAACGTCGATATATTTTATTGAGATTATATATGTATGTATATTATTCTCTATTATGTGTAATTACAAAAAAATCTATGCGATACATACACCAAAAAGTCAAAAGTTAATTGTTCATCTTTATTATTTCTAGTTATAATTAATAATTATAATTCATTTTTGAAATTTTCACAAAAACTCTGTTCTTCTAAATGGAACACACTGCATATTTTCAGATATCCTTAAGAAAATAATATTTTGAACAACAGATTGTTATTACATTTTTTTGTATACCTACCTAAAAATTAGCAAATAAAAAGCATTTGTCCCTTTTGGTAATAGTCAAAATAATGAGCAAGTAGGCAATGACTTAAGGATGTATTTATTATTATGCAATTTTCTGTACAAACGCAAAAAGTGGTACTTATTTGGTATTAGACGTTCCGGAATTTATTTTGATAACAATATAACGCAGCAGTCAACATTTTTTGTGATGAATAAGTGGCATTTTCAGAGCAATAACTTACTAATGATTAACAGATAACCACCAAAGACTATAGGAAAATCTGGATGTGATTAGTTATTCCAAAATATTCGGGCATTGTTTACTTGTACATTATTTTATTTAAACATTCTTAAAAATATACAAAGTCCCCATTTTTAAAAATAAGTGTTTTTGTGAATATCTTGAAATATTCAATTGTTTTTACCACTCCAATTAGAATAGAAAATATCATCAACTTGCGGATTTAATCGACTTCGTGGGTCCAGTAATAAGGAAATTAGTTATGCTGGACACTTAGTTTTAGACACGGTATCTACATACATATGTATATTGCCCCTGCAGTAAAATTGTACGGCTACAGCGCAAGTGGTGTAACGAAAAGTAACGAGGAATGGAATCGAGCAATTTAGAGACGAATATTGATTTCGTTTATGTGTTTATTGGGCACCAATAGAACACATCTGGCATATGGTATGAAAGAGCAACCACCAGCAAGCAATATACACAGTGTGTCCAAGATAAGGATCCTAAGCATGGGAATCTCAGTACCTGTAGGACATACAGCTTAGGTTAAATTAGGAAAAAGTTGCGTTCTTTGAAGCTTATTTACATGCCGTTTAGAAACTTGAAAAATTTTCATGGCCTGCTGAGATATTTGGGAGAAACGGGAATTTGACAATATGGATTTTATTTCTTTCTGACTGAAGAGATAGCAAAAAACTAATAACACTTTCTCATTGGCACTTTTAAGGTACTACATGACATAAAGAATAGAAAAAATGCAATTTTCCTCTAAACTAAAAAAAAATGGCACGTAATACATCGTTGAATTTGTAATAAAAAATGGAATCAGATACCGGGTGTACTTTTTTTTCGGGCCATATAAAAAAATAAAGTTGATGATTGTTTCTCGAAAACAAAACGTCGGATATAAAATCTAAAAATACTGTCATGTAGTACCTTAAAAGTGCCAATGAGAAAGTGTTATTAGTTTTTTGCTATCTCTTCAAATAAAGTCAGAAAGAAATAAAATCCATATTGTCAAATTCCTGTTTCTCCCAAATATCTCAGCAGGCCATGAAAATTTTTCAAGTTTCTAAACGGCATGTAAATAAGCTTCAAAGAATGCAACTTTTTCGAACTTTAACCTAAGCTGTATCTCCTACAGATACTGAGATTCCCATGCTTAGGATCCTTATCTTGGACACACTATACATATATATATACATATATAGATGTTCTTCAGGAAAGGACTGGGTTATTCCATGAAAAGTCAACCAGAAAATTATTATTTTTAGTCTTACTATTTTAAGATTTCATTGAACTTGTATAATCTATTCTGCCTATAAGTAAAAAATAAGTGTGCCAGAAACTAAAAAAAATATGCTTTTGTTCCTTCTAGTTCCGAACTGCTTATAATTTAAATTTGTTTTCTTGACTTGTGGAACACGTTTTAACACATTATAAGCTTTCTTCTATAAATCTTACACACATGTGCTCGGGCTCATATTTTAGTTCTTCGTATTGGTTTTATTTTGGTTTACAGCTTCACGCATTTTATCTAAAACCATTTTTTTGTTGTTACTATAGATGTTATTCTACCGTTTATTACTTACATTACCCGGAAATTTGAAAGTGAGATAGAATGTATAGGATGACGAGTTGTAGACAAATATATAACATACGTAGCTCTACTATTAAATTATGTTTAAGCGAAACAAAATCAAAATCTATTCAATTAAAGCAACTCTGCTATATAAACTTTTGAAAACTTGTCTTTTAAAGCAGTACCTAACGATTTTTAGAATGTATGATTTCAGGAGTCAATTAGTTTTTATTTCTGTTTTGGGGAAGAAAATTGCTGTTTCATTTCATTTCATGAGTTTAAAATTTGAAACATTTGTTACTCATCCTTACAGAAAAGTTGTTTCCCAAGCATTTTGTGTCCGTTCAAAATTTATTATCAGGGGATTTGCACGCTAGTTCCTAATCAACATATTATTATATGTTTTTATAAGATGCGGAATCTGTAGCTGGTGAAATAATCATCATTATTCTTTGATAAATTCACGCTTGCTCATTGAAAGACGTTTCCAACACGAGCTTTTGATAAATATTTGGTGCGATATTATCGACAACTTCTCGATCGGCCCATTTCCACAGAGATTTAACGGAAAATAATATTTGCATTTCCTATGAAACGATTTACACGAGGTATTGAATAGTATATCTCTTAATGTAAGATAAAATGTCACGAAATATAGATGCCTCATCACACTTTGCATTAGTTGCACAAAATCATTTGGATCATCGTATCATATCAGAGGATTGATATTGGACTTTTCTTGGCTACCAGATATTAATATATTAGATTTTATCTGTGGGGTTACATTAACGCTTATGAAATCAATACTCGAAAAAAACTTGAATAAAAGATTCCAGAATCAAAATACCGAGAGGTCATTTGGTAAAAATGCTAAGACAATGTAATGCAGTAAACGGGCGTCAAGGTCAACATCTGTTAGGGAAGATTAAAATAACGTTTTATTATTGTAAATAAATGTGTTGTCTTTTCATAAGTTTTACTATAAATAACCTGTGCCTTGTCATCTTGTAACATTTTACGGAGGCAACTTTAGTTCAAAGTAATTGCTTTTCTTTCTCCTATTGCCGTATGGTCCATACGTTATCGAACACCTTCTACAACACTATACATATTAAGTTATATATTAGCCGGACCACGTACTTGTAGGACTTATAGAACAAAAGTTATGCTGTGTATTGTAAAAACCAAAAACTAAAAAAATGAAATCACATAAAAATTAAAAAAATATATTTTGGTATGTATGTACATTTGTAGAGATATTTTTATTTCTACTTATGTTTCGTGAAATTTAAAAAAGATCTGGTAGGTTCGAAATTCGACCCTACGTAGATGTCCAAGTTTAATTGTTTCTTAAGGCTCTAGATTCAGTCAAAGAATTTTAGCGTTTTCAGGGGTTTCGTAGAAAACTGATTACAAAGTAACTATTCCATATATTTGAATACGGTTTTCGCCAATTCTTTGCTAAAGGATAATACTATGCTTCTATAGAGCCCTATTTTTGAAATAAATTGGTATTTAATTATTTATTGTTTTATTGACCTCTAAGTGGAAATAAATCAGGAATTAAAAGATAAGTGCTTTGTGTATAAACAATATTTGACTTTTTCAAAAATGTAGCACCATCGAAGCATAGATTAACATTTCAGCTATAAAACAAATTTAAAATAATAACCCTATCTATAAAAATAAGCTCATAATCATATTTGTTCCGAACCCTTACATCGGACATTTTCTAGCTTTTTCTCGCCGTAAGCCGGCGAAATCTTAGGCAAATTTACGAACATAATGTGGAAAGCGTAGTGGACCACATTCAAATATAATGCTAGTAAATTACTTTGTAGTTTATTTACTGTGAAAATGCTAAAATTCGTGGACTGAATCTAGAGTCTTAATAGGAATAAAATACACAAATGATGCCGTCACATTGTTTCTATGTTCTTGAATAAGACATAATGGTATGAACCATTGAAAAATTGATTGTCGCATTTCGTTTTCGAATTATCACAAAAAAATCAGTTTCTGTTTAATGAGTAACGCTCGTTTATTTATTAATGCGAAGAAAAGTAATTTTCATATGCTTTGAACATTTTTTTGATAGAAACGCAGAAATATAGTTGTTATTGCAAATGGTTAAAACTCGAATTATGACAAAGTGGTGTTTTGTATATGGAACGTATAGTTTACTATGGCCTAACTTAGTTTTTTTTCAAAAACCGCTCAGCGACACTTACCACAATATAAAAAAGAAGTACGACATAAAATAAGAGACAACCGCTTTTAAACAACATCTAGATTTTTACAATTAGCATCTTACATAATTTAGATAATAGCTGTGATTCTAGAAGTACTATTTGAACAAGTGAACAGTATATTAAAAGTGTATGTGTTTAAAATTATGGCTACTTTGACTTTAGCATTAGGTATGCCCGGTATTCGATAATGTTGTATTTTAGCTAATCGAATGTATGAAGAAACACCAAATAACGAATACTTTTGTTAAAATTCTAAACCGACATTTTTGTAAATAGTTTTCTATTTATTCTATTATGATTTAGTATCCATTGTTCTTAATTTGTTAACTGTGTTGAAATGAATGCGATTTTAATCTTCCAGATTCCTAGATTTATGAGATTATCTTTATTCTGCGTATTGATTATAATTTCGGAATATCTTCTACTTTGGATGCAACATTTTAACATAAATATTTCTTAGTTTTTATAATCCGCAAAATTATAAAACAAAATTTTGACGAATAATTTGAAAACAAAAAAAGACGATAGCCAATTTTGATTTGCACTAGTCAGTTTTTCTGAAAAAAGCTATTATGGTTTTCCTATATTTCTTATACTTATTAAGATTTTGAGCAAACACACGTAATAAAATATTTTATCACAAATGCATAATCTGGATCGAATTTATACGAAGAGAATAGAATGAATTAGAATGTTTTATTTTAAGAAAGTCCTTCTGAATTTTCATATTGAAAAAAAAAGTTTCATATCTACACATCCTCTTTTTATAAATTAATCAGTGACGATACTGCATATATTTAATGCTACTGCAGTACTACATAGTCGATAGACTTCCAATATAATATAAATCACACTTACCAAATTCGATCCACTGCCTTTGTTGAATCCTAGAAAGGACAGCTTTCTCAGGTTAGTCTTGTTCGCATGGTCACTCATGATGAACAAAAATTAAAAACAACAAGCACGTAAATTATTTGTTCCACTGTAGAAGATCAGTATCACACACTAATTAGTCGTATGCACAGTAATGTAAAACAAGTCTGTCCAAATGTATCAATTATTTACACAATTTAAAAGGAATACTACGGAAGTCCAGCACGTGATTTTTTTCTAGGCGATCTTCCAAGCCGCGTTATGGCGAATAAAATTTGTGTCAACATGGGGTACCCTATATCCGACGTTTCGATAAACTTTCGCGTACCGTCAGAAAACCGAATTTTAAAATTTATCGGCTCCGTGACTCGGGAATCTCCACAAGTGATACCGCTAAACCTGAAAAAGTCGCTTATATTAGTACTTTATCGCATTCAATTAGGTATGACAATGTGTCAAAACTAAATATTACACGCAACATATCACATGAGCATTAACGAAACCTCTGATTTCTATCTGGGAGACACGTGATAAAATACAATATGTGCGAGCGTTGTGTTTTTGTATTTGTGCGTACTGTCCGGTGTCAATCCATGTTGTCTGTGTTGTAAAAATCGAAGACGGTAAACTGTATTGAAATGTGCTAAATCAATTATGCATCTTTGAGTACATTGTGTTAAACGTAGTAGTAAACATACAAATAGATTTTATTACTTATCAAGGGTAATCACTGATAGGATTAAAAAATAAAGCTACTGTGTTTCGAACAAATAACAAAAATTAGATAAAGCAATGAAATGTGAAGTATAAAATATTTTCTTATTTTATTTTAAATTTAATTACAATATACATACAAGAAACATATATAGGGAAAATTAAAACTCTAGATTTTATTTCAAGATGATTTATAGATTTTGTAGGGATCACTTCTTAATTTAATATTTGCTTCTTAATCTTATGGAATGCTGATGTTTACAAAGGACACTTTGCTTCAGCTACGGTAAACAAATGCTTTAGATTATCCTACTTATCCTAAAGTGCCTCTTATTCGATGTTGAGTTTCGTGAACATTTTAATTAAAAATTAAACACAAAAAAAGCAGTTTTTTAGATTGTCTACTATGCTGGCTATTATATTTTTATACTCTTTAATGTGACATTCTGAATTAAAACAAAAATGTGTGGTAGCTACAGTTTCGATCAAAATCTATAAAGCGTAGCTATGAGCTAGTTGATCCAAATAAAAGAATTAAGAAATTAGAGTTTAAATTTTATCATCATTTGACGTCTATCGTAATATACATATACCATACTACGTCTGCCCAGAAATGGACAAATCATGATAAAATAACATGAAAATTTATTACTTCTGCGTATAGTAGCGTCATAAACATGCATACAGGTGCAGGTTTTTAAATAGTATTATCATGTAAACAGGATTTTTTTCCCGTTATGTTGATTTGATGATATTCGATTGATCAATCAGAAAGCGATAACGCCGTAATAGGCTACTTTAGTTAGTCATTTCTTTGCGATACAAAGTATAGTGTATCAGCAAAAACATCGCAACAATACATTACATTAAAGCTAATAATGCTTAAATATTTGCATTGTAGGTACTCATTTGCAAAGACGAATTTACGTTTATTTGCTATTAAAAATTAATGAAGTATGTTACTTTTATATTTACATGCCACAAAATGTTTATAGGTAAGTTTATAAGGCCGTAAAATTCGTCCAGTATGTATAGGTTACGGTTGGGTAAGTGAAACTTATTTTGTGTCGCAATTATTCTGTTTCTACAGAATGATAATATGAAGTACCACCAGTGTATTTACAATTCTTATTAGAAGGCATAAACAATCGAGAGACTTGCATTTTGATATGACTATAAGTAACATAAGTACATAAGCGTATCATAGTTCTAGGGCGGTGGTATGCAGTCAGATGTAGCGAAATTATCGCTCGCTAGTACTCAAATGCTTATTTAACATCCTTGTTATGATTACACTGCTATGGTGACAGTGTAAATTTTGATCAGGCAAAAACATATATAGGCCAATAAAATTAAGAAAAAATCCGGTTTGAGGAATTAATTTCCAGCAAGCTGGAAATCGGTTTAAAACCTCTATTTGGTCATAAATCTGAGTTTGTACCATCCCAGGTGGTGAGCTTAACTTTCAGCAGCCGAAAAACCGCCAAATTTTTGCACCTTTTTTATTTTTTTTTTACTTGTAGCTGGAAAACGGTGCGTCGGACGGAAAATGTCATTGTATTTAAAAATACAAGGACTAAATTCTGCGTCGACTGACATTTAAAAAATCAAATTCGGTTTAGTGGTATAGCCAAAATCGAATGTTAAAAACGAAAAAAATTTCGTATTTTGGTGCAACCTTACATTAACCGGCTTTCCAGCACCACATATCTTGAAAACAGATACTACTATTGAAAAAACACGTGGAATAAAAGTTGTAGAGAATAAAATTTTACGTTACATAGATACCTTAGTTTTTAAATACATTCAAGTAACAAAAACAATTAATTAGTTTGTTGATGAAAAGCTCGATAGGTATGCAGCACAAAATGTAGCAGCATTCATGTTCGCATTTTCTTAGATGTTGATGGTCCTTCATCTGAGAAGCTCGGACGGCGCGGTTGTATAACAAGTTCCTCTTTATCGGGATTATCTTCAACGGGACTATCCTCACCAATTTCTGCTTCTAGAGCAATATTAGTCACATCCTCATCCTCGAAGAATGCTGAATTCGAGCATGACTGGCCATTGCAGTCGAGCCATATTCTTGAACATTTCATGCCTACTTTTCGGCAGCTGCACTTCCCTGTACATTCCTTTGTACATTTGCAGGAAACAGTGTTGAGAATTTCAACTGCAGCTGGATCCTTAGTGTTTATGATGGGGAGAAACCCAAGGTCCGTCCTCCTTCATACCCAGCTCAGAGGATCCTTTGGTACCAGCCCTGGATATGAAGGTACATCCGCAGAATATGTTGGGCGGCGGCTACATTTGTTGGAGGTAAAGAAGCCAGCTCGAAAGTTGGCTTTGTTAGTGATCTTGAAAATGTCTCGTAGCGGATTTGGTCCAAGGAGGTCTCATCTGCCTGAGGTGAATAGAGGGCTACCAAGAATCGTTGACCTGCTGAAATGAGAACCTCAGGATCGGCATCTTCATGATGGAAAACCTTGACAGTCTCTTGTAATGTCGTGTTCTTTTGCATGTCGTGTTCTATTGAAGAAGCTTGACAAACTTCAACTTCCCTTGGCGATAGAATGCAGAGGTTGTGTCACATCCACTGATTGCATGTAGGAACAGAATATGTATTCTGTTTGACAACGGACGCGAAGTTGAAGTACTTGGAAGAGTAGAAGGTGTTCTAGTAGTATCTGTTTTCAAGATATGTGGTCTTGGAAAGCCGCTTAATGTAAGGTTGCACCAAAATACGATTTTTTTTTTCGTTTTTAACATTCGATTTTGACTATACCACTAAATCGAATTTGATTTTTTTAATGTCAGTCGACGCAGAATTTAATCCACTGTATTTTTAAGTAGAATGACATTTTCCGTCCGACGCACCGTTTTCCAGCTACAAGCAAAAAAATAAAAAAAGGTGCCGAAATTTGGCGGTTTTTCGGCTACTAAACGTTAAGCTCACCTCCTGGAATGGTGCAAACTCAGATTACACGCATTTAGGACCAAATAGAGGTTTTAAAATATATTAATTTGATTGTCCTAATACGGTATTATGTGAATGTGATATTCAAGTCTATTCTGTGACTTTGTTGCTAATAATGGCGGTAGCCGGATACTTTTTACAACTTTTTTAGCAATTAGATGCTAATTTCTAGTATCTCCATTAAACCAAACATCATGCAAAATTTAGATAATAACCTTTGGGACTGTTGCTCAGTTAATCATGTCACTCACAATTAGTGGTCTAATTTCAACAATTTGAATTTTTACAGAATTGCAAAAAATTTCCTACCAACTTCATGATTTAATTACGATCGTTTTAAAAACAGGCAAGACAAACATAGCGACAGAAGGATAAAGAAAAATAAGTAAAATAAAAGGAATAAGACATCTTTCACTCAGATAATGACAAAAGAAATCTTTATTGTGAAGAAAGAAATAGAAAATCAACAGTCACTAATACGACATTGTTTCCACGTCAGCTTAATTTAATTAATAATTAATATTTAGTTCTGAATATTTAAAAATTTCTTACATTATACAAAGTATCAGTTTTTAACTCTAAAACTATCTATCACTTCCAATAAAGTGTTAGTTTCCAAATAAGTTAATTACAAAGTTCGATTTTGGTTCATATTTGTTAGCCACAAAAATGTGGAGTGGGTTGGAATTATCTTGTCATATTGCGCGGTCATGGCATTAGCATCTATACGTTTGTGCCGTGGGACAGGTCGTGCGCAATATAGATCTATATATGCAGTACTTTGCCATTGCCTAATTGCGTTTTTTAATTAAATTTATGATTAATATTCATATTATTTTAATATTCATATTATTTTAAACTCTTAAAAACATACTTTTTATCAATGAACCTAATCCTGTTTGGTATATATATAAATCACCCAAGTAAGATTAAAATACAAATATGGTTATACTTATAATTTATTTTTTATTTTAATGTTGTCAGGTTCGTCTAGACGTGTAAAGTTAACTAATGCAGCTTCTGAAGAAGCCAATACTATGAAAGATGCAACGGTTGTATACATTGTAACAAAGTGATGAGATATTCTACAAAGATGATATAAATTCATGTGAAAGTGTTATATCGAAAATAATGTAATACTGTAAATAGTTACTGTAAATATTGCAATAGAACTATTGTACTTTTACGTTAACTACAAATAACTTTTAACAAATACGTTGCTGGAATGATTTTAGTAGTAAATTTCAGTTACGTCCACTGGTACTGTTGCAATAAAGTTGCTGTAATTGTATATTATAATAATGATATAAAATTTTAAATTCAAATTGTTGAAATAATAAAAATAATGGTTGTAGTTAACGCTACAAAGGCAATGTAATTTTGCATTTGAACGAATGTTATTTTATACATACGCTATTGTATTTTTGCAGTGATCCATTAAAAAAAGTGACTTTCTTCGATGCGAACTTAGTTAAAATGAACGTTAATTTTGGACGGACATATATACATCAACATAATTTTGAAGACGTAGGTTTGATGCGCTGTAATTCAGCTGGTAGCACGTCACAGATCAAGTATTCGCCTGCAATGGTTCCAGAAATACAGAATTTTTAACATAGCGTTGCAGTTGGCCGTGTATTTCAAAAAAGTTGAATAACTCAAAAACAGCTGATTTTGGCTATAAGATAAGTTTTGATACAGAATTGCATCAGCAATCTAAAGAACTCATAAAAAAGATATCATGTTATTTAAATTAAGAAGGATGACGTAAAGTAAGATCGTAAATAATTTCGTCAGAGTTTTCAGAATTGAAGGATTTCAGAAACTTCGAAATGTTCTAACGAACCAGTTCCGTGAATAACCCTGTAGACTGGGCATTCGTAATATTGAAAAATAAGCAACACTCCATAGTGAAACACACAAAGTGTGAAAAACATATTTTAAAATAACTATATATCACATGAGTTTTATTATAAACAAAGTAGAGGTTTATTCTACGAAACAGTATTAATTTGATATGTGCATATATGTATGTCGCTTTTAAAGCCAGTTTAAGCGAACACCAATTTTAAGGTAGTCCATATAAGATGCCTAAAGTTAATAGTTGTTCATAATATATAATTGTAAAAAAATATTCAGTAGTTAACTTAAAATATGCTTTACAATTTTCATGTGTTTTAACTTCAAATTCTGATCGGCTTTCCAATTTCGAATGTATAGGTTACATACATATGTAACATCATCCTGAAAGACGGATATCAATGTATTGCAAATTTTGCACTTATTTTCGGAAATACTTTGCTTATAATTGTTTTGAATCATCCAGAATGCTGAATAAAACTAACATGCAGCAAACGGCTGCAGTGGACTGCTTCAATTTTCAAAGCAATAAATATATATTAATGCACTGGCGTTTCGTTGCATTCAGGAAAATTGGACGTATTTTTACGTAAGATACTTTATTATAAAAACAGGAACGCACAAGTCACGTATAACTATGTTGACATATGTAAAAAACTTATTATTATAAACAAAAATTAAAAATTGAATAGCAACCAATAAAAGGGCACATTGTGGTTGCTAACAAGCACCTCGCCTTGAAACCAGAGATTCAACCAAAGGTTTCAACAATACAAAAGAAAAATAATAAAAATAAAATGAGTATACATGTATATAAGCAAAAACTAATCAGTAACGTCACTTGGTAATGTGCATAAACGATGTACAGATCGACGCACTCTATTTCCTTTAGGTAATTGAATAGAAGCAGATCTAAGGACTAATGTCTGCCTAATGTCCATTGTAGAGGCGGTGCATTCTCGTCTTGAATTAGCACTACAAAATCGACTTTAACCATATCAGGCAAATGTTGAAACCACTTGTTCCGCCTTTGCAAATCTGCTACTACTTCCTTACTCCATCGACGCCAAAAATGCTCCATTAACTGTTCAGCTCGCTGATAAGTTGTAAGGCGGTTCTGCCTTATATTCGATACATCGCTTTCAGGTAAAGCTCTTAAAGAACGCCCAATGAGGAAATGTTAAGTTAAGTTAAAGGAATAGGGTCCTTGGGGTCAGAGCTGAGATAGGAGAGGGGTCGTGAATTCAATACAGCTTCAATCATAACTAATGTCGTATAAAAATCTTCAAAAACTAAGTTTGCGTTAGCTAAAATTCTTTTCAAATGATATTTTACACATTTCACACCACTTTCCCACATGCCACCTTCATGAGGTGACCGTGGAGTAATAAATTTCCAATCAATAGATTGATTGATCAAAAATGGTATAAACATATTTGATGAGTCACTGTTATGCAATAAATTATAAAGTGAATCTAACTTATTTTTTGCACTGCGAAAAGTTGTAGCATTATCACTAAAAATGCAGTGAGGTTTCCCTCGACGTGCAATAAACCGCTTTAAAGTGCTAATAAAAGCTTCCGTTGTAGCAGAAGTAACCAATTCTAAGTGAATAGCTCGTGTAGTCAAACACACGAAAACACAAATATAAGCTTTATATAATTTAGCACCCCTAGTGCGTCTATCGTTAATGAGAACAGGACCAGCATAGTCCAGGCCAGTGTTATAGAAAGGATAAACTCGTTGCAATCGAGCACTAGGCAAGTCGCTCATAAATGGATGTTGTACTACTGGTTTGGCCTTATAACAAGTCACACAACTTCTAATAAATTTCTTTACAGAATTTCTACCATTGATAAGCCAATACTTTTCCCGAATATTGTACAACAATTGTTGAGCACCGCAGTGCAATAACTCACGGTGATATTTATCGATTATTAAATTGGTGAATTTATGATTCTTGGGCAGTAATAATGGAAATTTCTTTTCAAAAGCAAAACCAGAATATTTAAGTCTACCACCAACACGAATGCAACCGTTAGCATCGAGAAAAGGGTTAAGAGCTTGTATACTGGAATTCTTAATCGCTTTATTAGCAGCGAGACATTTGATTTCTTGATAAAAAGAATGCCGTTGACACAAGAGTACTAACCGCAATGTGGAGTTTTCTAATTCGGAAATAGTTAATCTGCCAAATATCTTATCTTTAGCTTTTAAGTTTGAAATCAAGCGCAATACATATGCGAAAATTGTTTGTAACTTTCCAAATGTGGAATATTTAGAGAAAAGCGAATTAGAAAATAACGCATCTGAATGAATAGTAGATATATTAGGTACGATACTTTTGGCTTTGCTTTCTAAAGATTCATTCGGATTAATATGAAAATCTGTGATCCCAAGTGGATTCGTGGGAAGCTAAGAATGGTGGACCAGTATACCAAAAAGAGTACGGATTTTGAAGATCGGTTAACTGAGCACCGCGTGAAACAATATCCGCAGGATTATTACAACTTTTTACATAGCGCCAAATCTTAACATCGGTTAATTCTTGAATAACAGCTATTCTATTACCTACATAAACCTTGTATTTGTTTGGATAAGAATTAATCCAATTCAAAACTATTTGAGAGTCAGTCCAAAGAACAATACGATGAAACCTTAATTTCATTGTGCCGATTACCTTCTGAGTCAATTCGCTAAGCATGACTGCAGCGCAGAGTTCTAGCCTAGGAATTGTAATGGTCCGCAAAGGTGCGACACGCGATTTGGAAGTTAGTAAATTGGTAAATATACCATCAGAAGTGATGCATCGCGCATATAGACAAACCCCATATGCCACAGAACTAGCGTAAAAAAATCCATGCAGTTGAATTTCTGCATAAGATGAAAAAAGACAACGTGGAACTTTAAGTTCATGCAAACATTGAAATTGGAGCTTCAAGCTTTGTCCATTCTGCTTCTATGTCTGCGGGAACGGGATCGTCCCAATCCAGACGCAATTGCCACAAAGCTTGGACTAAAAGTTTGCCTCTTACCGTTAGAGGTGTAACCAAACCTAAAGGATCAAAAATTTTTGATACAGATGCGAGAATACTGCGCTTCGTAGCTTTAGAAGACCGCACTGGAAATTCAGCCTTGCAAAATAACAGATCCTTTTCGGAGTTCCAATGGAGACCAAGCATTTTGAAATCTGTTCTTTCGCCGATCGGAATTGTCGAGAAGTCGATGTTTTCGGCGAATGATTGATTAAGAACTTCCAATTTGTTAGATATGAATTTTCTAATAATTAAGCCATAAGAAGCGAGAATTGAAGAAATTTCGCACTTAATTTGAAGCGCATGCTCTATAGAATTTGTACTGTATAAGAGATCATCCATGTAAAAATCTGTGCATATAACATCAGCTGCTTCTGGGAAGGTATCTTTATGTAGATCGGCAACATAACGCAAACATCTGGTTGCTAAAAAGCTGGCTGAAGCCGTGCCGTATGTGAGGGTATTCAAATGATACGTATGTAGAGGTTCAGTAGGCTTAGTTCTCCACAGAATATTCTGAAACTTCGTTTCCGAAGGCCTGACATTAATCATACGATACATTTTGGCTATATCGCCACAAAGAGCTACCTCGTGTGAACCAAATCTGAGTAAAATGTCAAACAGATTATCCTGAACTTGAGGTCCGACTAACTGAGTATCATTAACAGAAACGCCTGAGGAGGATTTACAACTAGCATCAAAAACCACACGAAGCTTCGTAGTTAATGACGACTCTCTTATTACAGCATGATGAGGAATATATTGGAGAGGAATATCAGCTGTATTAATTGGACCGTCGTACGTATTTATAACACTTGATTTTGTAAATGAGGTATCAGCAGAGGATGGCTCCTTTGAAACCTTTGTCATATGACCCATATTCTCATATTCGGACATAAATTCAGAATACTGCTTCAACAAACGAGAATCCTTATGAAGACGTTTTTCTAAATTCAAAAAACGACGATGTGCAATACTTTTAGACTCTCCAAGTGAAGCTAACTCTTTATTAAATGGAATGAAGACCATACAATGACCAGTATCATCAATTTTAACTGTATCCAAGAAATAATTTTCGCAAAATCTCTCTTTTGATGACAGAGACGATAACTTGGAAGGAGGTTTGATACTATCTATTTCCCAAAACTTGATCAAATTTTGATTTAATTCTCTCAGAGATGGGTCCCCTTTCAAAAGACAACAGTTCGTAGAGAGGGCTAGATTACTCAACAACGATACTTTAGGCAAGCAGCAAGTAGGTAAATGACCTATGGCTACCCATCCTAGCAAAGTATTCTGTAATATCGGCTTAGACTTCCCCAACAAAATCCTGTCAGGTAACATAATACTAAAGAATGTGGGAGAACCTATAAGAATGTCGATATTACTTGATTTGTTGAAATCTGAATCGGCTAACCTAATATGATTAGGCAGCTTTAACGCTCTCTTGTCAAACGAAATGCGAGGTAAAGGATTTGCGATTTTAGGTATCACTAAACATTTTAACTTTGTTTCATACCTACCAGTTGTTGATGAAATTCTCAAGGATGTATATTTAGAGCAAGCAGAAACGGAACAGTTTATACCATTAAGTTTAACGTCGATTGGTGAATAAGATAAACCTAATTTGTTACAAAGTTCTTCAGAAATAAAATTACTTTGTGAACCAGAATCGAGAAGTGCTCTCACTGTGATGCTACCATTATGTCCAGAACCTTTTAGTTGAACGGTAGGTAAAAGAATCTCGGAATTGTTGGAAAAGTTGCATACAACAGATGAATTTTCAAGTTCACAGTTTTCTCTGCGAAATGAATGATTACGCGTACGATTACCAGAAAGACTACCATTGCGCTCTTGGCGAAAACAGAGTAAATAATGATGTCTATCTTTACAATATTTGCAATTAACAGACGATTTGCATTTTGCACGAGAGTGTAATAAACAAACAAAACAAATCTTTAAAGATTTAACCTTTTTGTACCGTGCTCTCACTGACATGCCCAAGAAAGAAGGACATTGAGGAATTGAATGTTCCTCTTTGCATATTAAACAAGATTTTTCAATAACTTGCGATAATGCGTGAGCGGTTCGAGGTGATCTTTTAACTATATCTGAAGTTTTACTAAATTGATTCTTACTCTGACTAATACGCGAATCACCAACAATATCGCAACGCGTCGAAAGAAAATCAATTGTTTCCTTTAAAGAAGGAATTTTCTTAGGAAAAGCCTTTGTAAACGCGTGTGAAGTGCGACTATCCGTTTTATTCTGCGCAACATAAGCCAGCATTGCAGCTTTATACTCTTGATCGTTGACCTTCTCATTCTCAATAGCTCTACAATGAGCAATAAATTTGTCATAAAATTCCCTTAATTGTGACTCTTTAACTAAAGCTGGTGCTTCAAATAATGATTCTAATTGACTGAATATTAATAATCTGCGATTATGAAAACGTTCTTTTAATAATTCCCTTGCAAGCTCCTAACTAGCCTCGGTAGATTGCATATCTTTAACTATTTGAGCTGCAGAACCAACTAAAACATTTTTTTAAATATAAAAATTTCTCAATCGCTGACAGTTCACTATTTCTGTCAATCAATGCGTCAAAGGTGTCAATGAAACTCCTAAATTCGGTAGAATTGCCACCAAAGTTAGGTAAGGTAATTTTGGGAAGCTTGACATTCTCACGAGAATTCGAATTATCTACGGCGCTATTGATAGAATGCATACTTGCCGTTTTAATGTTCGATTCATTAGAATTTATCTCATCCTTTTGTAAAATATGTGCAGCGTCAGCCAATAATTTGATGTAATCTTGAGTGAATTCCGATAATGTCGGAAATTCATCGAGAGACACATTTTTAACTGAACACTGCTCATAAATTTGACGATATTCGCCCAAAGTTTGCTTAACTAAGTCCATGTGTATTTTGATTTCATATATATCTGGAATAATTTCACTATTTGACTTTATTTCGTCGACAATATTTTTAAAGGATGTAAATGTATCCATTACCGATTGAGCTCTTATCATGTAGATTTTGGCGTCATCGTTGTATTTGCTCCTTTTAGGACCCATTTCGAAATCAAAATACAACAAAACTGGAAATAATTGTATGTGCTATCAGAGCATTTTTAAAAAAGACGAGACTGATAAGAACTATGTATACATAAAAATAGTAAAACAGACGCACTAGAGGATAACAAAAAATAACGCTACTATTACAGTAGGTACCTACGTGTTTTAAGCTACAAAAAAGAATGCCTTGATTATGACACACAAGTGACTTGAACCGTCAAAAAGGAATTGGTCTACAAATATGCATAAGTCAACAAAAAAAACTATATCTGTGAATGTGAAATGCGTATTTGTGTTTCTGAATATGAAAACCGTATGAAACTACACGCGAGAAATTATAAAAAATTCACGACCCTTACAAAGTCGATAGCGAAAGGCTATAAGACTTACTGTGACGTAACGATTTATAGATAGGACGTAACTGCGTCCATTATCTTCATTCTTCTAAATTTTTATTCCATTACACAAACGAAACATCCGGCTCGAAGGACCAAAATGTTTTGAATGATCCAGAATGCTGAATAAAACTAACATGCAGCAAACGGCTGCAGTGGACTGCTTCAATTTTCAAAGCAATAAATATATATTAATGCACTGGCGTTTCGTTGCATTCAGGAAAATTTGACGTATTTTTACGTAAGATACTTTATTATAAAAACAGGAACGCACAAGTCACGTATAACTATGTTGACATATGTAAAAAACTTATTATTATAAACAAAAATTAAAAATTGAATAGCAACCAATAAAAGGGCACATTGTGGTTGCTAACAATAATCAATTTTGTTTTATCTTGCTTTTTATTTATATCGAACTTAAAGCTAGAGTATTTTATTTTTCGATACAATAGGTGAATTGCGATTCACTGGTTGACATATTATAATACAGCTGAAGAGGGCGAAGGGATTTCGTTTCGTATTCAACCTGTTCTCCGCAAACACGGTACACGTATGTAACTATGCCATCAGATGACATTGTAGAAGGAATGCAATAAATTTAGTGAAACTATACAAGTGAATTAAAAGTAGAAAATTACAGTAGCTACAACTGCAAATGCAAATTTACATCGATTATTTTGCGACATTGATAATGTTGGAGCAAGTTTTTGAAGAGGCTACTTACGTTAGTGGAGAAACGCCGAGTTAGTAGATTTTTGTATTCTTCTACTTTTATTTGAGTTTGTATTTATTTATTTTTGTATTATACAGGATTGTCACCTAAGCGCGCGCTGGTCTATAGCTCCTATACTAATGATGTTAGGAATTTCGTTCATATACTAATCTATACTACTTGCAAGACTCTATTTCAGGAAAATATTTTTAAGTATATAAGGTGACCCAAATAAGTGTGAAGATATGGAAGTAATTTTTTTTAAACGACGCCCCTTGCATTGTGTTGCACATTTCAGTTCATCTCAATGCACTTTATCAATTCCCAAAAAATTATTTCATTACTCCTGGTATTTCCGGAGAAATAAATTAAAAGTCATTAAAATGAAATTTTACGCACTAAAAATAGAAAATAAAAAAAAAACGTAGGAGCAATTTTTTGACTCACGATTTAGTATGGAGTGAGTCGAGAAAGGTCTAAGGATACTCTCACCTTGTTTACATTTCGTAAATTTTCTACAGGGTTACCAAAATTATGGTCGAACAATGACATATTTTCAAACTAATTTGTCTCACTTTTTTCAAATGGAATACCCTGTATTTTTTTTCACCACTTGATGCTTGCAATTAAAAAACAAATATTTTTTTTAAGTACAACTGTATTTAAATTCTCGACGGTTTTCTAGATATTTATGGAAAACCATTTATTTGGTTTTCCACGATAAATTTGTATTAACATTTAACTATGAATAACATTAGAGAATTTTACACATGATTAAATTAAGTATTCAAACAATCTACCATTTTCTTGTAAACACAGATTTAACCTGTCTGTTAAAGACCTATTTGTATTTTGTAACATTAAAAGAGTAACTGTATCAAAGGCTTCTCTTATTCTTTCCCGCATGTTTTCTGGTGTAGTTGGTGGTATACGGTAGACCAGATCTTGAACATATCGCCACAGGCAAAAATCAACTTTGGTCAGATCTGGTGACCTTGCGGGCCATGGAACAGGTCCTTGTCTTCCAATCCAGCGACCTGGAAACTTCTCATTCAAAGTATGTCGAACTTGAATACTGAAATGAGCAGGCGCCCCGTCTAACTGGAACCACATTCTTCTTAACAGCCCTAATGGTATATTCTCTAGAAGGTTATCAAGGTCTTCGTCCAAAAATCTTTGAAAAATATCACCATTGAGATGTCCATCAAAGAAATGGGGTCCTATAATATGGTCTCCAATTATACCTCCCCAGACGTTTACATTCCACCTGTGTTGCCGGTCAACTGCCCTCTTAAAATTTGGATTCACATTGGCGTAATAATGTAGATTATGCTGTTCACATGACCATTATTGTGGAAAGTTGCTTCATCAGTAAACAATACAGTATTAAAAAACCGTACATCTTGAATTCGAGCGAGACCCCAATTACAAAAATTTATCCTGTTTTCTAAATCTTGCCTTAGAAGTGCTTGACTCAGTTGTACGTGATATGGATGGAAATGATGCTTCTTCAAAATCTTTTTAACTGAAGTTTGACCTATGTGCAGCAAATCACTAATGTCGGCTGTACTCCTATGTGGATTTTCAACAACACTTGCAATAATGTTAAATTCGTTTTCATCATTTAATATGGGCTTTACTCTGTCATGTTTTTCATATTTAACTGTCCCAGTCCTGTTAAATCGGTCCATCAATCTTTGAAATGCTCTTTCATCTGGGTGCCTTCTATCAGGAAACCTCTCGCCGTACACTCTGGATGCTAGAAGACAATTCTTTAAACATTCTCCGAGAATGTAAATCATATCAGTTGATTCTTGGATTGTATAGTTCATTTTTATTAAGAAAGAAAGATAATATGTGCAAGATGTCGCCGAGTGTCAGAATAATACGACAATAATTAATAACATTGTCATACCAACGAGTAATTTTTTTTCCATAACCGATTTGATCTATTAACAAAAATTTACTGTCGAAAACCAAATAAATGGTTTTCCAGAAATATCTAGAAAACCGTCGAGAATTTAAATACAGTTGTACTTACAAAAAAAATTACAAAATTTAATTCTGCATCAAGTGGTGAAAAAATATACAGGGTGTTCCATTTGAAAAAAGTGAGAAAAATTAGTTTGAAATATGTCATTGTTCGACCATAATTTTGGTAACCCTGTAGAAAATTTACGAAATGTAAATAAAATGAGAGTAACCTTAGACCATTCTCGACTCACTCCATACTAAATCGTGAGTCAAAAAATTGCTCCTACGTTTTTTTTTATTTTCTATTTTTAGTGCGTAAAATTTCATTTTAATGACTTTTAATTTATTTCCCCGGAAATACCAGAAGTAATGAAATAATTTTTTGGGAATTGATAAAGTGCATTGAGATGAAATGAAATGAAATGAAATGTGCAACACAATACAAGGGGCGTCGTTTAAAAAAAATTACTTCCATATCTTCACACTTATTTGGGTCACCTTATATACTTAAAAATATTTTCCTGAAATAGAGTCTTGCAAGTAGTATAGATTAGTATATGAACGAAAATCCTAACATCATTAGTATAGGAGCTATAGACCAGCGCGCGCTTAGGTAACAACTCTGTATACAGAGTGAGTGGTGAGAATGGCCTATTAAAAGTATTATACAAACGGAACGGAATTTTAAAACAAATTTTTGCAATTACATATGGTTGAATATGAACTATCACGTGAAAATATTTTTGAATAAATATCATTTCCGGTTAACCGGAAGTGGGCGTCAACTTCGATTTTTTAAATAGCATGCTATAAAATAAATTAGAAAATCAGCTTCTACAATGAATATTACACATATTTCATGTATCCTACCCTATACCTAAACAACATTCCTTCTGAGTTATTCGCAATTAAAGAAAAAACGTGACAGATACCGATTTTACTTTATAGTGATATTATGTCACCCTAGTTCGCTGGTATATTATAACATCTTTTCGGATACACATACAAACAAAACCACAAAATCGACTTTAGTAATTAATCTGTTCATTAATCGCTAACAGTAAGTTCTAGCTAACGAGTTATGAGTAACTAAACGAAAACGGCAAAAACGATTAGGCAGGTTATTACGAGACATATCATAATAATGTATAATAAGCTTCTGATATGGTTGATCACGAAATATTAAAAATGAGTAACAGAATTATAGCATACGTGGTAATAATATGTTTATTTGATACTTAAATCAACGTTCCCAGAATCCAGAAATACATTACATGTATGTGACTTTATACAGTCTTATGTTTCTACGATTCTCGGTAATTCTAATTACTAGTTTAAGTTACTGAAATTACTGAACGAATTATATGATCAAACAAAAATTTAATTATATACCTATTTTACAAATCCAAAATATTATTTTATGACCTCACATAACCCATATCACTTATACCTAAACTAAATACAGCAAATTTATAATTAATATACGGAATGTAGTACTAGTACGAACTTAACAGCCACAACCTCTTTTAGTTTTGATTATGTTATTTAAAATTATAAATATATTTGTAAATTATTACGCGTATGAAGTTGTAAACTTAATTACGTACTTACCAAGTCATAAACTAACCTTAACATGTAAGAGGTTGAAGATTGTGGACAATGGAATACGCAAATAATCTTCCCTAACCCAAGATACAATTCCTTTTAACTTCAAACCATATTCTAGATCATATCCATTAAACACATCCTATCATTTTGCTACATACAAATTAAGAAGTACTGGTCCCCTTTCTAACTGGCTTTATTAATGAGATGTTCTTTATCCAGTCCATAGTGCACAGTATTACTCATTGTGTATACATAGCTTCTAATAATACTTTAATCCATTTTGACAAGAAAGTCAAGATATTTTGACAGCTGTCACTGTTTCTTCCCATGCGTTATAAAATATATTAGTTACTTAGAGGGGAAGTAACGGCTGTCACAACGTTAACTAAACGTAATTAAGATGATCGTGGAGCTAGTGGGGTTAGCAGCCAATGGAAAAATCCTTATTAAAAGGAAATAAGACTCATTTATCTAAACCTTAAGCTTTCGATTTTTTATTAAAATCTTCTTCAGAAGGTAATTGATTAGTGTAAGAAGCTAGCAGTCACAGAACAAAACATCATAAAACGCACCATTAAAACTAATTAGTCATACTAGGCGCTTTTTTAAACTAAACACAACATGTTAAAACACATGCATTTTGTGTTTTAACATGTTGTGTTTAGTTAAACTATCACACACTATCACATAATGACATTTATTACTTGACATTTTATTGTAACTTTAGTTTATAAGTTTTGTAACCTCAAATTAAATGTCAAGGAATAAATGTCATTATGTGAAAGTGGCTAAAGTAACAATCCATTCACATAGCCTACTCTAATTATGATTTTTTTCGATGTGTCTATATTAGTTACATTCGCATTGTATAGAAAAAGTGAAGCAAGTGCACGTATACTTATACTTGAACGTTTTTTCACTTTTAGCACTATGGAGTGAAGTATCCACTTGAATTTGTTAATAGACAACCTACGTACTTTGTAATTATTCTTTAAATTTAAAGATAATCATGAGAAATAGCCATTCCTTTTATTCCCAGACAAAAATAGTATATTATGACACTAGTGCATAATCAAGCTTTTAAAGCACGAGTAACGAGTTTAAAGCCACGACGCGAAGCGGAGTGGCTTTAACGTTACGAGGTAGCGCATCGTATTCCTTCAATCAACGATATAACCTACAAATTAGACCGGTAACGTTTAGAGAACTTCTACGTCACGCAGCGTTTTGGTCACGTGGCTTCCTCGGGCATCTTTCAACTCAAAAAATCTCGAAAACCACAAGTCTTTAAAAAAAATAATTTCTGTTTCATTTACCGGCGATCTCAATCCTTTATAAAATGTTTAATTTCTGTTAACTTTTGAGAAATCTAGGTTGTCTATTATATCTTTGTATGTTAACACATTCGTTAGTACACAATCATGCTGGTAACTGTGTTATTGATTGGAACTATGTCAACGTAACACACTTGCTTTTTTATCCATCCAGGGATTTGTTTTTTTACTATGCCACTATTTATGCGTTCAGTCTTGTCTGTTGCGTCTACAGGCTAACAACTTCAACTACGAAAGCCAATTGATAGAAGAGGGTGGTGGGAGTTAAAATTAAATGTATCCATTTTTAGTATTGTCAACTTTTTATATGACAGGAATGTCAGTGGTTATGTCAATTACTTTACGGAACTATCAAACTTTCTCCTAAGTATTATTAAAACGTTGCTGATTGCTTATTTAGATACTTATCATATGTTTTTGAATATAAACGTGTATAATGTGTTAAAGAAACCACTTTATAATTTGCACTTTTTCATTAATTGTGTATTCCATAGGATAAAGTTCGATGGTTGGGTAAAGTATTTGACATAACTACTGGATAAATAGTTGACAATGCTAAATTGGATACTTTTAATACCTCCCACTACGTTCTGCTATCATTAGGTTTTCGTAGTTCAAGTTGTTATCCTGTATACGGAATGACTAGGTTAATAATTTTATGAATGTGAACTATATCGATACTTTCAAGTCAACTTAAAAAGATAAACCATGTATACATATGAAATAAATAAAGACTGCCCAACATGTTTGAAGTGAAAATTTTTTTAATATTGTTGACGAATGTGAAAATCATGTATTAGAAGTAAGCACATTCCGAAAAAATTCAAACAAACTGAAGTATAACAATATACCCTTTGTTTTCTTGTGAAAAGTTGCCAAGGATTTTTATTATATTTTTACTATTACTTACTTCCGTTACAATTGCAGATACAGAAAACATTGTAGTGTTTTATCCCTGCTGACTAAAAAATGTGATAATTTAGAGAACCATAGGTAAGTTGACCAGAAATTATACTTTTTTTTTTTTAATTAGGATTTACCTATAACCTTGTCTTTTTCTGGGTTAATTTTATATATGTTTATGTTGTGTGTCTTTAATTTCAAAGCAACTGTTCAAAGTCCCTTTTATACATATGTATGTGTACATCTCGTTTTAAGAAACCCAGTAAACACATTCTTTGATGTAGAATCAGAACTGCTAGCTGGCGAATTATAGCTATTTAGTAGTACCGTTACTGCCGATCTAAACTGGAAATTTGTTGTTTAAATGTTCCTAACCGTCATACACATATGTATAGTACATAGTAAATAACGCTACATTTTGATAATTCCTTGTGTGATTGACTGTTTGCATATTTATCTTTTAAAGACCTAACTAAAACTTTGGAGATACGAAAATATTACAAATTCTTTTCAATACTATCTTTTGAGGACTGCTTTTGCCCTCTACTTAAAAATAACTTTCAATGTTACTGAAATATGTATAATCTCCAGCCTCATTGGGTTATAGTGCTTCGTTAAAAATCTTCTTTCGTTAACAATATTTCATATTATTTTAATTATCTTTTAACGAATGTCTACAAAGATATATGTATATTCCGATCGGTGTAATAAAAATCACACGTATTTTCTGTCGTTTGCCTTCTGTGCATATAGTGTAAGTAGTAACAGTGTAGCATAGTGTAGTGTGCACTACACTAAATATCAAACAATCAAACTTACTGCGATATGTTCGAAACACGCAACGGTTCAGCTGAAATGACTGTAACTGGACGCTAAATAAGAACATTTGTAAAATTATTGATATCAAGTATAGAATCGATGTGGTTATAGAAACTACGAGTGTGAAAAAGATATTATTAATATGTTATTACTTTGTTCGATTGAGTTTTTTATATCATTGGGGTGTATTACTGTATTAGTTATTTCCATCTAGTGTTGTTTGTCTCTTTTTACGTAATATGTCATAATTACATGTAATAACTCTACCACAAAAATGTGACGCCACAACGAAGTAATACGGATGAACATCAAACGAAACGATAAATACATCTATGTATATATACGAAACTTATATTGTACAAACATTGCATACGCTGTATTACAGAGTAATGATGAACTGATAATAATGCAAGGGTTACGTTATTTGTTATCTTCGTTATCGACACAAATTTAATTAAACATGCTTGGTGAGGATTAGCGTCAAATGGGTACGCTGATATGTAGGAATTTCAGAACTCAGAACACTAATAGAATGTACCTACATGAATGCCGTTACATAAAATAATCATGGCATATGTACTTAAACTAATTGTAAGTACATTAAAGAAGTCATTTATAAATGAATTGTAAATATATGCTGATTCCAAATTTATGTCATGTTTAAGTTTTATCACGACAAATTATTTGATGCTTCTAAAACGCTGCAGAGTGCCCATAATACAATACACATGTATTTAAAATTATTCAAAATAAGTACTTAACAAATTAACAAGATAATTCCACGTTAAGTGAGACGTATGTATTTACTACATTGATACAGGCGTTCCAACCTTATCGTACGACAATCAGCTACCAGATACTTGTATTTCACAAGTGCTACAACTGATTTAAGCTGATAACATTTTGAATGACTACACTTTATTTAAGTATAAAACATACTTGCCCCTTGACAATGTGTATTAGTTTAAGTCAGTGGCTACTAAGTTACATTTATTGTATTACTATTGCAAATTAAATTGTCAATTTTGAGTCAGTTAATACCTAATGCAATTTCTGCAGATGGGATTTTTTTTTAATAAGTAAAGGTTTTATTTTAAAATAAACTTAATTCACCCGAAAAACATTATATTGATTGAATAATATTTACAGAAATTATATTCGCTTTTCAGCAACGTCGTTATTTGGCAAGCACAAATTCTCATCTGGAAAATTAGCATTTAATTATAATCTGACTGTACACACTTCATAGCTCATTAAATTCTGAAAGCAATCATTACCATTTTTTAAGCTTTGAGTGAAGGTGGTGTAAGAGCAAAGTTTAGCTAAATATGACTAAAATAACAAATTGCGTTTTAAGTAAAGTCTTAGTAGTCATCAATAGACAATAATTTGTTACTGAAATATAGCAAAGAAATTAAAGAAAATGTTTCTGTTGTATATATCAAGAATTAGACTAACTAAATCCGTAGAATAAAACCGGTCCCAGTCGGTAAGTTATTTAGTACCTCCTAATTTGTACCGCACAAAAAATTGTATTTTCTGCAATTTTTAAGAAAATAGTGGTGCTGCTATTTTAATATTAAGTTGGCAAGACCCTAAATGAAGAAATTGAAAAAATAATATAATGACAGAAATGCAAAGTTCTGAATTCGTACTAATCCGCACTATCAGCTCAGCCACCTTATGTGTTGTTTCTATTTATTTGCATCTTTAATTTATCTGTATTTTCATTTATACCAGATGTTCCAAAATTAAATGCTAATGTAAAGTGTTCGTTTTGTATAAATGGGACATCAGTAATGCTGATTAGTTTGATATTATGCACTATGGGTCCGTTGGTAATAGTTTTGGTACAACAACTATGGTTTACCGATAAAATGCTTCACTTCAGTAGCACGCTGGGGCCACTTAAATTACCAAGGTCAAACCACGTTTAGTTTCTTCAATTCCGAAAGTTGGCGCTAAGAGCGGCCGAAGTTTGCGGTCGGTCATTCCCGGACGCCCGAACGCCATATTTCAGTTGCTTGCTTATTTTTCGTTTGAGCGCTTGGCTTGTTTTTCTACAACTGTTCTTATATCGCAGTTTAAACATCTTTTAGTTTATTATAGTTTTATTTATTTAGTAAATTCTCGAATGCATAAGTTCAGTTATGGAATTGAGTTGGACATCTTGCAATGTTTATGAAATATTTAAAAAAAACTGCCGTGTATGTACGTTCTATTGTTGTTTGATTTTTTTCATAAACTTGACTTTTAACGAATCTTCGTAGATAAAAATTAAAACATGTACGATCCGGACTTCTTAGGGGTCTAGCAGACACTTCTCCTTGATCCATTTCTCTTCTTTCCACTGGTTCAGCAAATCTCTAACGTTGCGATTATAGTGATAAGGAGTGCCGTCGTGTTAAACCCAAAAGTGTCCGTGAGCGGTACTTTGCAATAATTGGGTTGCTCATTTTTCAGAAAGGTCAAATAGATGTCATTTGATATTGAATCAGTACTACTCTTACTTCACGGAAGTGAAACCCTATTGTAATGCCACATTTTCAATTTAATTGTGTAAGGTCATTTTCTTTTGTTCTTATCTCTGCAAGCTTTTTTTTAAATATAGTTTCGATAAAACCAAACTATGGTGTTGCACTTACATTTTTATAACTTTTGTACATATGTACGAGGGAGCGTTTTTATATTCGCTGAATGAGCGGGTTGTAGGGGGTAATTAGGCGCATTGGGGGCGTGGCCTGTGCAGCGACTCATAATTAGTATAAATACGAAGTTTCATTGTTATTAGACAGTTAGTCTTTGAGCTATCGTCAACCAAGTAACATAATCAGGAGTGAAAAGTGAAATATGGAAAAAATCGAATATCGTGCCGTTATAAAGTTCCTTACCAGGCAAGGAAAATCAGTCGCGACCATAATGAATGAGATGTCGTTGGTTTACGGCGACTCTTGTCCAGGAAAAACCATGGTGTACAAGTGGCATAGTTTATTTAAACAAGGAAGGGAATCCCTTGAAGACGACCCGAGGCCGGGCAGGAGCATTGAGGTGACCACGCCAGCACTTGTCCAAAAAGTTGAAAAAATTGTACTCGAAGACACTCGACTAAAGAAGAAACAACTCGCAAAAATGGTTGGAGTATCCGATACAACAATTTTTAAAATCCTACACGATCATCTCGGCATGTCTAAGGTCAGCGCAAGATGGGTGCCGAGAATGCTCACGCCGCCGCAAAAACAACAGCGCGTAGAGTGTTCGCGTGCATTTTTGGATCTCTGTAATAAAGACAAGGATGGTGTATTGAGTCGAATTGTTACTGGAGACGAAACTTGGGTTCATCATTATGAACCTGAGTCCAAACAAGACTCCATGCAGTGGCATAAAAAGGGCACAGCACCTCCCAAGAAATTTAAAGTGTCACAGTCAGCTGGGAAACTCATGGCAACGGTATTTTGGGACTCGGAAGGAATATTGTTGATTGATTATAAAGATAAAGGTGTTTCTATAACCGGAGAATATTACGCTTCAATATTAGAGCGACTAAAAGAAGCTATTAAAGAGAAAAGACGGGGAAAATTGACGAAAGGTGTGCTGCTTTTGCACGACAATGCGCCCGTCCACAAGAGCCGCGTTGCGTTAGCTGCTCTGCATAAGGTGGGCTTCGAAATTGTGAATCACCCACCCTACAGCCCAGACCTGGCCACGAGTGATTATTACCTGTTTCCGAAAATGAGAAAAGAGCTGCGGGGTAAAAAATTTACTGCCGATGATGAAGTCAAGGAGGCAGTTTCGGCGTATTTTGCAGATAAAGAGAAATCATTTTTTATGAGGGTATAAATAAATTAATTGAAAGATGTGAAAAATGTATCCGTCTTGCAGGTGAATATATTGAAAAAGAAAAATAATTTGGTTTTTTTATTTTCACCCCTTATCCCCCATTCCGCGAATATAAAAACGCTCCCTCGTATGTAATTCGTCATTATCATATTTGCTTTATTTCGATTTAATACCATTTTTCTGCGAACTAGATATCCTTAAAATTGTCTAGTGGTGTCCTTCAGAGTTTTATTTAACTTTGCTTCTTGTCTAATGGTACATAAAGCAATATTCTGTTACAATATGTATAAATCCGATAATCCTGTCACTTTGCAGTCTATACTAACAACATTTTTCATCAATTTTTTGTAGTTTCGGTTTACCTCAAATAATTCCTCTTCAACCACATCAGTTCGCAATCCAACGATTTATTAACGTATTATAAAAACTAATTACTTTCTTTACTTCTTTTATATTTATCTTTTTGTGTGGTGTGTGCTTAGTTGCAGTGACTCCGTAAACTGTATCGCTTGTATGCCTATCACTGCAACTCTCACGGTGTAGTTCTGTGTGTGTAAATGATCACTATCGCAGCGCTTTCCTCTATATCCATATATGTATTGTTAAAAGGTACCATTCAGGCAAATTTTGAATGTTTGCATTATGTATTTAGGTTACCATAAATTCCAAAAAGTAAGTGGAATATTAGTAAATATTTTCAGCTTTTCTATGCATATCTATCATTTATACATTTAGAACCTGAACATATTTAGAACTAAATAATAGTAAGCGTATTCTCATCGAACGGTATAGAACGGTAAAGTGGAAGATGATTTTGTACTGATTCTTATAGTATTCCAAAGTTTATATTTGAGTTATAGGTAAATATGTTGCAAACACGAACAACTTATATTAGACAGATTAAGTTCTATTTCTTCGTTACTATTGCAAAGAACGTAAAAAGGCAGTTCCGCGAATAAGGACGTGCCATTCAGAAAGCATCTTGGGAATTACAGTTTAATTAAGACTACAGAATTTACTTGGAAAGAGAGGATTTATTGAGAGCTTGGATAGCGACAGAATTGCTAACGTGGGGATGTGTACACCAGATGTTTACATAATTGAGATTTAATTATAGTCGAAAAAGCAGTCGTGCTTGTTGTGGTTCACGTTAAAAGATAAAAATAACAGGAATAGAATTTTAATAATTGCGATAACTTTTGAGGTTTCGTTTTGCTATGCTTAGTTTAGTGGATAATTTTATGATTGCCATATGCGGTTTGCATATTAACATCTTTCTGAGTAGTCTTTTGAAATTCGTAAGATCAAGATCTGACAATATTGTCAAATACAATTTATAATAGGTTGTGTGACGTCCACAATTGTTTAGTAATGACCCAATTTAACAAAATATACTATCAATTAATTGGTTAATATGTTCCTTAGATATTATTCCCTCTTCTGTGATCTGAAAGAATCTCAAGATGTAAATTTGACATGAGATATTGTAATTATACCATGTCGAAAAGATTTATATTCATTTTGCTGCTGACGCAGCGACATGAGAGTCCAGAATGATAGTTTATTCGATATATCCTGTTATTTCTGTGTCTACGAAAGAACGCTTTCTGGTAAACAAATATCTTAATTAAAAAAATTCGAAAAGACTGATGCACCTTATTATATTTCATATAATTTGCCACAGTTAAAACTACTAGATGAGGCAGAAAGAAATACATAATTCACAAAAACGTATACCGTTATTGTAAGACTGCCTTAAGAAATTAGTTTGTGCAACACTTTTTAGTGAAGTTAGATAAAAAGTACGTCTCTGGTTTCGTTGTGATTCAGTACATGTCAAAGCAGTTAAATTATACAGCACTTGAACTTTAGAGCGTTTACGTAACACAACCACATTTTGTTTACCGATATATTTTTTTGATTATGATAAATTACATGGGTATTATGATTGACATTTATATCAATAAGGAATAGAAATTAATCCATATTACGCACTATTTTACATAAATATTACAAATTTTATATCACCCGATCATTGAATTAACTTAAAAAGTAATTTGATCAACGTGCGATTATAGTTTCGCATTTTGTTTCTCGCCAAATTGATTTAATGCTATATGATTTACGTAGTAATGACAACTAAGTATGCTAGCATCTAGGAAATTAAGTGGTAAAGTAAAAATTGCAATTTGAAATTGCAAAATAGATATTATGTGCAATTAGCGCTACATCAATATAGCATAAAGTATTATTAAAATACAATTAGGCATTACATCATTAATTCAGTCCAGTTTAAGCATTTAAGTATATTTTTAAAATTTACAATAGTACATGTTAATTGAGGTGTTATGTAACGCTTCCTCGAAATACAAATATTGCCGGCAGAGAATGACTGGCACATGCAGAGTTTGGACTATTGTTATAATACTTTACTACCTTGATAGTATTATTTACTACTGTCAGATATTAGTACTTATACGTAGTATTCATATTCCTGTTTATACTCGTTCTATCACATTTTTATGACATTACAATTAGAATTCTTGATTATACAATCCAATTTAAAGCTATGTGTACTTGAAATAAATCAATTTGATAAAAAGATTAAAATCGACTCCATTTTAATTATCAGCTGCAAATCCAGATACTTTCAATGTAATAAAAAATCGGTGAGCATGGAATTTTCCAATGCTATACACACTTACATAAAAAACGAAATCTAACCTGAGATTTGCAATAACTAGAGCTTCAAAAATGTATACCTTTTACTGGCGTATCAGCAGACTCTTTATATTTATAATATTTATTTAAATTAAATTACAATAAAATATAAACATTCATTCATATAAATACATATATTCATTGAAACAAATGATATTGAAGTTACCCTTACTGATGTTACCAAAATTTGCACTAGAGTTGATAAACTGAGAATTTAGCTGCACACTGTACTTTTATGTTTGTCTTCGGTTAAAAAATTTGCAACATTTACCCTCTAGTTATACAGGGTGTCCACCTAGTACGCGGAAGTCCAATATCTTGGCTGATAAGAGAGATAATTGAAACTTTTTTTATTCCACGCGCCTAGTTTTCTCAAGATATACAAACCTAAAATAATGCCGATTACACAGGGTGTTCCATTTTCTCTGCACAGACAGCAACTTTGTTTTTTAAATACAAACCTATGTTTTTTATAATTAATTTTGAATCTACATAAAAAATAAAAGGGACTTTATGTATGATACTCATATGAAAAGACTGACAGTCTTTGAGATATTTGGCTTACTACGTTTTTCTAGTAAATTTTTGTCAATTACAATATCGCAAATTTTGCGGTAACGCTAATTAACAGAAAAGCTATTTTTGGAACAAATGAGGCAATAATGGTTCTTCAAAACACCATGTCAGAAACTGACCTACAGTATAAGGGATGCCCAGAAAATGTTGTTAAATTTGACGAAGCAAAACATGAAAAATCTTCGTTAATTTAAATGCAACACCCTATATATTGTTGATTAGTGAAACGCAGAATAAAATATTCTACAACTTTGCTATAGCATTCCCTATACCTAAGTTTAACATTTTAGGTAAAAAACGCAGTATTATAGTAAAAAGTGAGTAAATTCGTGCATTACTTGGAATTTACTCCATAAAAATAACAAAAAACTTCAAAAATCAAAAATACAATTAAAAAATTGTTCAAGTGTTCCCTGTGCAACATCAACAAGTTTATAATGTTTTATTATCATTAGGTTCTTATGTATAATAGCTTTATCCATTTTGCAGTAGTTGTTTTATTGATGTAGGCTTGTTTCTACAGAAACTGAAACACCTTTGCATTACTATTTGTTGTGAAATCGTATTGAACGCGAATATTTTTGTATGCCATTCAAGTAATTATTATAAACTTAATAAAAACCCAAAAAAATAAAAAGATGTTTGAAGAAACGAATGTTGGACATCGTTCTTTTCTCAACAAACGCAATTTAACTAAAAAATTTAAATTTTTTGGCAAAATTAGTTACATATGGTGCTAATAAACAATCGCCCAGATATTAATAATCGACACTAGTTTCAGCATGATGATGTTCCTTTGCATTTCACGTTATTGACAATCTTGTTCATGAATTTGATATGTACTCTTCACAATAATTATTATTTCAGGTTAGGCAACATTAAAATGCCAGATATACAAGTAGATGATTATCGCAACATAGCAAATGTGAAGAAATGTGACAAGAAAATTCCAAAATAGGATTATGTTATGATGAGAAAACATCCTTGGATATTTCACACAATTTCTTTAATTTGTTTGGGTTTTCATTAGGTTCTTTTGGACAACATTTTCTGGGCATCCCTTATACTGTAGGTCAGTTTCTGACATGGTGTTTTGAAGAACTATTATTGCCTAACATTTGTTCTAAAAATAGCTTTTCTGTTAATTAGGGTAACCGCAAAATTTGCCATATTGTAATTGACAAAAATTTAGTAGAAAAACATAATAAACCAAATATCTCAAAGACCGTCAGTTTTTTCATATGGGTACCATACATAAAGTCCCTTTTATTTTTTATGTAGATTCAAAATAAATTATAAAAAATATAGGGTTGTATTTAAAAAAACAAAGTTACTGTCTGTGCAGAGGAAATGGAACATCCCGTATAATCGGCATTATTTTAGGTTTGTAGATCTTGAGAAAACTAGACGCACGGAATAAAAAAAGTTTCAATTATCTCTCTTATCAACCAAGATATTGGAATTCCGCGTACTAGATGGGCAGCCTGTATAATGAAAGTTTGGATACAAAAGTAGTATTTTTATTAGGACACATACCTATTATTTACTAATAAAATTATGTATTACTATCCAATTCATTAATAAGTCGTACTTTAATCGTTGTAGGTATGACTACATTATCTTCTGCTTACATGTAATAGTATTAAACACAACAGTATAATTTAGGTGGTTTTATGCCTCACAAATATCTATTAGGTAGTCGACAGCTAAATGTTTCAGATCGCGGAAATTGCTGTGGGTAGATAAACAAAACTAATACCATAAAATCTTTATTTGCAAAGTCGACTTATTATATTTTTCTTTATTATTACAACTGAACATCAACGAAACCTATACGCATTTCACCCAGTGTTGGTTTTTGCTGCCTAGGAGAAGGTCAGAATGCATGTCTAGTTTTAAACCTTGGCATAAAAGATACATAAAGATACATCAAAAATATATGTGATATTTCCAACATCTCTCTGTAATTTTTTCTAGAAGCGTGTTGTCTGTAAATATTGTATCACATTTATTACGATTATAGTTAGCTTATAGTTACTTTATTGTCATACTTTTACTATATGAATACGAAGATTCAAAACTAAAATCGCATCCTGATTCTCTTCTAGGCAACAGCAACTATAACTAGGTGGAATGCATGTAGATTTCATTGAAATTTTTTAGGAGATGGAGACGTTATTATTATTTCTAGGTATTCGGCTATTTTTATTGTGGATTGTTTCATTGCAAGCCCAATTCTTAGTATCATATTTAGTACTTACGGCTTCAAACAAATGTAGCTTTCCAAAAGAAATTCCGAAAAGATAAAAAGGTGTCTATAAATCAATTTTGAAATTATCTTTATCATACATTTTCTTCCTTTTTATTGTCAGCTATGTTAACAGTTGTATCTCTGCACCGATTAAAAAAAATACGCAAGCCTGAATATCCGAAAATGGAAGTTATATGATTGGTTTTTAACGCAAAGGCAAAGGCATTCGGCATCCGAGATTCTGATGGAAAAAGCGAAACACTATGATAATGATAAGAATTGGTATACATACATATGTAATACATACATATTGTTAGAGCATGCCTTGGTAATCCGGATTTTCTAGTCATCCGGATCGTCCTGGTTTTTATTATTCCGGATTATCGCGTCACCACTGTATTTACCTAGAGAAGAGTGTTATTTAACAAATATATGAACTATATACACATATTATGTGCTAACTCAAATAGCTGTTTGGAACTTTATTTTTATCGACGTTCAATAGATAATGACGTGGTTGGAGCATATATTGTGTACTTACATATACCATATGGCCGCGTTCGTTTGCACTATAGCGATGCCTGCAGTGTAAGCGAAACACACAGAGGTGTCCGTGTGTTAGAACGGTAAAGAAGACGATAGATGTGGATTTTTTTGGCCAAATGCAAGTGCCTCATAGGGATATACGAACTACTAGCTCTGTTGTAATCCAGTAGAACTTTGCGTCTGCTTTTTTACCGTTCTAATACACGAACACCTCTGTGTGTTTCGCTTACACTACAGGTATCGCTATAGTGCAGACGAATGCGACCATATGGTATATATTTGTATAACTCTTAGTATTTGGTCTAATATTGTATTCTTCGCCGTTAGAGATTCGAAAGATAATGGTTTTGCTCGGTATACTAACGGAAGTTCCTATCTATAAAGTGGGGTTTACCTTACATTTTTATCTGAAAATGTTCGGCTATTGAGGCTTAACAAGTATTCAATTAATTATTATTTCAACTACCGATTATCAGATTATGACGTGACACAATTTCAGTTACAATAGACAATTAATAGCCAATTTCAAAGAAAATAAAGTCTAGCACTTCTAACAAGATAAATATATGACAAAATTACAAATTCAGCTGAAAATGCTGTTTCATTTATCCGAATTTGTATTGTCTAACGCAGCATTACACATATAAAATTGTTGAATTAACAAAATTGTGATTTTTTACCTAAAATTATTTTATTGAGAACCAGTATGTCATTTCAGCAATTTATGTTTAAATTAGGAAAAAGTATTTTACATTGATATGTTTTTTTTAAATTACTATTGTGTGAAGCAAACAACAAAAATAGTTTTTTAATAATCACAAATATCATTTACGCTAACACTGTGTTAAAGTGACTAAAACGTAATAGTTAAAGAAAAAAATGCTTGTTAGTTGTACTAAATTAACATATCTTATTTGGGTGTGCACACACACATAGTTATTATCACTAATCTCTACTTCTTGTTATTGAAGTCATTGTATAAAATGGTAAATTGGTGATTTAATTGCGTCCCAGGTTGCCAACATTTCGGGTAACTGGTAACCCGGGTCTTCATTCCTATGCGGTTCTCGAATATTGTAGTAATTCCTGCACAACCGAGTATGCGTGATTAGGAATCGCACTCCTTATTTCACGGAATTTGGCAATAAATAGAATCCTAACTTCAAATATCACAAGTTATTAGAAAACCTAATTAGGTTAGTATTATAAAATTCCTCATAAATATTTGAATTACAGCACTATCATAACAACCACCTCTTATCATCACACCTGAAACGTTTGCATATTACCGTGCATGTAACTCTATCAATACATATGTAGACAGTATAGAATATGATAATAAACGATAGGGGGTTAAAAGCAGACGAGCAGAGAAAGGAACAGGAATTTACACTGTTACTGCAGACAGACTATCTTCTGTTCATAAGAAATGTGTGTGGCAATTGTAACTTTTATTATTAAGACACAAAAATGACAGATTTAATAGTTTTATGATATAAAAAAATACATTTTTCCGAGTTAAATTTGTTGGTTTTTTATTCGATATATTATTGATATTTTTTCATTAAAATATAACGATGAATAATAATTATCTATGCTTGTATCACGAAAGGTAATTATTAATTAGTTTTTCTTACGACATTCAAAATGCTCGTAAAGAAAATGTCTTATTGTTCATCTTAGAATTCAATTTCTTGAAAATACATGTAAGCTACTTATAGGAATCCCATTTCCTTCAATAGATATTTCAAGATAATTTTTTTCCAGGAACAAATATAATAAATAACTTGACTGTCTAGTATTGATTTCAAATCCGACTTTATCGGCCTACTGTATTGCATATAATTGCTGATGTGCTCAACTCTTATGTTCTCGAGTCCGTCCTAATCTCCATTTTTCACTATGGCATTAAAAGCGACCTCTCTTTGGCATAAAAAGATCGTTAGCTTTAAGGAGACGTTTATAGAAAAAAATATGTGCGCAGTTTTCATGTTATTTTCTTCATATTACAAAAATATATCTTGTACATTATGAATCCCTCCCTGTGACATAGGTCTTGCAATTCCCTCTTCAGTAACACTACTGCACATAGAGACTGAGGGCACAAAATTTTTGTCAACAATTCTTTTTAATGATCTTATTGTAGCGGTTATAATTTAAATTTTTGTGTCATCGTAGTTTTGCGGGAACTAATATGAAAGATCTTCGAACCACACTTCTTAGGCAGTTTCAAGCTGATTTTGGGAATTAAAAAAATTATTAAATGAACAACTGTTTCAACAGCTGCAGAAAATGCTTCCTAACAGTTAGCAGCAGTTGTCTAGACGGTTGCTTTCCAAAATCATTTACTATTAAAGCTTACTTAGTAACAAAATAAAAACGCGTAGATAATTTAGAAATGTGTATTACTTTTCGGAAAAAAAAATTCTTTGCTAAGAATTTTGGAAATAAAGTTATAATGTTTACGTTTTATATTGAACAGTGTTATGTACCGTTAATTTATTTAAAATAATTTAAGGTTTATTATTTTTTTATGACTTCGAAAAAACTAAATATTTTATTAAGTGCGCCAACTCATATGGAACGCAGCTACTACGTGATTCTGCGTTTGAATTGTGATTGGTTTTGAGATATCGCTAAAGACTTTAAGGATGGAATTTTATTATAAACCGTTACGTATCGCACAAAATTGTAAATCTATGCACAAAAATCAAAATACCAGAACATTATGTAACAGTATGTATGATTTCTATTTACATCGCTTGTCAATGACCTACGTTGCGCTGTTGTTTATCACATGAAAATTCACACCGTGTATTAAATTGTTGTTAATCATGCCACACTGTGAATAGTTTCACCAATCCATAGTAATCGTTGCACATTTTTACGACGTGTAAATCTATGCAAACAACTTGAGTAGCGTGAATTTGAGTTTGCGGAAAATATGTGAATATGTAATTAATTGTATGCCTGTTATATTTTGGGGGCATTTTATCTTTGTGGTATCTTAAGCTTATAGCTAGATAATATCACATACTTTTTACTAATACGATCCGGTTGACATTCCAAAAGATGAGATAACAACCGAACCGCAATTGCAGGTATTAATCAAAAGAGTAATTTGTTAATAATTATATAATACATATACTTACATACATATATGAAACACAATGGATGTACTTCTCGCCACTTGTCTGATAAGTATTACAACAGATATTATGTCATCAATAAAAGTTAGATAATTTTTGACAATCAGAATTAAATCTTTCTATATACCAAATATCTATGATAGAGAATGCGAAGATAAAAGGCACATATCTACATACATAGTGTCTATAAAAATTAATTGTAATCAATAATGAATTTACTCAAGCGAGCATCTTAAATAAGATTCTATTCATATTACTTTAAATTAACTCAGTTTGTTTTGTATTTCGGGCATTCATTTCGACTTATGAAATAAATTAAGGTCTGCGATGCCTTTTCCTAGAATATTAAGACGAAATTTTGGACTGGCTAACAAAATAGCTCTATCAACTAATCCTATTCGATATTATTATAACACTTTTTTGTGACTAACTGATTCAGACGCTTTAAAACTTAGATATGTCCTAGATCAAGTTTCTTATGTACACCATACCTTTCAAATAATATCATCCCGGAATTAAGATTATTTAATACGCTTTCTTCTAATATTTTTAATGCCAGTTACGCAGGCAAAAATTTCTTTGAAAAAATTATTTTTATAAACTTTCAATATATACCAGTGAGTTTATACTTATAAGGCACTAATAAAAAAGTCCATATTACTTATTTTTATTTTAGATTTGTACGTACATTCGTGTATAATGAAATTACGACTAATGAGATGTGTGGAAACTGGGTTCTATTTCGACATTATCAATAATTCTTTTTAATTGCCATAAATTTTTAATATAAAAGTCTTTTTTACATACTCTAGGTTTTAAGAGATCAGACAGATGTTTTGATAAATTATATAAAGGGCTTCAAATACATGAGATTGTAGCACGTAAAGGGTTGTCTGTTTTATGAAGTTTTAGTGTATATGTTTAGAGGATGAGTCTTGTGAACTTTGAAAGATTCAGCTTGTTGTTGTGAAATACATTTATTTTGTTTCTCTTTGTAAATTAAATCATTGTTTTGCTTCTGAAAAATATTAGCAAGGTTGTTTTTAAGCTTAGTGTATGTGGTTTGATCAACTACTACTAGTTGATTTAATTTATATTCGTCACATGTGGTAATAATTATATTTTAGAAAAAGTATTGGAGTAGTATTGGAACATGTAAAACTCAACATAAATTTTCCTGATTCATTTAATTTTAATTATAAAAATTTCTCATATGTAAATATTTATACCACGTTAAAGTAACTTTCACAGTTTCAAATCACTATGTAGGATTTAATTAAACAAACACTTTGATAGAGATTGGAAACTTCAAGGAAAATTATTCTACTAATATTTTTTACAAAATCACAGTTTAATAACATTTAAATGATTTCTCACGATATAATACGCTGCGAGCTTGCACATCGGTAGGATAAAGAGACACTTTTCCAAATTTAATATACACGTTCACTACACCTTTAACCAAAAGAAATGATAAAGCCAGATTTAAAGAATTTCGCACATACCATGTTTTAGCAGCACATACTACAGAGTGTCACATACTAGCAAGTGGTAATAACTACCATCTTAATATATGTGTTACAGGGCTACTGATGTTGATCACATGACTGTAGCTCAAGCACTATTAAGAATTTAGTAGTATATTTGTGTTTAACAAACTGCATCGAGATTTTATGGTACGTAATTACAATCGTATCCCTATCTAAGCAATCATTAAGTTTGATGTCGTTTGATACTTTATGGACCTATTTGCTTGTCAAATATTGGTATAGGAGTTCCGACACTAACATTGGCTGTGTATTCTTCATACTATCATTATTAAAACAATGATGGAAAATAAACAAATATGTGTAACGTAAGTACTACGTAAAAAGGTTTTATAACAGAAGTTTGGTTACACTCTTGAAAATATTTATTGGACAATTATGTAGTTTGCATTGAAGTTTCCGACATTTTTCGAACGCATCCACGGACCAAACGCCGGGCCTTCTGGCTGCCTTATATTTTTATAAATTAAGCTTTACATCTATTTTTATTTAGATAATAAGGCTCATATGGATATTGTATATAATATAATATATATGTATATCAGATATATAATGCGTACCATAATCGATTATTTTTTTCGATAATCTCGGTTGATTAAAATGGAATGAAATGAAATGATATCAAAAGATTATGATAAATTATGCAGACGGAGTGCTAAGTATTGTATGGCACGTACTAAGTATTACGTAAATCATAATTCGATCGAGTGGCTACATGTAAATCTAAAGTTCGAATCTGTTAGATATATCGATAAAAACGCGTCACTACAGAGCACATGCACTTGTCATATTCAGATCTTGACGAAATTTGATCCATTGAATGAGGTACCTTCATATAAGAACAAGACATTCTTTTAGTAACGGAATTGCGCGATTTCAGGGCACAGTCTCCTTCGGAAGGCCAGTTTGCACGATATTTGAATTATATTCGTTAGTTTTAAATGAGAATAAGTTAACAGAAAAGATTGGTAACATATTTGTAACTTCTGACTTATTTATGTTCTTATTTTCTTGTTATTGTTAGCGAAGCCAACTAAAATTCGAACGAAATAGAAATGAGATTTCTGCGTACTTCTCCTGCCTCATAGGAATGTATCTCCTCTGCCCTTGGGTGAGCACTTGCGTATTGTGTGGTGTAAGTATACAGATTTGCGGGCAATTATCTAGGAATAGGGAACGATCCAATGAGTACGTGCATTCTTATCTGGCCACCCGGTACAGTGATGTGCTTTAGTAGGTATTGACTCACCCCTCGAGGGCAGTCGATTATCTACCGTATCGTTTCTGTTGTACATAAGGGTTATATTTATAAAGGTTTATGGAACTTTGAGTCAGTTTTAATGCACATCACTGTACATACATTACCATACATTATATATAATATGTGGATGATTTATGTTGTAGCGATATGGAGAATAAAACAGGTAACGTGGTACATTTTTAAAACATGTACATAGGTACATAATTATTTTATATACATGTTAATATGTACGTACACATAGACATAAATAATACATAGCATGTAGGTACATTTTAAAAATATTGTTCCTTCGCTTTTTGAACAAAAACTAAAATGTTTGTCTGACGGAATTTCAGAATATTTTGCTAAAGGATACTAGTTTTCTTTCATTTGATATGATAGTACTGTTTCGTTTCCAAATTTTGTTTAATGGTAGTGCTAAACCACGGCGGATAACTATGAATGACGCTGTGGAACAGATAAGTCCACAGTTTTTCATAAACATATTTCACACATTTGTTGACGCCATCGTACACTCGACACGACTTAGTCTTCGAACGGTCATAGTGTGCTGTTTTTGTCAGTCAATCCCTTCAACGTTTAACGTAACCGTTTCTTCGATAATTGTAATGTTACGTTACGAAAAATACCCTGTTACCCTTATCGAAGAAACGGTCACGTTAAATGTGGATGGGATGGACTGACAAAGACAGTACATTGTGGCCGTTCGAAGACTAAGTCGTGTCGAATGTACGTAGTAGCGTAGGAGTTGGCGTTGCTAGACACGTTAAAGTCACATACAAAAATTACGGGTTTCACCAAGACAAACATCTGCAACATGTCCAGCGGCATCTCAAAATCAGGAAGACCAACATCTAGTGGGGTAGAGCGGTATAAAAACGATTACAAATAATCAAATCGAGAAAAATTATAACATTATCTTCAGTCAAAAAACTTCTAGATATATTGTTATCCTGTAGGGAGCATATGTGCTTCTGCATAAGGCAGTACGGCTTATGCCAAAACATATTTATTTTTTAAATGTAAAATTAATTTTCATATGTCAATCCATTTTGGCAGACAAACGCCTCTTCCAGAGAAACATCTCCAACCTGTTATATTGACACCCTGCATACTTTACTGATTTTATGTATTTTGAGTTTAATTCTTGATATGGACAGTGTTGAACATATCTATTGTCATCAGAGCACATTCTATTTATTTTTGGCAAATGCTAGTTCCTTCTGACGATTTTTTCCTATTTTATAAAAGGCTTCTTCCGTGCAGCTCACCCAATTTTAAAGGCCCATTATCCATTTCATGTTTACTATTAGCAGCGGTAAATTCAAAATGCTATTAAGGTGGTTCGGGTATTCATTCAGAGTAGCCCTTTTTACTATTTAAGTTTACTATATAGAGTTACTTCATTGTCGTTCGGTTATGGCTGAACATTACTTCAAAAATGTACATGGAGTTCGTCTGAAAATCACAACTTTTTTGGTAGAGCTTTAAGCGCATGTATGTATGTACATATGTTCTGGTGACAGGTGAATCTTTTTCAGTCATTTTCTACTAGTTGACAAGTAAAGTTATTGTGAGAGAACTTCAAATAATGGGAATGGGGATGGATCGAAATCAGGGTTGTAGGGGGAATGTGGTAGGATCTCCCACCCTAGTTGTGAGTTGTTCCTGAGTATATTATTGACTGTTGATTTGCTCATCTTCAAGATAGTCATAGTAGACCCTAGAGGACTCTTAGAATACTGTAAGCACGATTTTGCCTGCAGAAGCCTGGGTTTTGAATTTCTTTTATGTGCTTCCACTCAAGGCTTTGGTGAAATATAGATATACTCAAAATGATATATCCGTGCGCATCCGTGCAAGTGTTCTTTTCCAATTAAACATCGCTAATTCAACTGTTGACTAATTTGAAACCTAGTTTCTTTATGGGTGTCTGCAGGTAGTTTTGGAACGCATTATGCACACGTTTTCTTGTAATGGAGCTAATTTTGGATACTGTTATCAACAGGTCCAACATTAGCGTGCGCTTTTTCAGCTACGAGTCAGTACAACAGTTGTTGTATCGTCCAGAATTAGTCCATCAATGCGGGATTAGAGGAGGAAGGAAATTGTAACTTCGAACACTAGCCCACGTTGTTGCCCATCAGCGATACTTACACTGTGACTTTTAAACTGTTCTACCCAGGTGTAAACGTTCGAGTGGTTCACACAATTATTTATTTCACATTCAATATTCTTTTGCGAATTTCATTATCTTTGGCATCCTCTGTGGCTAGAAATCTGACCACTACATGTTGTTTTTCCGTGGTACAATGCTTAAACGGACTTGCCATCGTCAGTAATTTAGAGGTTGGGTTTACAAAATGCTCTCCAACTGCCGATCAAATAGCATCACAAGAATGCCAACCTGACGTCCTAAGAGTATTGTATTGTTTAAATAAACCGTTTCTCAGCTACATCAGCTTGCTTGTTAATTATTGAATCATAACAATTTATGCAACGTTATCTATTAATCAATTTTTATTCATTATGTAAAATTTGCCTTGTATACACATCACAGTTTTCATTTTTGCTCACTAAAAAAATAATTATAGTGTGTTCATTTTATTGCAAGAAGAAAGCACACTACTATATTATCGCTTGTATTAGACATAACGGGTCGATGGCCGCAATGGTTGGGCGGCTGACTATCCTTGTGGGAGGACGATAGGTGCCGGCGTTCAATTCTCTGGAAGGTCAGTAACATTTTTGAGCGATTATTGATTGATTAACAGTGCGGCATCATAAAAGGCGATATGATGCTGTCATAAAGCCATTTGAACACAACTTACACACACAAAACTACACCGCGAAAGTTGCAGTGATAGCCAGACAAGCGATACAGCTTACGGAGTCACTGCAACTAACCACCCACCACACATAAAAAAAATATTGTAGTATACTCTGCAGGTACGAATTCTGTAAGTATACGGAATATTTTCGCTCCTTAGGTACCTGAACGATTTTTCAAGTAAGTTTACCGAGCGGTGCAAGCAGTTTGTCTAATAAGTATGGATTTATAATTTCATAGGCAATGTCTTTAATTGTATGTCTAGTCGAAGCTTAATGGTGCATGAGTGCGTTATTATCTATTTGGATTTCTTATGTTTAATATTTGAGAGGATATAAAGAAACCTCCTTTAAGTAATGCTATTATGTATCGATCTACGTCCAACGACCATCTGTATTTCGTGAAATTTCTTTGTAACTTTCTTTCGTCTTGTTTCAGCTTTCTTATCAAATTAATGCGTCTCTCACAAGGTCTTTTCCTACCCATGTTGCCTTTAAATACATATTTACTTAAACTTTATTAAACTGAGTAAAATAACACTTACCTCTTATGTTTGAATATATTAACTACATATTATAGGTACTTTTATTTTCACCAAAGTAAGATCAAAAGATATAAATTACGAGCATTCTTACAAACAGAAGAAATTGTTTTTCGAAGTGTATATTTCAGTGTGAAACGTAAAGTACAGTCAATTAATCACGTAATTCCTTCTTATCTCATAAACTACAAAAGTATTAATGCTTGTTCTTATTTCAAATATTATATTCCTCTATATTATTTTCTTGTGTTTGTCTTTTGAAAACTGAAAGTCTGACATGTATTTTGTAATTCTGTTTCTTGTAATTCTAATACTTCAACAATTTGTATACTTATATAAGTTTTTATGGTTTAAAAGATACATAATTGTTTCTAACTTGTCAATATCAATTAAATTAATTAAGTTTATCCTAAATATAAACAATAGTTTACTTTCAATTTTAGTTATAAACTTTAGATATAATAAAGATAGTAGAAATATTTGATTGAGGATAAGTATATTACAACTACATTAAATACCTTATAGTGTACACACAAAATTCACCTAGTAATACAATAGCAAACACCGCGAACTGTTATACAGACAAATGAAACAATATAAGCAACACAAAGATGTAATAAAGCGGAAATCATTAATTCTTTACATGTAGTTATGTACTTCAATTTATAGGCATGTTAACAAAGTACATTCAAATGTTGCTGAACTAATTATGCTACTGGTAATAATTAGTTCAAACTTGTTTAAATAAAGTTTACAAACCCAAGTACTCATATGTATGTGTACCTATTATAACAAATCGTTTTCATTATAATAACAATACATTAATGCTACATACAATACTATTCAATTTTGCGATCCATACGGAGTTCTAGTAGGTATTAGCGTTTAGCTGAAATGTAACGTTAAATACAAAGTAATAACAGTTTGTTATGCACAATTAAGTGTGAAAACTAAACAGCTATTTAAAAAAATCTACTTTCCGTAGATTCAACCTATTTATAAGCAACTCAGTTTGTAAACACCCTGTATAATGTTACAGAGAGGGACTTCGAATGTCGTGTAACTACACAATATCAGCTGTGCGTATGCAAAATTTCATTTGTCTCTTTTACTCCTACGTGACGTAATATCACTATAAAGTAAGATCGGTATCTTTCACTTTTTTCTTTAATTGCGAATAACTCAAAAGGAATAGTATTTAGGTATAGGGTATGATACATGAAATATTTGTAAAATTTATCATAGAAGCTGAATTTGTAATTTATTTTATAGCATGCTATTTAAAATATCGTAGTTGATGCCGTAATTACGTTCCGTTTGTATAATATTTTTAATAGGCCATTCTCACCCTATATATTTGTGAACGTTTTCATATTATTGCTTGTAAGATTACACACTGGTAATAGAATCGATCAGTAGAATAGGCATTAATAACGAGCATTAACAGCGGCACACAAGCAAGCTGGTAAGCTGAATGACATTGGATCATACGTGTTTCAGTAGGCGAGCCAAATATCTAAAATGGAGATTTATGCCTATTTTATTAGGCGTATTTATTTGCTTGGTGATATTATAAAGTGTAGGATAAATTTATAATACATTAAAACCGCAGCATCAAGAAACGTATGTATACTCGTATATGTATACACATATGTATGTACATATGTTTACATATTTATTTATTTATTAATTAGTGGGGAAATTCTCGTCTGAAAACTAGTTAGGAAAAGGAAAAAAAAAACAGAAAAATTGTTTAAGCTGTGCGGTCTGTATGTAGGTCGATATTCAATAAATACACCCCGTCTGATATAATTATGTATCATATTTTCCAAATTAAATGCCAATTTTTCAGAGGAGAGTATGTGGTAAATAAAACCTTGTACTTGAAGTGAATTCCATTTCTTAAAAAATGATTATTCTGTTGATAAAATTTGATTAATTTATTTTTAATTCATTTTAAAGCAAAATCTTTAGTTAATAAAAACACATTCCTTGCTGAAAAATTTGTATTTCATTTGAAAAAAAAAGGTTCATTTGCGAAATATCCACTTTTCGTGTTCAAAATTTTGGTATAAAGCTTTGGGCATAAAAATAATGACAACTTTCATATAATTTTAAAATATAGTTATTCTCGAGTTATTCTAACTAATAATAATATGTTATGGTGACATATTCAGGTTGTCAGTAAATTAATTAATAAAATAAATAAATAAATTCCTATTTTATTCAAAATTTTCTGAAATAGGGAGGTGGGGCTTGGAGGAGCGGAAACTTTGTTTTGAAGGAACGCTTATAACTCCGGTTCTGTCAAACCAAATTTTGTAAACTTAGTTGCGTTACAGCATTACTCCTCCAATTTAATGCTTACAAATTTGAACCAATCGAGTAAGTGACCTGCATGCTAGATAGCGCTGTTTAACTTTTTTAGGAAATTTTGTTTTTTATCTAAAATATTAAACGAAAACATACATTTTTGACTACCGATTAAAAAAGTAGGCTAAATTACTAGCAAGACAGCGAAAACCGCGTTATCTATCCGAAGATATAGTACAAGCATAAATATAACCTTCCACGCACAGTTCTTTTAAAAAATCACAAAATTTATGTATTTAAATTTCCTAATTCCCTCTAGCATTGATGGACAAAATGATATGAAACAGTTTGAATCACTAAACATAGGCCAAGTTAACGTCTTTCTAATAAGACCAAATTTGCTAAATTCCATTCAGGGGAAGCAGAATAATTTAAATTTGTAGAAGAAATTATTCTTCACACGTTTCTCAAGATATCTTCGGATAGATAAAAGATAGCGGTACCCGGTTTTCGATGATTTGTTAGTAATTTAGCCTACTTTTTTAATATGTAGTCAAAAATGTATGTTTTCGTTTAATATTTTCGATAAAAACAAAATTTCCGAAAAAAAATTAAACAGCGCCTTCTAGCATGCACGTCACTTATTAGGTTCGTTCGAATTTGCAAGCATTAAAAATGTTGTTTTTAACGAGAAGTTTGCAAAATGCGGTTCAACAGAATTGGAGTTATAAGCGTTCATTCCGAACAAAGTTTCGCTTTTCCCCTCCACTTATTTGACAAAATACAAAAAATTTTTCCAGTGTAAACTATGCGGAATTTTCAGAAAATTCCGATTTTCATATTTGTGGTAGATCTTAAGTTGGTGAATTTTGTATAAAATAGGACTTTAAGTTTTTGGTGTTCAATTACGCCATGTAGCGGTCATCCGACACTTCCTAAATAATTTTAAGATGTTTCTCGGGGCTACTTTAGTCAATGATGTTTTTTTCCCGAAGCTGTACTGTTATGGCCGAGCGCTAGTCTTAGTTGACCACCCGGTACACAATCAAAATTTTTAACTTACTTATACTTTTTTTAATATGTACCACCACACCCTTAATATGTATCACCACAAATATCACGACCCTGTTTGTGGTGACATTTCACCGCAATTTGAACTAATTCCACAAAATAGTTTGTGTTTTAACTTGTGATGTATACAATTTAAGGGTTTTTAGTGTGACTAGGTACTTAATACAAATATGAAATTATATTCTTTAACTGCTAGTTTCCTACTCTATTTTATCATTTATCTTCTGATGCAGCATTTAATAAAATTCGAAAGCTTAAGGTTAAGATAAATGAGTCTTATTTCCTTATAAAGGATTTTTTTCCATTGGCTGCTAACCGCACTGGTTTACGATCATCTATATCTATGTTTATTTAAAGTATGTGTTCAATGGTGTTTAATTCTTGTTAAAAACCATTCGCAGTTAAAAAAACATTCGCAATTCAAATACTACAGTGAATTTCAGATCTTTTAGTCGTTCGCATAATAATTCTGAAAACTAGAAGTTCTAAACGGAGATGGAATTATCATCTAGACTGGTAAAAGCAATCAATAACTTCTAGCGTAAAATGTCAGTAGAAAAATGGTTAACTACAATGTAAACAAGCTGGGAAGTATATATAATCGTTGCGTTACGAAGAAAGGGTGAAGGGAGCGACCGAAAACAACGACTCTGGCAGAAGGTCAAATAACAGTGATCAGTAAACGAGAACCATGGAAAACCGCACCAGACGTTGAGACGCGAACACCAAGCGCGTAAAACTAATTAGCGTGATTACAGAGGAACGGCGATTAACGGAAGCTTGATTCCACGGACGAACAACATTAAAAAGTTCTCATTACGGAAACGGGCCAAGACGAACGTTTCTAGTACGGATATAAGAATTGGACTGTTTTGGAGTAACCATGGAAATTTCGAAATTTAGCGCCCACACAGTCTTGGGTGTTATGAAAGTTGGCGGAAAAGTGTGTGTCTGATAGTGTAATGTACAGTTTAACACAGATGGAACAGGTTTCGTATGGAAACAGATAATATATGTATGTATGTATTCTTGATGAACATGCATCTACCGTTGTCGACACGTTAGCTACATTATTATCACGCTATAGCCTTTTTGGACCTTACCAAATTTATAGTTTTGCTGGTTGGTATAGTATCAAAAGCCACTGCTTTCTTATGTTTACCAAACTTTTTTGAATTTCCGTTAACGCACTTTTAATTTTAAAATCATGCTTTGAAGGAATCCGAAGATTACTCAATATTAGAGAGTGAGCTTAGTAATACAATTAATAAACGAAAGTTTGCTGCACTGAAGTCTTCTGCTCTTCGGTATACAACCTATTTCTTCTTCACTGCGCTGATTCGTGACCGTTACAGTTCGATGAGCGGCATATGTTTCGGTATTGTGGTTACGTCGACGATCTCGTAAAGTTACTCGCCAGCTGTATCTCAGTTTGTACCTATCTTTTCGGTTGAAGTTACTTGGATTCATAATTGCCAGCGATTCTCGTATTAATTTCTGAAGGTACTCTGTAGTTGTGGCTTTGAGTTGTCATAATTTATGAGAATAAGTGTTTGCCTACTGCAGATCTTTCAGCATATTCCATAATTCTGCACTGGTTGCTCCTCTGTCCGATGTAACTATCACGGAATTGCATACCAATTCGTATATGCCTTTGGTACGTAGCTAGTTGATCTTTATTTGGCGTAAGTAAGTGCTCCATCTTCTTGACAGTGGTAAATCGTAAGGCAATATTCTTCTTCTCTAAGGTTTTCTTTCATGTATCAGTTATTTCTGCGATGTAAGGTAGACATGCGTATGTTGTTGGTTCTTATTGACGCCAAAATAAAGCAAACAGTTGGTTATACTGGGCTAAAGGGAAAATGAGCATACACAATTTTGCGTAGACTGTACTATTTTTGGAAAGTCACTTGAATAGATGAATCTTGTATTTTTCTAACTCATAAAGTTTTTCATATGAGATGGCATATGAAGATAAATTGCCGTATGGATATTAAAAAGTTTTGGTTTCGAAGACAAAGTTAGAAGTAAAAGCGGTTGCTTTAAAGATAAAGGTAGAAGTAAAAGCTATCACTTGCCTATTATAAGATTACAGTCAAGAGTTCTAATAGTAGTTGAAAAGCGGTATTTCTTGAGCCACTCTTTGTTGGCTTGCATTATATTGTGTTCGATTTCTTAAAAACACAGTTTAGCACACACGTAATAGTGCAAAATACACTACTCTGACGTATACCTACCGTATTGTAGTTTCTCCGTTTCGTTGGCTTTGCGAAATAAATGATTTGAAGTACCTAACTACTTTAAACTAAAACTTAAAAGCAATAATTATATTTATTGGACTGGAACTTTCCTTCTGATGTATGAATATACTTAACTCCTCTCCTACGTTCTCCTAGTCTATCTCTTCAATTTACGTAACTATTTGAAATATTGCTGTATAATATAGAAGACACAAGGAATTTATTTTAACTGCATTTATGTGTTTTAGTTTGTGGTGGTGAACCACCATACAGTATTTTCTAATTTTTGCTGTATTCGAGATATATTTGAAACATTCCCCTCATTTCCTTGCCTTAGTTATTTATTTTCGGTTCTCGCTACTGCTATCCCCAAATAGCTGTATCTTCTAACTTCTTCGAAAGAACATTCTACATGTTTACTGACTTTTATCTTTATTCCTATTCTTTCTAAGAAATGGAGCAAATATTTGATCAAATTAGTTTCGCTTTAGCATATTATTTATTTATTTATTAGCTTAAGTAAAGTGGTACAAAACGGGAAGACATTATTAAATGGTCTGAGTGGACGAAACAAAATGCGGAGCAACAAATATCACATCTATACTTTTATCACGAATATTAAAGGTTATTGTGTTAATCCGTGTCATGGCTTTATAGGTCTTTGATGTTTGACTATGAGTTTTCCTAAATTTAACTAATAAACTCATAGACTACAGTAGAACTTTAATTTTGTATTCTATTACTTTAATTTAGATAAGTAGAAAATTAATTAAAATAATCGCCATTTCTAACACTTACTGAACAATATTTATTTAGATTGCCTGTTTTGAAATAATATTCTTCACTTAGATCGCCCTAGACAGCTAAGCGATTTTCAATAGTGTATGATTTACGGAACGCCTCACTTCAACTCACACGTTTTGTTTCAGCCTTATTTGTTGCTAGTTCCAGGTTGTATGTACATGTTATTGATTACATTTCTTATGTAGAGATAGATAGCTACAAACATGATGATTATTACTGTTCTGCTAGCGTACAAAGTAATAACACAGGTACAACAAATTCGATGTTAAGAAATTTATACCTTTTCTTGAATGATTTTAACCCCCAGATTTCGATAATAACATGCGGTTTGTTTCATCACGTACGGATTTTTTTCAAAACGTGTGCTTGTTAAAATTTTGTGATAATGATGTTTATAGTAAAATTTTATTATAAAAAGTTAAATTGGCAACAGTGTATTATATTCCCACTGATCTTACGACACGTCGATACTTGTCTTTAGTCTGCATTTGGTGTGGGTATCGTTTTGCGATTTTTGAATTATTGTATTTGTTCGTGTTTTGTTAATTTACATAATGGAAAGATGACATTGTCTAATGATCCGAACTGTTTTGTTACATTTGTGGAAATTTTGTAATAACTAAAGAAAGATAACGTATAACTGCATTTGTAAAATCAGCATATTATGCTTATTTTAGCATAAAAGTTGATGACCAATCGTGGGCACCACACGTTGTATGCACGGTTTGCGTAAAAGCTTTGCGAAACTGGACAAAAGGTAGGAAAAATTATTAAGTGTTGGAATACCCATGATATGGCGTGAACCAAAAAACCATAGTGATGATTGTTATTTTTGTTCTTGCAATATAAAAGGCTTTAACACCAAGAATAAGAAAAATATAACATATCCCAACGTCAGTTCTGCTATCAGACCTGTGCCGCACGGACCTGACGTACCAGTACCTGTTCCACCCCAAGAAATTGAAGCAATAGTTTCATCTGACTCTGATGAGGATCCATATGATTCGAAAGACGTTGACTTTAATCCAGAAGAATGTCTTAAACCAGAACTCTTTACTCAAAATGAACTGAGAGATTTAATAAGAGATTTACATCTTCCTAAAGATGCATCAGAATTGTTGGCATCCAGACTTTGTGAGAAAAATTTGTTGTTTGGCTCCTGGAACATTAACCAATTTCTATAGAAATCCACAAAAGGCCTTGAGCCTTTATTTCAGTTCAGGTGAACCTTTAGTATATTGTAATAACATTCCTGATTTACTTACGAAGTTGGGAGTTGCTTCGTATGAGAAAGGAGAATGGCGTCTTTTCCTCGATTCAAGAAGAAGAAGCCTAAAAGGGGCATTATTACATAATGGTAATGTGTTGAGTTCCATTCCTGTTGCACATTCGGTACACCTTAAAGAAACATATCAAAACTTGGAGCTCCTGTTAACGAAAATTAAGTATGACGAACATAACTGGATGCTTTACGGAGATCTAAAGGTGCTTTGTATGCATCTGGGTCAGCAATCAGAATTTACAAAGTTCCCCTGTTTTATCTTTGAATGGGATAGCCGTGCAAGAAACAAACATTGGACTGACACACAGTGGCCTCTTCGGAAAGACCTTGTTCCAGGTACAACAAACATACAGCGTACTAAATTCGTGGATCTTACAAAAATCCTTTTACCTCATCTACATATAAAGTTAAGTTTAATGAAGCAATTTGTTAAGGCTCTTAAAAAAGATGGAGACTGTTTTAAGTATATTTGCCACAAATTCCCGACTTTATCTGATACAAAGTTAAAAGAAGGAGTTTTTGAAGGGTCTCAAATAAGATCGCTTTGTAAAGATGAGGATTTTCTCAGTTGTATGAATGCTGTAGAAAAAGATGCGTGGATTGCGTTTAAAGAGGTTATTGAAAAGTTTTTGGGAAATCATAAAGACCCTGACTACAAGAATATTGTCAACAACATGCTAAAAACGTTTCAGCATTGATGTTGTAATATGAGTTTAAAAGTGCAATTCCTATTTTCACAGGATGAAAGGTTTCACCAGAATATACTGGAAATGGAACGACGATATCAAGGTAGATGGAGCATATCAATGATTGCAGACTATTGCTGGATGTTACATACAACGCGATAATCTCGAACAAACATACTACAAAAAGGCAACTAAACGCAGTTTATATACCAAACGTAAAAGATAATAGGAAACAGAATCACTGTTATATTTTTTGAAATATGCAATAAATTCACTAGGTTGAGAATGTGGGTATGGCAGCCAAAGATTCCAACAATAGACTCAAATTTTCAAATTCTGAGCTTTCGCAATTTATTTATAGCTTCATCAGAGAATTAAGCCACAAAAAGGCATGATACAATGTAGTTTATCAAAGAATATACATTATAAGAAAACTGACATAAGAGTGTACATGTAAGTTTTCTAATAATGTACATATATTCTTTCATAAACTACATTGTATCATGCCTCTTTGTAGCTTAATTCTCTGATGAAGCAATAAAAAAATTACGAAAGCTCAGAATTTGAAAATTTGAGTCTATTGTTGGAATCTTTGACTGCCATACCAACATTCGACAGTGAATCCAGTGAACTTAACGAGTACAGCCAGTACTTCTTTTCAAAATTGGTTAGGTATACATTATCTCTATAAGTTCTGTTCTTTTATTGTAGTTTGTAAAAAAACCTTAAGTCATGCATAAAAATAAAAAGAAAATTCATAATCAGGGCCCCGAAATTGTATAAAAGTAGCTGCTGAATTTAAAACATCTTTCAACAAATTTTTTGTAGACCTGTGTAATCCATGGAATATATTGTTTGTTAAGACGCACTGCGTACTATATTTATAAAATTCTCTTGTTAAGATTCATTAATTTTCCTTGGCACTTTTCTAATAAAAGCGCCAAGCAAAACTCTTCCATAAAAAATACGCGTATACTTAAACATGAATTTCCACATTTGCAATGTACATTTCCTATAGAGAGTATAAAGTGTTCTAAAATAAAATCAAATAAATATTGATATGGTCAAGTCAAATATTTTCGAAAAAGAAGTGACCTTAAGGCCGAGTTACATTATATAAAATTGTCAATTTCAACGTGTTCTGCAAATTATATGTATATTAATAAAATGAATTAGATACATCATCAAAATTGGTTAGTTATGTAGGTTGTTAACGCTTTTGCAATAATGTAATACTAACAAATATTGTACAATACGCGAAAAATATGTCACTGTACTATAATTTTGTGTTGATTTAATCATATCCCTATATAATTATTATTTAAATCTGTTTAGCCATATAGACATTATGTACCGTTTGGTAGCGTTTATTTTACTAATTCTACATTACATATTTAACTTAAAGTTACCTAGGATTTGCAGCATCGACGTTATGTCAATAAGATTTGTACAACACCAATATAATAAACCTTGTATATTTATATCATATATCCTATGATTATTTGGTAAAATATTATAATCACATAATTACATAACACACATACTAGCTGTCACGTAACATGAAAAGTATAAAAAAATTGTTTGGATTAGTCATTTATAACAACAGTACCATATTGGTGGTGTCACAAAATATACAATATGCATCCTGCGCGTCATATAAAATCCGAACTCTTATAACATAAAATATAGTTCTTTAGTTGTATAAATTACTATTTAGCAAGATTAAATATCGTCGTTATTAACTTATCAAATTTAATAAGATGAAACATCGTTAAAGAAATTAGAAATATGAATCTACCAATTGTAATAACTCTGATTCACATGAATAACATTTAAGTGTATAAATTGCGCTTACACTTACTACTTATATGAAAGAACCGCGAGATTTTGCACAGTTCGTCTTGCTCTGTGCACGTCGTTTAAGAAATGATTTAATTTTTTTAATTCTCTTACTTTCCATGTTTTTGGCAATATGAGTCTCTGTTTGGATCTACTCCCAGGCATCATTGATTCCTCTAGTGGATGCGTTTCATCGGGATTTACATAAAAGCAAGATAATGCAACACTCTATAAGACAAGGTAATGATGGGCTGGAATTATTGCATCAATTCTTTGACGGATCTGACAATTTGGTTGTTCAACACCTCAAAAATAAAATATTTACAAATCGTCCTCATACAATTGAGGCTATCCGAAACGTCTAGGACGAAATTACACCTCATAATTTAAGAAATGCTTTCAATGACATGAAACGAATACGTTATATACAGATACGTTATATATAGAAAATGAAGGAGCTTACTGTAAAAAACTGTTGTAGCAATTTTTGGAACTAAAATTTTTATTTCTTCAACTGAAACGTTTGTACGTAGTTATTTGTGAAAACCGAATCTGTCAACCGTTAAAAATACTTGCTACTTCCAACCGCTAGAGTAGTCCAATCTGCAGTCTCTGTGGCAGTCAGGCAGCCTTAAAGGCTGTAGCCTTCAAACTAGTATGGGAATGTCTGCAAACCCTAATTGTTCTGTCCAGAAACAATAAGGTCACCTTGGTGTGGGTGCCGGGATACAGGGTTATAGCGTGGGGAAATGTAACTGCAGACCAGCTAGCGCGGATGAATCCCTCTGCAGACTCTGTACTGAGGAGAAGGAAACAACCTCTTGTATCATTTTCGAATGCGTAGCACTAAGTCAACGTAGGGTTGCTATGCAGAGCGCATTTGATTAGCCAGTGAAGAAAGATTTACCAAATAGGCTTTTAAACCTGATCGAGGGAACTAACCTGTTTGTGTAAAATAAAATCAAGGTAGGAATAACATAATAGGCCCAGTGGGCCTCAGTGTTAGGGATAATCAAGGACTGCCCTGCCTTGATAGTAATCAATCAATCAATCGATTGCTTGTACTGTACGTTTTTGTTATTTGCATAGTGCGCAAAGAGAATACTTTACAGAAATAATTCTTATCACATCGCAGTCCAGATTATTAGGAGAAACATTGTAGCTCATACAAGTTTCAGAAACAAATTATTGTAACGTGCAATAGACAGCGTCTACTCACTATTAATAATGTGTGTTTTATTTAACAAACAATTTTATCTATTACAAATATACGTACAGCGGCTACCATCAATTAAAAGCTTAATAAATATACCTTATATACCGTCTCGTAAATCTTCCATTTACAAGCTGAAGGCATCGTTTATTAACGTTTATAAATCTACCTTAAATAAATGCTAAGCGTTGTTAACAAGCCAATAAGTAATTAACGAAGTTGGTGGTATACTAAAAGTAGTCCATTATTTTAAGTACATTATCACATTACATCTTACATACCATTGATCGCTCTTAAGCAAAGACTTTAAAATTTTACAATGAATTTATTATCGACTTATTTTACTTTCATATAGAGTGTTTCTTTTTCATTATTTGTATGGGGATCTCGGAAACCATAAAACGTACGGACTTGATTAAATGCAGAAAGATTTTCAAGCCGAATGCAGATAAGTAACTCGTTTATTTATAGAGATAGAAAACAGCTATTATTGTACATATTTTTAGACAATACCACACTAGATTTTTAATTTCGGTTAGACGTTTTGAGTTAGGAACAAAAGTTTAATTAAATAAAAACATAATATTGTCTCTGTGATTATATTCAATAAAAAAATCATGTCTTGCCAGAGAAAATAAAAATACCTAATTTACAATATTCAACAAAAGTTATGAACTAATGAAAACGCTAAACGAATTAATTATTAACAAGATTGAATACACTAAATTTAGATTAACTGCTGAAAATGTCCACCATTATTATCGATACACATACGACTCCTTTTCAATAGGGAGTTAACAGCTTTCCCACTTTTACGCCCAACTAACCTGTAAACGCCTAAATCTTCCTTACTTTTCTTAACGTCCGGCTTTGATATAACTGCTTAATATTTAACATAATTTACGTTAGACTCGTATATTCGATATATTTTTACTGCAGTTTGTTAGCTATTGCGTTGTGTTGTAGCATTTAAAATATACATATATAGTTCAAATATGGGTGTAAGATTCAATAAACATTCGAAAAGTTTTAAATCTTGTGCTAAAATTTTCTGTATATCGTCGTAAATTTTTTCAACAAAATTGACGCAGTAATCCAAAAGCAATCGATTTTTAACTTTAAGAGATTTTTCTTAACCATGAGGAATAAAATGGACACATCAGGTCGCAATAATATTTGATGATTTATATTGTGTACTCGTATTAAATATTTCTAATAATCAACATTAGAATGCGGAATCATTGTTGCAATGAACATAAGAAAGTCGTTGACTACTTTTTAACGAAAGCTATATTTTTTAAGCAGTATGGAATGGTGAAAAGAACTACAAGATAAAAATAAACTACAAAGGCAGAACATTATTCGATGTACATATGTACATTTGGCTTCGCACAAAAGACATGGCTGCCGCACTAAGAGAAGCTTTTTAGTTACTTGTTAGTGAGAAATTGTGTATTGTTCTACTTTAAAAGGAAGCCGATTACGATGACACTACCTACTATTGATGACGGTGTTAGAAGAAGTTTATATGTATTTTTCATGACAATAAGGCAAAAGTCGATGTCGACATCACATTTATAAATCAATCTAAACGACGGCCTATGATGTTTTTCGTCAAACAACAAATATATTAAACGCTTCATTTATATAATCATAAGACGGTATAACAATTTAAAGCATTCAAATTATTGACGTAAGTGTCGAAAGAAATAATTTTTACTAGCGTAATCTCTATGTCGAAATATTAGCTATTAATTAAAACTTTACATAAACTGTCTCCTATGGAAAAATATTTTTTATAACGGCCGAAAATTTATTTCATCGTTAATTTTTTCTCTGTTGACAGAGATTATAATTTGTTAACAAAATATTTTGCGTGTGGAGTAGTTGCTAAGCAGAAGTATATCTGATTAAAATTGATTAGTGTTATAACGACTGGTCTTCTAGATATTTAGTAAGACAATCAATCAAGTATCAATTCAATGTCCATTGAATATCATTGCGATACTATTTACTCCACTGTACTCTTAATTAACTACACTTTGATGTTGTTATTATTATAACTGGCAAGATGTGTCCAAATAAATGCAATGATTTCTAGAATCTAAATTTAAATACTTCTCAGAAAGCTATCTAAAATAGTATGTACTTTATATTAAATTGTAGTAGCACTTGTAATTAGAATATTCTGACAATAAGTAAATTTAATTTCATAAACTACTAACAATATGTATAATTTATTATTCCTGCAGACTACAGAAAAGTGGTAACAATCAAGTAATATACATAAATAAATGCACAAGAGAACTCGGCTTAAGAAACTTGGAAACTCATTAAGAGAGCACACACAACTGCATTAACAGATATTTTATATGGATTCTTAAAAATTTATAATTTCTCTACATTGTATAATATCGGCGAAAAGTAAATTGAACACTTTTAATCCGACTGCCGTTAGTTTTTTAATTTCTTGAACGGTAGACTTTATTTAATACTAAATTTAAAAAGGGAAATCACCTTTTTTAAACAACACATTCTATTCTATTTCTATTATGAAAAGTATGGAGTAAGGTTTTGAAAGTGTAAGCACCGAATAGTGGTAAAATGTTAAACTTTTGAAACTAGTAACGACAGGAATCTATAGGTTTCATGTTTGTCACACTTCAACCAAGATATTTCTGAGCAAAAAAACTTGGTTTGTAAAAATGGATAAACTCTAAAAGAAGTCTTCATACTGACTGTAGTAAATATTGTAAGTAAGTAAATATTGAAAATCTACAATATTTCTTAAATGTTTTAATTGATGTCTTTCACTAATTCCAAACAATAATTCTTCCATTTAAATTTTATCAATATTCAACCTCAAAAATGCTACCGACGTTGTTCCGTCCAAGAAATCATCATGCTGGTAATGGATAAGAAATCATATAATTCGTTCCAGAAAAATTAATATATAATTTATACTATTCATTCATGTGACACAACTACGCCAATTCAAAACTTTCCGTGCTCTGGAAATAATCCTCACCAGTAAATACAGCTGAAGTATTATCTACGCGAATAACTAATGAAAAGTCAACAGAATTAATAATATTGTTTGTAGAGAATAAAAAAAGGAATGGGTTCTAAAATTGATCCCAAGGGTATGTTATTTTTACGAATTGAGTTCGGCTGACAAACACAACGAAAACCAGTTAGTAAAAACTCCAGTAATCCCATACTAGCCGAGTTTATTGCTTAATATGTCATGGTCAACATAATCAAAGACTTGAGACAGATGATAAAAAATTCCGGCGGAGTACTACCCTCTATTTACTGAGTCAACAGTACTATTTATAAATTAATGAACAGGGAAGATAATTGAAAAGTCCTTACGACAATTACATTGTTTTTCTGTAATACATTTTTTTTCTAAATAATTTACTAATCGATTCAACATAGCGTACTTATTTTTTTTTGTTTTGATAAACTCGTGATTGCAGTTACAATGACTAGTTAGAGACTCCATCCATAGCTATATAGCTGTCCAAAAGCAAGTATGTAGTTCTTTGTTCCTAGTTAGTAAACCGTTTATTTCTTATATACAAATTTCCAACTGAAAAATTTGCATTAAATAACTAACTGATTGTATTCATCCTGTATCACTACAACGTTTCAAGTTACGTGGATATTGCCAACTTGAATTATGATACCTGTCGCGTTGCAAATGAAGAATTTTAATTGAGAAATAAGCATATGGTATTTTTACGACGAGTAAACCAATAAAGTATGAACAGATTTCAATACTAAGCGTACACATTTTCTAATCACCTCCAAAATATATACTGCTCACATTCTGCTAAAAAACAAATCGTAAGTATTGGATATATCACCTAACTGGGAAGGTAAGATTATATTATAAAAAGCGATACTAGCTGCGAAGTAATATCTGTTAAGACACAATTACACAATATCTGTTTATTTTAATTGGATGCATATTTTCATAACATAACATTAAAGAAATCAAAATTGTAGAAGAAATTTGGCAGTCCACTATCTGGCAACATTTTATTAGAATTATCCATCAGGCAAGGTCCTTAGTGTACACGGCAAAAGTGCATAAGTTCTAAAGTAAACGTATTATAACAAGCGTTGGTATACATACTGTACTGTGAAGATACTGTAAAAGACTATTGCCTACTAATATATAGCTGACGATACGATTCACGAAAAGATTAGAATTGTATATAAAATTAATGAAATATACAATTAAATTAAATCTCAAATAAAAATATTTTGATATAAAAACCATATCAGTTGGCATGGTTTTTTATGTGTGGTGGGTGCTTTGTTGCAGTGACTCTGTAAGCTGTATTACTTGGCTGGCTATCAACTCTCGCGGTTTAGTTTTTGTGTGTGTAAATTGTGTTCAAATGGCTGTGTGACAGCATCATATCACCTTTAACAATGTCGCGCTGTTAATCACTTTCCTCCCAACAGCAAATGGCAAAACTATAAATGTATATTTCACAAAACTTCTTGGTCAGGCGGCTGGTTGATGAATATTAAAACAAATCATCAACCAGCCGCTTGACCAAGAAGTTTTGTGAAATATATATGAAATCACGACTAAGAAACCTCTGAAATAAATTAAACTATAAATGTCACCGTCCCTCCAAAGGATTGATACCCGGCTCGTATCGTCCTGCCACAACGAAAGTCAGTCGCCTAACCACTGCGGCTATCGACCTGTTTTAATACTATAATTAGTAGTTACAAAACTCAAAACTCATTAGAAAGCCTAAGACCTACACAAAATTGCATTTAAAAAATTTATGTGGAATTACATAGAGAGAGTTTATATGTTACATAAAGTAGGGTGTAAATTTTTTTTAACCAAACAACAACAAAATTGTAGAGACAGACGTGGATTTGTTTATTCTTTTTTCTGAATACTCAAGGTTTTTGAGTAGTAATGTCATCGACAACTCTTTTATATGGAACATGCTATTAACTTTTTATTTTTTGATTTTCTTCACTTAGCTGATTCAAAAAATGTTAAACAAGCAACTTTGGAATCGATTTGCTATTTTCATTCGACTTCTCCAAAGCATTCGATACGGTGAATCATTCAAAATTGTTGAATATTTTGTCAGAAATGGGCTTCGATCGTAGCGCTGGAACATTAATCGCTGCATTTCTATCTCAAAGAACACAGTATGTTAACATTGATTCTCGAAATTCTTTACCTTTATAACTTTCAAGTGTCGTTCCGCAGGGTTCTTTTTTAAGTCCATTTCTTTTTTCTTTATACACACCATCATTTCGTGATAACTTAAGGTATACCAAGGCTCACTTATATGCGCACGATATCTAACTTTACTACTCGTTTAAGCCGAATGACTGGGAAGAGAGCACTACGAAAATTAATACTGACCTAGTTACTATTTATCAAACATCATTGGCACATTCCCTGCACTTAAATCCTGAAAAGCCGCAGGTCGTGATTTTTGGTGGTAGGGAAGCCTGCGGAATTCTGAGTAATATAATCCATATTAGAATTAATAATTTACACATACCAGTCGTAAGTAAAGCAAGAAGTTTAGGTTTAATGCTAGACAATACCTTCCGTTTTAAAGATCAGGTCAGCCGATATATCCAGACCTCCTATGCAAATCTTAAAAAATTATACCCTTTCCGTTCGGTCTTAAATAGTCATATTAAAAAGACTATGTAATACTTATGTTTTATCAAATTTTACCTATTGTTCGGAAATATATCACCCATGTCCTGGACTGTATTACCACTGCACGAATCCAGAAAGTGCAAAACTCTTGTTTAAGATATATTACGGTATAAGAAAATTCCAACACATTTCGCATAAGTTAATCGATGCTGGCTGGCTGAACGTGAAGAATCGCAGAGAATTACAAACACTTTCATTATATCACAAAATTTTACTTACGAAATGTCCACCCTATTATATGAGAAAATAAGGTTTAGAACGGATGATCATAAAATTACTACTCGATTTCGGGGTCTGATTTCTCCACCCGCCCACCGTCTGTCGCTCTTCGAAAGATCGTTTTCATATAATATTTACTACAAATATAACAATTTGCCTCTAATTCTTAAGCAATGCGCTACGGTTACACAATTTAAATGCAAACTTCGGTCTATGCTTTTCTCCAATACGATAACTTAATTAATTCATACATGTTCACACATATAGATATGTTATTTCACGCTGTTTGTGATGTCTCAAATACTCTACACACTATTTTGCGTTTTCGATTTGTTGTACATAGGTACATACATACACTTAGTCCAGTTCGTGAATGTATCTAGTAGAATCTTAGTAATTTCTTATCATTATTATTCTTTCAAATTTTTATAGCACACAGCTTCAGATGTAAGATATTTTATAGGCATTTCATCTATTTGTTTTAATTTGTCTTTGGATAATACACAGGCAAAGCAGTTCACATGTCATACATGTAACTGAACCTCGCTCTGAGATTGAGGATTTAAGTAACTATTCTTTTTATTAGGTCTTATTTTTACTATTATTTATTTATATTATTAATTTCCTTTATGTATACAATCTTGAATTATAACTTGACTGACTTGTTGAATGCACAATAAAGACATTTATTATTATTATTGACTGTATTTCTGCATAATAATAGAAAATACCGGTTGAAAGGTTCAAAGATTACAACAAATGTTGAAATTGCTACCCACGAACCAGTTAAAAATAAGCTAGTGACATGCTATACATTTTTTATCTGATTCGGTTCTTTAGCTGATGAATATTATCTGGTCTATTGATATAGGTCCTTGATTTTAAATAATCCCATAAGAACAAAAAATATTTGGTGATTGAGTGGACCAGTTCACTGCCCCATTCCACCTATTTGGACAGATTATTTTTTAAATCACACACAGCTATAACGAAATGTAACGTTGTACCATCCTGTTGAAGCTAGATTTTGCGCTCTAAACAATTGAGTGTGTGTAGGAAATTTGAATACGATTCTTCTGTTAAAATGTTATCAAAGAAATATGGTTGTTAAAATCATTATATAGCAATTGTATATCTCTCGTGTATTTTTTTTTACACATTTGCTCAAATAAAACGTTACATTATCTAAAGGTAACATTAGTTATGAAATCCAAGATGATCTTTTCTTTTCTAAAAATACTCGAAATCGGTAGCAACACTTTGCACTGTAACGTGTGGATTTTCTGAAGCCAGCAACTTTCTGAATATTTGCATTACTTCAGCTAAAAAAGTGACCAGTCTTGGAAATTTTTATTAAAGGCGCTTGTTTAGTTATATACCGAATGTACCGTCACTTTTGAGCGCTCTTGTGTATGAATTACTTAGTGGAAAGTTCAATGAAGCGAGCACCCTTTCACAGTAGTAACTTTGTTTCACGAGCCCCTTATCTCATCCCTTTTACCGACAGCAATCACTCAATACGTTCGAATGGCTTCAAGGTTCACCTCCGATGGCAGTGCTTCCTGCCACATTTTTATTGTTCAATTGAGGAACTAACTACCTTTCCTTAGATAGCACACCTAGCTAGATGGTTGTTGAAATCCAAGGTTGTATCTAGAAAACCGTTTAAAATTAATTCACTTTATGTATAGCACTTTAGCAGTTTATGGCTTTGCTACGTATTTTGTTGTGTGCGTTGATTTGGGAGTAGTCTCAACTGCACATGATAAAACAACTGCAGTAGATTAGAGAAAATTTGCAATATATTTTCTATACAGTGACTGGCCGAAAGTACTGTGTTTTCGTTTTTTTCCTTCTTTTGTAAAATATGGAGGGACGATTGGACAGTTTTAAAATTTTAATTTTTTCCAATATTTCATATACCATGTTTTGTGAATGTTTTTAGTTCTTCCTTTCGTTCTACCTGAAATAATTTCTCTCCAACCACATCAGTCCTTCGTAGCAATCCAACGATTTGTTAAGGTATTATAAAAACGTTCCACCACAACGATAGTCAGCCGCCTACCCACTGCGGCTATAGACTCGTTTATTATTATTTATTAAAGGAAATTTCTTAATTCTAAGAAATATATTGCTTTGCTGATATTTACTCGATTTTATGAAAAAAAATCACTAAAAACACTAGATTGTATACACTAAATTGTATAAATAAATAAATAGATCTTGAAGATGAGATCAAGAACAATTCTAAAAATCAGTTAGTGTTAACATATCCTTATGCATATGTATACTGTTATAGTATCCTGCGTCCCGTTTTTGCCGGGAGCATGTCTATCTTTATACGCCTACATTTTTGCTCAATATATTTTTTAATGTCAAATATATTGCTTTGATTTTAACAATTCATGTGAATGCAATATTGTTTGTATTTCAAACGGATGCTTCTTTGTGACTATTATAAAGCTTAATTTTTTGACCTATTGCATATTTCTTTGAATCAAGAAAATCTTTCTATCTGTATACGAATGTACTTATTTGCATTAGTAATATACGTATAGATATTACCTTATTCCTAAATTGTACAGTTAGAATATATTTTGACAAATGTATTCCGAAGAATTGATTAATCGCCTAAGTGCTGTGTTTACAAGGTTGCTTTTGACTGTATCAGTAGCAATTGCATTTTGTAAGCTATAAATTATATAGGAAGAGCAAAGAATTTAGCAAACCATTGCTGCAGTAGTGCGGTTAGATGTTAATCACTAATACAACATGCTGTTAAACCTGGTTTGCAAGCTGTAAATACTGTGCCATATGGTTTTATGACTTATAAAGAGAAATGAATGTGTCAAACACAACAACATACAATTAATGGAGAAATAAATATTAGCAAGCAATATCTCCTGCTTTGAGGTACCGTTAAAGCGTATTTAAAAAGGTAAAATTATAAAAAATATATATATTAAGTTTAATACACTCAGCGAAATTTCTGTAGTATCATCTAATTTTATAGTTCCCTTATAAACACTTAGCAACAGTATAGGTTGGGAATTACCAAGAATTACATTTTTGAACATAAAGGAATGGCAGAGCCATGATTTTATCAATATCACAACTGTTACATACGTATGTAGGGCAAGTATCTGCCGTATAGAGACATAAATACATTCATATAATTCCACAGAGTTAGGCAGACATCCTCCGAAATCGGGCATTACTTTCCAATGTATAAGTTTCTAAACAACTTCAAAAGTTTATTGTAAAATGTAATTTAAATTTACCAGCAACTAACATACGTGTACAACAAATTTTATCCGGCAGTAAACGTTTTTGGTGGCTAAAGAGGGTTTCAAAACCGCCCTTAAAAGAGACACATAAACAGGCAAGACTAAACTTTTCGTAAAATTGATGGGATCATGAGAACAACGTCATATTTTCTGACGCAGATTTTAACAAGGGGCGGCTCTAATGGTTTCAAATATTATTGGCACGATATCTGCAAGAACACTGAAGTGGCTACTTTGGTGAATAATTGCCGATGCAACTCTAGATATTTTTGCAAGACAATGCAACTATGCACAATTCCAGACAAACAACGTTATGGTTTCATCAATAGGAAATCAATTTATTATAATGACCTGCTCGCTAGCCTGATCTGAACCCCATCGAAAATCTTCGGTAAGTATTAGCACGAGAGATGTATGCCAATAATAAACAATACGACTACCTCAAGGAACAGTAATCTGCGATAACAAGGTGTTGATATTCCTATGGAGAATGATATTCCTATTTCAACATTGACCAAATTGATAGACAGTATGAAAACCCGTGTTTGAAGTTATTTTGAATAGAGGATCTAACACTCACTACTAAGTTTAGAAAGAATTATAATTTTCCTATGTATTTATTTTATTTATTAATTTTGTGCTCATCGACCTATAGAATGTGTGTGAAATGTGTGTTTTTTCATTACCATTATTGTAAATATTCTCTGTATAAAATACAATAATCTTTTTTAACGATATTTTCGCTTAGATATGTGCTTCTTTGTAGTTTTGCATTAACTTCAACGCAAAATTTGCTGAAGATGTTATGAAACCCAAATATTCTATTCAAAAGTTAATACGTCACTACAATTTTTAATAATGTTCAATCAAAATATCAGCTTTTTCATTCCTTTTTGAAGTCTTTAGCAGTAAGATTACAAGTCTTTCAATTTTTTTCTTATCTTTTTCTCGCCAATCAAGTTGCTCTTATTTTGATGCTATCTTCTTAAATGAATAGGTAGGTTGAAAAAATGTCGCCGAAACTACTGTCAGTTAGTGGCAAACGCAGTTTATACATTTGATGGCGATTTTTGATATTTGTTTAATTTAAAATGGGCAGAGGAAAAGTTATCAACGAGAAAATTCGATTGCTAAATTTCTTAAATCTGAAAAATTTAATTCTGAAATTGGAAAATTATTATTATAAAAGACTTACAAATTCAATAGCTCCAAAGGCTAGAAATGTAGGAAAAAGTCAGATAACTGAAGGTGAGAGACGAGCATTGAGAAGAATTATTGAAAAAAAACCGTTGTGCAAGTTACCTTTCAGTTGAGCGTCATGTGGAGTGAAGCTGTTGGAAGAACAGAGCCAAGTGTCACAGAGAGCCCATAAACAGGGATATGAACTTGCAAAGCAAGTGGGTGATCAAACTTTACTAAAATTTTAATTTTTGTATCAGGCAAAGCAAAAGCAACTTTTGACATTACAGCAAAAGAGAAATAGAATAAAATGTGCAAAAGAACATAAGAATTGTACTCACTGGCAACGGGATGTACTAGAGTGGGGTGTCCAGATTAGAAGTTTTGTGCTGGAGACAGCAGAAGCCCTGTTATTTGCAGAAAACACGAAGCATTTCATTCTGACTGTCTTAAAAGAAAAGTAAAATTTCCTGCATCAGTCATGGTCTGAGGCAGTATGTTATCTAAAGTTATAGGAAATCTTCACTTTATTGACGGAACACTGAACACAGATATTTAGAGATTTTAGAAGAATCTGTTTGACCGATTATGGAAAATCGCGGCGCAGAGTGTCATACGTCGAAAAAACTTTGAAATGGATGGAAGACTACGGGATACCACTTTTGGGATGGATTTCAAGCAGTCCTGATTTGTCTCCAATTGAAACTTTGTGTTGTGAGATGAGGAAGGCGCTCCAAAAACATCTCGCAAGATCAATTGAAACAAAAACTTGGGAAAACTTTGGGATATTTTTACGCCGGAGTTTTGCTAAAGCTTAGTCCATACAATGCTACAAAGACTTTGAGATGTTGTAACAAAAAAATGTGATGTTACCCAGTGGTAATGGATAATGTAGTTTCAGTCTCATTTTGTGTCATGTTTTGTTTGTTTTAGATTATTAGTTTAGTTGAACAGTTTTCTTTGTTATCATATTTTTTTTGTAATTATAAGATTCTAAAATGTTGAATTGATAAATAAAAGAAATTGCACTCATTAGTTATATATTTGTACTTTAACAATAAACATCGGTATCGAATACCGGTATTCGGTATTCGGTTGATGATGAAAACCCATGCGTTTTCGAAACACGTGTCCCGAATAATTAATCAAAGTTGTGGTGTGAGGTGATACCGATGTTTATTGTTATTACGAGCCCACAGTCCTTGAAATCACTCTGATTTGTACTTTGGATTGAATTTTTGAAACATGTAACGTTGGGCTAACTGACATGAGAAGAGGCTCGTAAAACATTAATTATTTTATAAAGTCTCTATGATTAGCCGATTTTCTTTGAAATTCATTCATTCATATTCATCATCCAAGCTACCTCGGCGTACTTCTTAAATTGGTCCTAGAATGGAATTTATCAGTCAGCAATTTGTGTTTCATTATGATAATAATATAATCAACAGATATACTAAAGAAAACATATTTTGATTCGCAAGTTATGCCTACTTGATATTGTCTTTTTGGGTTGCAACATATTGCATGTTTATTTTCCGGGCAGTAAAACGTTATTTAAGGAATTCTTTGCACATTATGTTCTTTAGAAAATCTAGGAAATTTAGAACAACGGAATTTTTGTTTCACAAGTAGATATTAAAATCATGAAAATAAATATGTATCTACATATTTACATATACATCTTAGATGTGCTGTGCACTACCTTGAACTTTATGTAATTTCTAAGCCTGTACTAATGCTGTACGTAACTTTAAGTTGTTTAAGCTCACGTTCACATATGACTCGACCGATTAAATCAATACTTCTTGATACTACAATTGTCATAGACGAGAAATCAACCCTTGAATATAAGAATAAGGAAAATCGTATTGATTATGTAGTAGTTGTGCATAGACGTTTATATTATACTTCCAGAGAAGTTAGTCCAGGTTATATGTATTAATGCTGCAGGATACGTTACTGCCACTGTCAGAAGTGTTAAATCACTTTTTTTATACATATCTAAATCTACCAATATAGTAATATATCGTACAGCTGTTTATCTTGTTGTTGTATACCCCACTCATTTTGTTCAGATTCAGACACACTGTAACTAGCCCACATGTGCGCATAACACTTAGGTTATGTGAAAATAGGATGATATCCTAGATTTGGTGTCAAAATATTACACCGTATCGCCTAAAGTATATTCGTTATAAGATCCCGAAGAAATTTAATAAGTTTTATTCATCTATACTACAGAAAATACTAAAACGTAGTTGATAGACATATCTTGGTTAAGCCAAGCTATTTATAACTTTATTATATTGCTGAAGTCAAGGTGTGTATAATACATAGCTTCCTACGCTTTGAGAAAAAAGTACCTCCAGAAAAATATATAACTTCTGAAATATTTTTTGTACATCCGTAAATGTAATGAAAGAAACAGAAAATATAAAAGAACGGTATTGTAATATTTTATTAGGGCATTGATTTGATGATTGATCTTGATGAAAAATAAGTAAGAATTATTTTTAAATGTGTAAGTCCCTGTTCAACATTTTGAAATATAACATGCATGTTGTATACATACATATATTTATAACACGTTAGTTTCACAAGGTAAGCTAAATATTTGGCATGAAAAATCTGAAATAATTACATTATCCTAATGACGTAAAATGGTAAAATATTAATAATAGGTGCACGAGACAAATGTTACTACTATGCAACAAGCCGGTATTCATTAAGAAAGGGTATCAAGTATCGATTACTCAATCGAAGTATAAATAATTAATCGGGTAGGTACACTTACCGACACAGAAAGTCTTGACCACATTCAATACAGATTAACTACTGAAATAATGTCGAACAAACCATACTTAATCATTAGCAAAACAAAAGTGCCACAAATTTTTTTTTCGCTAGTTTTCTGTTTATCGGAGAGAAATACATACATACACATACGATCGTCTGAGAAGCACGTGCTGCGGTACAGTGTTACGCGTATACTAAAATGAAAGTGCGAGTGCAACAATACGAGATGACGGATTAATATTGAATTTTTTAAAACAAGACAGGACATGTGAATGGTTATGCATGGGCATTCAAGCGTTTGTGCGCACACATAATGTTTACAGACGATCGAATGTAATTAATACTTATTTACGAGGCAGCTGGACGCGATCTCGTGACTTACTCTTCATGATTCTAAATTTAATGGGTCCCGAGTGAATTTGTTCCAGTTTATTTTTATAAACTGTTTAAATAGAGCGTCCCTTTGTTTTCTATGGTAGATTATACCGGCGCTATAAAACTATTGTTAATGAGTCATGTCAAGCATAATATCGTTAAAATGGAACCACAATGAACTTGTCAATGCATAAAAATGTACAAATGATGAACTTAAAGTAAAACAAAATCTAGACAATATTATTATATTCCTAAATATTATTTGATATTATTTATATAGTGATCGCCATAACAAATAAAATGAACTAAAAATATTTCCGTGAAGTTCCATGTTTCAAACCTTAAACATTTCTAAAATGAGTGATACAATAAGAATTTCATACTTTTATATACGTATCAATCAAAACCTTTACATTTTTTTTTTCTTTGCTAGTGTATTTCTAACATTTATTTCAAGATATTTTTGCATTTCGTAAACTAAAAGCGCCACTTGTAATCCCTAATATGTACGTAAATAACAACCTTAGTTCTTCTAGTTCCACATAATCGAAACAAAGTTGTAAAGAACATGTGAAAATTTTTATTAAAAAAAATCGATATATGTATTGTGTATTTACATTAGTACAGATATGAAAATTACAAATTTGTCAAAACCGTAATAGTGATAATTGAGAACATTTTTTCGTTTTATTTGTTCGTAATCATTCTGATCCTTTGTTATTTATCGACGACAAGACATACATTATAAAGTTGTTTATTGAGAAATAATTTAAAAAAATCGTGAAAAAGTAATAATGAAATAGAAATATAGATAAATAAACAAACTCATAATAAATGCTCAAAATGCTGCCCGTTCACTTTTTGACACAAATAAAGTTGTCTTACAAAAGCGTCTAATGAATGCTGCAGGTGTTCTGCATTTTGAACATTTATTATGCGTTTGTTTATTTATCTATATTTCTATTTCATTATTAATTTTTATTAATTTTTTAAATTATTTATCAGTAAACAATTTTATAATGTATGTCTTTGTATTTTGGGAGTAAGTAGCTCTCAAATGCTCTACAGTTAAAACCTTGTTCCTATTTTAAAAAAGCAAGATGGCGTCGTCCTGCCCACATCAATTGGACAAAACAAGTGAAATTTATGTCAAAATCTTGGCTATAATATACAGTTTAACGCTACCAAATATCAAATCTAAATTTCTAAGCGTTTGCCTGTTATTCCACTTGGTACAATACTTTAGCCGCACCCTGTATATGTACATATATGTACAATGCCCGCGAAAAAGTCTGCACCATATGGAAAAAAAATTTACTATTTTAATTTTTAAAATTATTTTTTTGTAGTTTGTTTTTGCATAATTAGAAACCAAAAACTAACCTAAATATTTAACATATCGCATTTGCTTCAATGCGTAAATGTCATTTAAAAATTGCCAACGTCCAAACATGCCATTATTTGTCAAAATATAAGAAGATGCCATAAGAAAAAATTGTTGGTACTTTCGCGGACATCCTAAATCCAAAGTTTCGTACAAAAATTTTAATTTTAATTTTTTTTTGAAAATTTTGTAAAAAAAACGCCTGTATATTCTTTTAGTGAATTTTTCTCTCGAATTCTGATAAAAACCTATGTTACCATATAAAAAACTAAAAAAAAACAATTTGTATTTCAGAATAAGGTATATTTTTTGAAATAAAAGATTTCGTTAAGAAAAGTGGAGGACTAGTTCTTGGACTAGTTTCATATTTTCGTATGTACCATTAAAAATAAATTAAAAAACATAAAGGTCAAAAAGCTAGAAAACAACCTTTTAAAAATGAGAAAAAAAAAGTAATTTTATTTCAACTAACAAAGTTAATTTTAAAAAAACCAATTCTAATTCTTAAAATTAAACAAATTCACAAGTAAGCGTAGTCAACAATTCCAATTTTACAAAAATACCGTTACTATACAGTTAAACTAAATGAATAAAAAAATGTTAACAATACTACATCTCTGTATGTCTCCTTCTCTTTCAATACATTTGATGGTCCTTCTAGAAAACTCTCTTGTAATGTTTACAAAATATGTGGCCGGAATTTCTAGGCAAACGTCACGTATTGTGTTTTCTAGATGTTCAATGTTTCGAAATGGTCGTTTGCGGTACACTTTCTCTTTTAGATACCCCCACAAGGAAAAATCTAACGGAGTTAGGTCAGGAGATCTCGCTGGCCATGGATACGCTGAATATCTGCCAATCCATTTGTCCCCAAATAATTGATTTAAATAACTCCTCACCGCCAGTGTACTATGTATAGCTGCGCCGTCTTGCTGAAACCATAGGACAGATCTTTCTTCTAATACCATATCGTCAATTACATCGGTTATTTCTGTCATGAGAATGTTCAAGTACCGTTGCGAATTTAAATTTTCGCGGAAAAAATAGGGTCCAATCAATCTACCATAAAAAATACCACACCAAACATTCGTTTTAAAAGAATATTGGTCCCTGCATTCGATGATAAAGTTAGGGTTTTCATCAGCCCACCATCTGCAGTTCTGCGAACTCACCGTTCCATTGGAGGAGAACGTTGCTTCGTCCGAGAACATGATTTCTTTGGGAAAACGACTGTTTTCTTCGAGCTCTCCTTGAAACCACATACAAAAATCAAATCTTGCGTTAAAATCTCGTTCTTTTAGCATATGGACATATTTTGGCTTAAATGGACGGTACTTATGTTTGTTTAAAATTTTTCGCACTGTAGTCTCTTTTGCCCCAGTTCTGTTGGAGATAGCAGCAATTGATGTAGTTTTATGCTCTATGACATCTAATAATACATTTTCTTCATGCTGCTGAACTTGCCAGTTTACATGTGACTTCTTAAAATCATTTACAACTGAACCGGATGACTTGAACTTATCTACAATGCGACCAACAGTAGAGTGCGAAACGAATTTGTTAGGGTGTCTTTGGTTAAAAATATTTGCCGTATCCCTGTTGGTTCTATTTTCTCCGTGAATTAAAATGATTTCTATTTTTTCTTCCATGGATAACATTTTTAAACAAATCTATTAGAGAAATACACAAAACTGACATTTATTTAGTTGTTTATGTCTAGAATTGTCAATTATCTTCTAGGCCTACTTGTGAATTTATCGAAATTTAAAAATAAGCTTGTTATTTCCTGCTTTAGAGATACTAAAAGAAATTTTGCTTAAAACAGACAGGGCTAGGTACATAACATGTTCTAATCTTACAACTAGTGTTATTTTCTAGCATTTTTGACCATTATCTTTGAAAAATAAACATTTTTAATATATGAAAATATGAAAATAGTCCAAGAATGTCCTCCACTTTTCTTAACGAAATCTTTTATTTCAAAAAGATATACCTTATTCTGAAATACAAATTGTTTTTTTTTGTTTTTTATATAGTAACATAGGTTTTTATCAGAATTCGTGAGAAAAATACACTAAAAGAATATACAAAATTATGAAAAAAAAAATAAAATTAAAATTTTTGTACGAAACTTTGGATTTAGGATGTCCGCGAAAGTACCAACAACTTTTTCTTATGGCATTTTCTTATATTTTGACAAATAATGGCACGTTTGGACGTTGGTAATTTTTAAATGACATTTACGCAGCAGCGATGCAGCGATAAGCAAATGCGATATGTTAAATATTTTAGGTTAGTTTTTGGTTTCTAATTATGCAAAAACAAACTACAAAAAAATAATTTTAAAAATTAAAAGAGTAAATTTTTTTTCCATATGGTGCAGACTTTTCCGCGGGCACTGTACATATACGCTATATACGAATACTGCTACTGTGTAACGAATATCACATATCATAAATGCTTCATAGCTGTCGCGATATAGCACCACCACTCACGTGAATAAACGGAATACATACATATATTTTACGCGCACGTGACTAGCCAACACAACTTGATAACTCATGACATCATGACCAACAAGTACAAATCAGTATAGAAATATTTAGAGAAATCTGTTACTACATAAATTATGTATTCAAATTAATTATTAACTACCTATTGTTGCGGGATATTTCTATCATCTTTTTTCAGATTTTAATTCCGGTAGTGAATTATTTGTTATAGAAACGTCCAACGGGTGTTAGTAACAATTTGTATCTAGACTAAGTTCGACTAGCAACCTTTTTATACTACTAAAGCTTAGCCCAACGGTAGATGTTTATGTGACCCGCACAAGAATTCCAATATTGATTTAATGTAATTAATGCTTTATATACAGGGCGAGATAAAAGTTGAAGCACATGGGGAGTTATAACCTAAAAATATTTTTAACTATACAAGGTGTCAAATAAAGACAGGCTAGACTAAACTTACTTTATTTTAAATGGAGCACCCTGTATATTTTTACTATTTACGATTCCTCTAGGTCTTACCTTTATTATAATATAGGGTTTTGCTATGTTATTCAGTTTACTTTAGAAGATATGGGAAGTTTTGAATGAATTTAATAACAAAGTTGGAGCCTCATACCGTACTACGGCTTCCACATAATATAATTCATTTGCGCTAGAAACATTTCTAATGTGATCTCCTTTCATCAGAAATTATTTATTTATCGGGATATTCAATCTTTACATACAGGGCGAGTCATAACCCGGAATGTTTATTTTCTCACCTATTTCAAATGGGCCGTATTTTACTATTGGAGTAAACTCCTCTCTTCACGAGCTTTATTATTTATTAAACATTCCCTATAGCTAAATGCAATAGTTTTTGAGTTATTTGCGTTTCTATAACGAAAACATGATTTGAAACAAAAACGGGTTTGTTTTAATTGGTTTACCGTGATGCTGAGCTAAGAAATAATAAAATACCTATAGTACTATGCTTGCGGTTTGTTTACAATGGAAATAGTAGCAAAACAATTAGTAGTTAAGATTCTTAAGTATTATCTGAGACAGAATGAGAATATTGATATTGATGATATTAACGAACTTGAAAGAGTGATTTTTGATTGAAGTTTTGATGTAACAGAATAATTTTATTGCTGTTTAGAAGTATAGATTGATATGGTTTTTGTGTTGGGAGGAAGTAATAAGAATATTTTGCTCGCAAGAAGACTTTATTATCAGCAATTCTCCAATAATAAAATACAGGATGTTCTATTTGAAATAGGCGAGAAAATAAACATTCCGTGTTATGACTCGCCCCGTATATAAATATTGAATACGCCGATAAATAAATAATGTCTGATGAAAAGAGATTACATTAGAAATGTTTGTAGCGCAAATGAATTATTTTATATGGAAGCCGTACTACGGTAGGAGGAACTTTGTTATTAAATTCATGCAAAACTGCCGATATCTTCTAAAGTAAACTGAATAACATAGGAAAACCCTATATTATAACGAAGGTAAGACCTAGAAGAATCGTAAACAGTAAAAATATACAGGGTATTCCATTTAAAATAATGTAAGTTTAGTTTACCCTGTCTTTATTTGACACCCTGTATAGTTAAAATATTTTTAGGTTGTAGCCTCCCATGCGCTTCAACTTTTATCTTATTAAAATATTCTCATTTCTTTTATAATACAGGAGTAATTGGACTTCCTCGCACTAATCCCCACCCTGTATGTATGTAGATAGTATCTCTATGTTGTCAACTACCTCACACAAACAAAGTTTGACAAAAACATTTCACGAATAAAATAGAACGTAGAAATAAGATGTACACTTTCATTTCCTCACGGTAGTGCATTGTCAACTCAATTTCAGGTTTCTAACCCGTGGAGAAATTCTTCTGTGATTAAATACGTACAGTACTTTTTAATATGCTGAAAACGCTTTCGCTGGCGTGAGCTTATACTGTTCTGCTGGATGGCATCATGTTAATCAATCTTAAGATTTTTACTATGCTTTCCTGGGCAACTCAAAACACTACCAATGGCAACAATACTGTACCATAGACAGACAACAACACTGTAATCTGTGCCAATATTAGGAATGTTCTAACAAAATTCACGTAGGTAGTTTTATTAGGCTCGGCTAAAACTCTTGTTGAATAAACTCTACTCCCGGGATGAAGTGGGTAGCAGAGGTGAAGATGTTGAATCAAATATCTTGCAGTAATTCTTACCAATATAATAGAATACAATACAATAGTGTCAATAAGATATTTCTACTTCACTTCGGTTGACGGGATTGCCCAAAAATGCGTGATCGTGAATATTTATTTAACAAAAATGTATATGTATGTACTATAGATCGCAAAATTAAGTGCGTTCAATAAATTCTAAAAAACATAATAGTCTTTATTTGCTATAAGAAGGGTTACATATACGCAATAAAGTTTTAAGAAATGATTTCATTGATTTTAAATAGAACATATAAGTTAAAAGTCAGTGTAGTATTGGACATTGGGAAGCAACAATTTGAAGTCATCTTATTATCGCAATATTTGTTTAGTGCATGTTTTTTTCTACTTATAAGCTTTCCAATTTTTTAGTCACACATTTCCTTTTAAACGAAGAAAAATATTTACAGTTTAAAGCATAGAAAAAATGTTACTTACCGGCGAGCACAAAATTACTTTTATGAATGAAGAAACTTGTAACTGATAGACTTTTATAAAGAAAAAAGTAACGTCGTCTAGAAAACATGCAATAACCAGCGATTTAGCAAAAAATACGTTTTATCAGTAGATCAACAAAGACAGGTAACTTTAAGAAAACGTGCTTTATGTAGAAGAATTAAAGAGGAGTGTTTAAAATTTGCTGTATGTGTCGCAATTAGAATTTACTTCGATAATAAAGTTGATAAGGAGTACTAGCTGACAACGTCAGGTGTAGACGGCAAGGAAAATGCGAATGCAGCTACTGGCGTTAGAATTAAGCAGACGTGAACCTTTATTCTCGATAACAAATGCTGACAGATAAGACTAAATTCTAGTTATCTGGAAATAATAAAATGTTGCGTATTCAAGTTTCGGGTTGAATATTAAGAGCATAGCTGCTAAACACAAAACTATCCTGCAAAGTGAAACAACTCCGTGTTGTTTATTGATCGAATATATTTGTAGCCTTTTAACAGAAAACTTCAGTAATTGTGAAAGTGTCAAAGAAAAATTCAGTTTCTAGATAACGACTACTGAATATTATCCACATTTGTCGTAGAAAATTGTAATACATACATATGTACATATGCAGCAGCTGTAATAACATAGGTTCCTCCTCTTACATTCTGATACATATACCTATCTAAATTTTTATTATAATTCTAAAAATATTTTCGACAATTATCATCTCAACTTTTTGAGACATTTCAATTTTATAATATCGGTACTACTAAATTGTACATATTCAAAAATGCTGTCAATCATTTTGGGAACATTTCAGACGTGTTTGTTCCTCGAATGAAATCAATTTATGATAGTATTAGCTAATCATATTTTGTATTCTCATTATTCCGTATGTGTTAATGATCCCAATAATTGTTGTTATGTGCAGAGTTTACTGTTCAGCAATATAACCGAAAAGTTACTACTTTGATAGAAAGAGTATGTATTCTCTATTTTCCTCCAAAATTTGCTGCGCACGATATGTGGTAAGAGCTGTTCAAATAGTGAGAGCATTTTTATGCAATTTGTCAGGCCAATCATTTTGCATGGGAAGTCGAACTATTTGATTGGTTGCTGTTTTTGTTGCACCAAAACCTTCAGGTGTTCCATCAAAAATAAGGATAAAATTAGTTCTAACTTGTTTTATGTCACTCGGTAGTTTCTCGTTCAGAAACTACCAGCACTATATCGTATCGATATTTTGTGTTAAGAACACACTGAGATAGAAGAAGTGTTTCATATACTGATGAATAAGTACTATTCGCCATCTTTAAAGGACATGCCGCATCTAATGAATCAATTATGAGTGAATAATCTAACTTGCAATCTCAAGCTGTTAAAAACTCAAGAAAAAAATTGAAGTTAACCCTACTAGGAGGAAGCTAGGTACGTGTATTTTTGGATATCGAAATTGCGAGGAAGCAGAAATATTTCTCCATCTCTCATCCTCGACAAACAAAAAAAACAACGACTTTATTTTTCAGACTTTTCAGAGATTCGAGAAACAGAAGATCGGGAATGTGACATTCCACGATTGTCATACGTGAGACTCGAACCTCCAATGCATTAAAATCAATTCTATCTAGATCTTAAGTTAGAACGAGTGTGTTTATTACTTTTGAAAATATGTACCAGGTTTATTTCGAACAGAATACTGAATATTCGAGTAATTCGGTTAGCTGTGACACTTTGAGTAGTAGTAGTCGAAGGTTAAAATAATCAACAGTAACGAGAAAAATAAGCACATAGGCAGTAATGGACTACTTATGAGTGATTTAAAAAATACTGGATTATCTGCGTTTATGATATGCACATTCTTGATTTTTAGTAGTGCGATCTCACTTTGGTTCGTTTTGTATTCGTTAGAGACAATTCAATTCGAGACAATAATCGCATTTACATCTTGAAAATGCAAGTGTCAGTTCCAATCCAGACCTGCACGGAAGGCATATTAAATTGCCCACAGATTAATGGAACAGTGGAAATTCTTTCTGATAGTCAGGCTGCCCTTAGAGCACTACAGGGTGTCAGGTTTGACTCCGAGGTAGTGTTACACTGCCATAAGACTCTCCTAAAACTGGCGGAACGTCACAACAAAATGCTGAGATGGGTGCCAGGTCACTCTGGAATCAGAGGTAATGGAATGGCTGACAAATTCGCTAGAGCTGCCAGTGAGGGACCATTCGTGGGTCCAGAACCTACATGTGAGAACTCCTATGGCAACATCAAAGCCTTTGTCAGATCCGAACTCGCTGCTAGGCATTGCTCCCACTGGAATGCACTTACCGGCATAAGACACTGTACAACTCTCGGGATTCGCCTGTATAAGAAATAACTGCGTAACGCAGTTTCTATGAGCAGGGTCAGGCTGAGGTTTTCACAGAAATCTTAACCGGTCACTGCGCACTGAACAAACACCTTCATAGTAAATTCTCCCCTGTGTAGAAACTGTGGAAACGCGGAGGAAATTCCAATCCATTTTCTTGCCGACTGCTCGTCAGTGGACCGGGAGAGGTAGAATTACTTCGGGGTCGGACGTCTGGATGATCCCGGACCAAGAAAACTAACTCTCGACCAGGTTGTGGACTTCTTCGTCCGAGTGCAACCTGGCTAAGAAGAGTAAAACAGCACGGGGGTACAATAGGCCTTCCTTATGGCCGAGCTTGCCTTTACAGTTCTTCCGCCCGTGCAGTCCCAACAAAAGAAGTGTCAGATATATTGTTTCCTACTGTTGTGTGTACCTAGATAGTTAATAAACTTGTTTGATTGAATTAAAATTTTCCATTAGTATATACATAAAACATAACTAATTTAGTAAATTTTGCGAAAGAAAACAGAATCACAATAATAACTCAATAAGTTTGCCGAAAATAACATAAAAAGTTTCAAAAATGAGAGTAGAGGTGTTACCTCACGTTAGTACACCGGTATACTTGAAAATATCACAAAACTACAGCGAGTTCTACAGCGGGTTTAGGCAAATGTCACAGTGGAACCTCAACTCCCTAACAATAACAAAAATATGTATCGTATTTTAGATTTGCAGTAGTAAGGGTGTTTACACAATACCGCAAACGTCAAAGGTGACGCCTGCGAAATTCTCGTGTTCTGTTACGTTACAAGACGACAAAAAAACCTATCACGAGAATTTCGCTGCGAACGCTATATTCAACGTTTAATTTTACTTAAGCTCTGAACGATAAATGATTTATACTGTCCTGTTACAGCTAAACTGCTGCAGATTTAAAGTTGGAAATGAAGGGTCTTACGCATCCAATTTTGCCACACAATATGATGTAATTTAATCTGCTCCGACATTCACTTGTTTACAAACGATAGTCATGTTGGAAACTTTTAAATAGTAATGAGGGTCGTACATTGTCGCATATCATTCAAAAGCTCGTTATTTGTTCTGTTCAATTATGTCAAAAAATCGATAAATCAAGGATATCTTTATGTTCAAGAAGCAACTGATGCACAGTGTCTTACTACTTACTTTTACCCGTATAAATAATAACATGATTAGCATGATTAACGGGTCGATGGCCGCAGTGGTTAGGCGGCTGACTATTGTTGTGAGAGGACGATAGCTGCCGGGGTTCAATTCTCTGGAGGGACGGTGACATTTTTTCAGAGAGTTTAATCCCGGATCGACTTGCCATTCGCTGTTGGGAGCAAAGTGATTAACAGCGCGGCATCATAAAAGGCGATATGATGCTGTCACAAAGCCATTGAACACAACATACACACACAAAAACTACACCGCGAGAGTTGCAGTGATAGCCAGACAAGCGATACAGTTTACGGAGTCACTGCAACTAAGCACCCACCACATATTAAAAAAAAAAAAAAAAAAGCAAAGGTGTCAAAATGTCCGCCTGTAATTTCCCGGCAATAGTATAGACACTGTTTCAAATTTCCAAAAAGATGAACCAAAGAATTTTGACGAATCCTAAGCATTTCAATCCGAATACGGTTTTTTAAACTTTTGCAAACTTTCAAGACGATTTACGTAGATGCGATCCTTTACGTAACCCATAAGGAAAAATCTAATAGCCACAAATTCTGCGACCTTACCAATCTACCTACCTGTGAAAATCTAATCTAAAAGTTCCTTAACCGGTTAGGTAAAATGTGGAAATCCGCCAGTTTGTGGAACATGAATGTTCAAATTTGGAAACAGGGTTCAAATTTCTGGAAGAATATCGTTTTCAAGGAGTTGACAAAATCTTGAACAAAATTTCTATCCAGTGCAGTTTCTTCGAAAATCCTTTTGCAAAACTCCAGTCTTCTATCATAATTTTCGTCATTCGATTCTTGCACATGGTACAATGTGTAGGCATGATTTCTTTTTTGTAAAATGTTTTGTAGTGATCTTCTAGACGTGATTATTTTGAGCAAGCAGTTGTACTAATATATTCGGATAAGAAATAGACATCAAGTAAAATATTAACGAGTTCTTTTAACTTACAGAGCTCGTTGGCTTGTCAGAGCTAAGGCAGTCTTTGACGATGCCAACTCCGGTAAATATTTTTAGGGTTTTTATGACAACTGATATACTTATTGAGGCAAACGTATGTCTGAATAAATTACAAATGCAAATTTCCCTGTCCAAACATCTTCAAAATGGAGATTGGCTCTTTTTCCGTCAAACATACCGTAGTTGCAAGTAGGAGTTATAGCAACAGTGATCTCTCAAAACCCCACGAATTTTTATTACGTCTTACACTGCAAGGGTGATTTAAAAATCTGTATTCAATTTTTTTTTTTCACGTAAAAGAATACAACAAATGTCGAATGTATATATGAAGCATATTTTATCAAATTCTTGTTTAGGCGTTATAGTCTCTAACTTAAGATGTTGTCAGTTGTATCTTTCAATTTGGAATTGAAACTGAATTAAAAAAAACTACTATACGGTATAAGTATAACATTTTGAGACACACCGTTTTGTGTTTGTTTGTGTATGTACCGAGAATTTCTGGTGATATTAGACGGGAGTATTACTATTTGACTTAGTTGAGATGCATCTCCATTTTGTCTAGGTGTAGATAACTATCGGCTGTTAGCTTTGCCTAATTAATCTTAATCTACATAGCTAAATATCTCAGTTTATCTTCTTACGTATATACAGGGTGTGGCACCAAATTCGCCTCGGTTGATATACAAGCAACGGTAAGACATATTTAAAATACTTTTGTTGGAGCATGTGTATGTCTATTAGGAGCACGTTCTAGAATTATTTTGAAATATACAGGCTGTCCCAAAAGAAAGTTACACATCAAAGTTATGAAAATTTTAATGGAACACCATGTATATTATTGCATATTTCGATGACGAAAACTAAATAAAGGCAAGTTACTGTGATATTTCCTATACCTAGGTTCAATATTTTCTGAGATATTTAACAGTTTTTGAAAATGTAGATCAATATTTAGAATGAGTACCTGCTGTACGTATTTATGTATGTTATGTGTTTGAAGGTGTGATGTTTCATTAGCACAACCATTACATCTAATGCTGAAATAAAGATGCTTTCTAAAAATTATACAGGGTGGTTAAAATCTTACTTCTAATTGTGGGTACCATTAATGCTCAATAACTTGCTTATTTTAAATGGAACCGTCTGTATCTAATATCGTCATTCGATTTTAATTTTATTTCTCTTTTAAATGTTTTTAAAGTGCCCCTATGTCTTATAGTTTCTTTGTAAAAGTCAATTTAATGTTTTAAATGGCGATTGTGCACCAAAAATTTGGTTAAATCAAGGTAGCTTTGACATGACGACACTAATTACAGACATTACTTTTGTCTAATTTATTCTTGAAAAGTAGGCAGTGGTGCGATGGACTTTGCTTCATATTTATTGGAAACAAAACAAAGATTAACCAATACATGTCTTATTACATACAAATTTTCACCATAAACTTATTACAAAAGAAAACAACTGCATATTTCAAAATAATTTTAGAACGTGCTCCCAATGGACCTACACATGCTCCAACAAAAAGATTTTAAATATGTATGTGTTACCGTTTTTTGTATATCAACCGAGGCGAATGTGGTGCCTCACCCTGTACATGTCAAGCAAATAATGATTAACGAGATATTGAAAGTATATGTTGTTTATGAGTAATGATGGTGCAGTAGGAATTACATTTAGCTGTTGTACAAAATGAGTTTTTAAAGAGCAAAGCAGGGAATGAAAAATGCTAAATATGTTCTTTTTCTTTATAAATGTATATTTTCTTGCAAGAAAATCGCCGGCAATATGTAATTCACAGATATAATAATCGAAACTTGTTTCAAGGTGGTTTATCCCCAATTAGTGAGTTTTCTTAATATCCACCAACGAGAAGCGCATGGCCTTATTTCGTTGCACAATTCGAAGGTCTGTATGTGTTCGTTAAGACCTATTTGAATTTCATACAAGAAAAGATCCTTCGTTCACATACTTTCGCTTTAAAATCATGCAGAAGTACGCTTACTGATTGCATATTATCGTTCAATCTGTAAGGTTATATATCTTTGCAGGATAAACAGCGGTCTGTGCCTATTGGGATCTCATATCAACCTGTAGTACGGGGCGACATATCGTACAGCTGTGCCTGTTACTTTAGTAATCGAATTTTGCCAGAAAATTTTCCGCCCAAATAAATTGGCTTCTTGTGGATATTACTTTAGAGCTGTGATAATCTTGAAATAAATTAAAAACAGAAATTTTATAACGAGAACAATTTAATGTCAGTAACTGCTTCTGTTCAATAACATGTATAGATTGTGTCTCTTGTATATTTTACTGGCGTTTTGACTATCTCCGTTTGTGTGTTATATATCTATGATTGGTGATAAGAAGTGAGAAAATTGGTTTATTTGATTTGATTAAAATTTTCTGTCACATGAACTATTCGCACAACAATTTGGGCGGTAATTAAAAGCAGCAGTTTTAACAAGTGACAAGTTACAGGCCTAAAACGCAATACGATAGTTTGTGATCGACCAGCTATATTGACCACATTAACCACATACTAAATAACATTTTGTAAATGTTGCGTACAGAAAAGTAAAAGTTGCATTCATTTTGCTTACTCGCTCAAGTTTGCTATGTGCTATATCAGCATTTATAGAATGCAAATGTTTATGACCTTTTACCACAGAATATCAAACTACCAGAATTTGCAGTCTTTTTAGCAGGATAAGTACGCGCATTTTTAGTGCGCAGCCTAATTCGCCATCTTCTCTGGAAGAAAAATACTTCACGATAGTTGATGTTTAGCATTCAAGCAATTCGAGATTCGAGCGTTGTTCATTGTTTATTAACTATCAGGTGTTATTGTTGTTTGTGTCGAGATTAACTTTTGTTTTGTAAGTATTTATTCGTAGTGTATTTAATACATACATATTTCATATTTATAACTATATATTTTATATCAACATATACTTATTTTAGGACCCCCCTGTCAACGTATACAATTTTTTCTCAATTCGACCCTGCGTTTCTTCCACACAAAATGGCGTGAATAGGCTGAAGGTCACTGAATCTGTCTTAAAAAGATCAAAAGCGCCGACAAGGAGTGCAAATTCTGGTAGTTTGATATTCTGTGCTTTTACGACTACTGTTTAAAAAAAATCATATTTCCTATCTGTTGTATAGGTTTTGAGGAATTAATGACTGCTGTGTTCATCGTTTTAACCGCTGGCAGCAATTTTCTATTCATTACGGGCTCTCCATCGAAAACAGAAATCAGCACTTCATCAGTCTTTAGTTAAAACCAGAATTCTCTTCTTCTTTCAAGTGCTGTTTGCAGTCATAAATCACTTTCTGCGATCCGCGGTAAACTATAGCAGAATAAACCAGAAAGGAGGAAGTGTCGGCTTCTTTGAGATCTAATTTGAATAACCTCGAACGAAAGCAGCCATTTTGAAAGGCAGCCCTCAAATAGAGATAGGAGTTAAAACCGAAGAATTCTAAATACAAAAATTACTTTCAAATCGAAGCGATCCAAAATATTGTTAACCGGCATTCATAATTTTAAATTAAATACTGTATTTTCGTATAATTAACAATATGGTACATGTTTTATTAATAATTTTTTCATTTTTTTCGATATTTTTTATAAAAACTATCTCGAATTTAGAAATTGTTTTATAAAATATGGAGAACAGAGCTCAAAAGATTGCATTGGGTAAATTTTAAACATTGAACTCTTGTGTTCGTAGAAATCGTCTCTGGTATCGTAGTATTCCCTGATCTTATCCAGTGAGTCTTAGAAAGTTTTTCGGAGCCCGTAATTTCTTACCTATAATCGAAAGGCTCATTATTTACTAAAAAAATTATGAATTATTAAAAATAATCGTGCTAACAATGTTCCGTTAACTATAAACGGAAACAAAATAATATTTACATTTAATTGTAACCTGAGACCTTTGATATGAGGTTTTGAGCAAATAACAACGTACATATTTGCCCGCTAGAGCTTATTTATTTGGGCCTACTGTCAACCCTCATATTTATACCGTTTCTGTATTGAGAATGTAAATGAAGTTATTTAGATGAATTACGTAATTTATTTTAATAATGTCAACGAGATATTACTTAATATATACAAATAAAACAATTTTGGTATATCAAAGAATTGCTGGTAGAATGGTTGTTTTGAGTTCTGTAATTAATTTATGTTTGATGTAAATAACAACAAAATGTTAATATAATACTGTATTGGATTACAAAAAATAATTTAAAGATATATATGTATCATAATCATGTACTGATATAAAACTTTGGTAGTTGCTATAAATAAATTTATCAATATTCATTTCCGTTCTATACTTTGCTTATAATGATTACTAATTTTATATAATATTTTTCAGTAATTTACTACAACAGAAAGTAAACGTATACAGAATTATTTACCACGAACGGTTGTACGAATTATATGTCCCAAATTAAAACTAGCACGATAATATTTAATAGATTAATACAATTAAGTGACTTCGATTACGGAAATTTCGACAACATTTTCAACACAACTTCTACTATGTATTATACAGAAGTTGATAATTTACATTTTCAAAATTTAAATCTATTACCTAGTAAATACCTACCTATCCATAAAGAAATACTCCTATTACTATACTATATACTGTTGGCTGAAATTTTCAAAGTAAAAAAAATGTTGTATCATAAAAAAAACGTTTAATTTATCACCCACTCATTTAAAATTGTTGAAGTAAAAGCCACTGTTATTTACAGTTGCCATTAAATTAGTACCACCTACACTTTTTTGTCAGACGGTATAATAGTATAGAAATGCTTAGTACTCGTAATATACAATATATTTTTTTATGTCAACTATTAAATTACTCGTATTAAAGTTCAGGGACACAAGATCAACTTATTTGTGGTGAAAGTTAAGTTAAATTTATATTACTACACAAACGCATGCTGCTTTTCCATCGAAATTCCACTGACTTCATTGATTATCTGCAATCGTTTCAAAGTTGAATTTATAAAGACACACAGATTGTCTTTCGAGCGATACACTGTCACATTTCTCTTTGGACTAGCAGCAACGGCATATTTTCCGTAGTTTAAAAAAATAGATGACTTAGAAACTGCTGCAGCTAATTAAATGAAGTCTTGGGTTTTAGATGAAAAACTGCATTGTTTTTTTTCGTAGTAGTTTCCTACAAAAAAGCTGATTTTGAATACCTGTACTTTAGTGCCCGTAATTTAATACTGAACATATTAAAAAATGTATTTTATATTACCAAACATTTCTATTTATTTCAACCTACCGGGTTCGTCTGTGGTAAATAGATTAAAATGTGACAAAATCTTCGGCGGCATGTCTGTATATTATAATTAACTACCACGTAATATAATTCCAACATTCTCCTGAATTTGTGTCAAATTAATTAGTTAAATCTCCTATATTGTAAAGCAAGTAGATGAGATCTGTATAATAATTAATTTCTACAAAATTGAGTTTTGGATTTCAGAGATTAACAGCGTTATTATATTGTGTATTATATTAATGAATGTCTAATTTATAATTATATTTACCTATCTTTTGTTCTATAAACAATATGTTACGCCTCGCATAATATTATCAATAAATCAACCATCAAGATTATGTATGTAACAAATAATACCATTCTAGCAACATTTTGAGTTCGATCACGTCTCACCGCCCTTAAGGCAAAATATTCGAACGAAAGCGTTCGAGAAGGAAGGTAAACATGCTTATGCCGATATTTAGATTCGATCTATTTTGTTAATATAGTAAGAGGAACTATTTTAACTTGTTAATCTGTAAAATAAAGAAAATTTGGTTAGTTAACAAATCGCAGAAAAATGTATTGGTCTTTGTCCTGAAAGTTTTGTTAGGTGGTTTGCTTATACAAAATAAGTGAAAATCTCTACTAAAAATGTTGGTCATGAAAACGTTTATTAATCTATACAACTTCTACAAATAAAATTTTTTCCTATTGCAGGATATTTTAGCAATATGTTGCCCTGCTAATATTAATTTCTTCGAACGTTATATGTATATATAACTATATGTTAAGATGATAATTGCTGTTATATTTCCATGTAAAATATTAAAGCTTCTTAAAATGCCTGTATAGTACTAAGCCAATTTGCTATTAATGCGATTTAATTACCGACAATATAGAATACGGAAATCGTTTATTACAACTATTCTGTTGGTAAATATAACATAATAAGCCGTTTCCTATTAACAGTTTTCATTTTCCTGAATATGTTAAGAAGTGTTATCGCTATATTTGTACTACAATACAATTTTATTTCGTTTTATCACTACGATTTATTGTTATATAAATAACATACAAAATATAAAAGCAGGATATATGTTATGTGTAATGTGAAATTTGCTCAAGTGGTGTATGTAAATTAGAATCAGATGACACCATATACATATGTAATAATTCTACATTGATAACGATAATCGGCACGAGGCTGGCGGTGTATGCATTTACACATCATCTAGAATTGACGCCCTAATCTTCTGACCCCGGCAAGGTCCATTGATGAGATCTATGAGTGAGCTTTAGCGTTAGGAGCCCACGCATCAATACGTCCAAATGCGAAGCAGTTTGGTTTTCAAAAACAAAAAAAAAGTTTCTAATGTAATTAATTGCGATTCAGAGATTTAATTGCACTTGTTTAAAAGAAGGTAGAATAGGTATTTTTATTATACGTATTATTATAATTAGTCATACAGCAATGGTAATTTTAGATGACTGAAAGAAACAACTAAACTTTTTCTAAAAATCATAAAAACGTCAGGCTCACGAAACAACAGATAAAGGATAAAACGAAACCACTTGTATTTAAAGCTCGGATAGTCTGCTCTACTAGATGTTGGACTGTATCAGCCTATGTTCACATACATTCACACATCATATAATATACACTGCATCAAACGGCAGTACTGTGCTGGAGAGTCAAGTCAAACAAGCTAGAAACAATAACATAAATATGTACATAAAAGGTAATTTCGTAATAGCTAACACACTATAGGTACCTATTTCATTAAAACATCTATTAGAATAGGTCCATGTCACTACATAAGTTGTTTACGTTATTTTTATATCGAAAAATTGGCTTTAAAATCATATACATCGCGATAAACTTTTATTGTCCATACGTATTGAAGCATAACGAGGGAATATTCGCGTAGGCACTTATCTCGTAATCAGTAAATCATTATCCATTTATGCACACCTTTAATCTAGATAAACTAGTAAATTATACTGCATTATATGGGCAACATAAATCAACGTTTCGCAAAGTACATATAGTTCCCAATGTTTTACATTTAAGATTTGTACTGCGTGGTATAGTACAAATTTTATAGTACAAGTTTTAATTATTATGTGGCATAACAATTAAAAGAAAACGCAAACATTCATATTTCAGATATTTATTCAAATGGTATGACGAAACTTATTTAATAATTGCAGCACAAATTATTTTTGGTATTCGTTCGGCAAATTCTTGAAATCATCTTTCAAAAATATTCTTTTATTATTTCTACAATATAGAATGCAAAATATTTTCAATGTTATACCACTTTATATCGTTTATTATACTGTTAATTTAATTAAGTACTGATACTGGCATAAAAATGTGGAATGTTATAAATTCGAGGTTCACCACTGGAATTACGAAAACGACGCAAGAGTTATAAAGTTGGCTAAATTGAATTAAGATTGCGTATTTCAGAATATGCAACTTCGACCCAATTACAGCACAACAATCCGTTTTAAAAATTCTTCTACTTCTATTTGTGGTTTTCGACATATTTCCGAAAAACCGAAACACAATTTTCTCTTTTTTTATTTACTACTATTGTAGAAATCAGAATAAAATTAATACGTTCCAGAGGTAGTTTTTAACCTCTTTACGATCGCATCATGAATGAGATTTTGACTGCTACCAGTCTTATGATAATTGTTAGGTTTCTTGCAATTATTATAGAAAATTGAGAGGATTTAGTATTTGTATGTGGACATGCATTTTCGTTAATAATAAATTGATGATGGTTATTTTGTTACTTGCATATTTGAGTGGTGTATAATCGGTTTTTGGTATGTTTTTTGCTGTAGTTTCCTATAGAAAGCAGTTTGTACAATCCCTTATCAGTAAGGAATCAAAGTTATGATACTCCTGCGTATATTAGAAACAGAAGTGTTCATGTAGATAAGGATAAAAGGATTAAATAATTAAGTATTATAACCAGATAATATGTAAATAGAAAAATAAATGTTTAATTGTGTAATAACAGACAACTAGCCTCTAAGATTTCGTCTGTATCATCTATAACGTTACTAACATAAGACGCATAGGTATAAATTAAGTTAGTTAAAACTGTGAAAATAAACGAAACTTGCACGACAAAAATCATTGTGGATATCACCAACAATACCGCAGAGTTAACTGGATAACACTTTAATAGTTACAAAATCTGAACAAACATAGAATTTACAAGGACATATGTCGTCCATATAGACTTTTAGCACCAAGTAAAAAGTTTTAATATTGCTCGTAACTACAAAATTTTGGATTTCAAAAATCAGTGAAAATTTACTATTTATTGTTTTGATAACAACCTATATATTCCGCACTGTCGCTTAAATGCTGTTTATACACGCGCTATTTTAAAATAGTTATTAAGAACACATAATTGCATGTCATAAATATTAATTATTTATGAGATGATTACATACCTACACACATCCGAACAATATCCGCGGTAATGTTTGCGGTTTTGTTGAATATTTTGCATTAATATAAATTAGCAATGAGGCAAGCGTCACAGCATTAATTTCTTAGGTACACATTAAATCGCTTAGGTTTCAAGTAAACGGAAAGTAAATATATATTAGTTGTCACTGAAAATTGCCTGTGATTGCATAAACAGTGAAAGAATACAGAATTAACACAATAGGTGATTCTATGCTTAAGCTATGACTAGATTACAGTTGTATAAAAAATAGCAACTGCCTTCATTTTTATATGCGTAGTCTACTGGTCCCACTTAGCGAGGTTAAAAATGTATTTCGTTACGCTTTTTTCTAGAATTTGAAACGAAACAAGAATGTATATCTATCTAGAATGTTATTACTTCAGCTATGCAATAAATGGAATCGAAAGTGGTTGTGGAATTGTGGGTATAATAAGCTCTTCCTAGTATCGCTGTACCTTTGGAAAAACGGTATGATCTTCAGTTACTACTTGTGCTTAAACCCTTAGGCATATTGTTCTATCACAGAAAGAATTTGGCTATGCAGGAAGTCCTACGACAAAACGCATGGATCTATATCTATAAAAAAGTATTCGCAAGAGAAATCTAATCGAAAGTCAACAAATTTTCAGATTCAGGTGAACAATTTTGCATATATCGATCTTTGCGTTTCATGGTGGGACATTCTGTTTTCCATGATCGTTTCATGTTTTAATTTTCTACAGCTAAATGTTAGAGCCAGTCAAACTCTATTTTGCTGCATAATGTATTATTGTAGACCATAGTCTTTCCAATATTTTCTATATTTGGTCGATATATTTGTTTAAGTTTACTTCAATAAACATTACAATGCAATTCTGGTTTCCTTTTGTTTACTTTTATCCGATGCTACCTGGCACTCTGACGGCAACGACATTATTATCATCGTTACTACACTCCTGCAATATTAGGTTTTTTCAAAATGTTGAAATAAGTGTAAATAAAGAATTAATGCAAACGATATAGCAAAAAAATACAAAAAGAATTATTCGCACATTAATTTAAATGTCAACATTTTATAAACTGATCCAATGCTATTTTAAAACACACGTCTCATGCAAATATAAATTCACACATATCAAATATAAATTCAGTATTCTATACATTAAATCCAATATGAATGTACTGAATACTAGATATAAAGCACATACTAGATGCAAATTCTGGCTTTTAAACGCAATGGGCAAGCTATTAATTTTTATATCATTTGCTGAAGCGAAAATTAAGACAAACGTGCTGCTGACATTGTGTATTATACTGAAAGCTTTTATATATACCAGACTTCAACGCATAATGTTGTGCAGCTAGGAAAAGCAAGTAGCCGTAAGAATGTTATTACTCGGCAAATTTAGACGCGGAGCATAGTAATAAACAAATTAATAATAACTATTATTAATGAATTATAAGATATATATATATATATATATATCTTTTCATGTCACAATTACCGTAAAATGTTTGGAAATCACAATCTGTTTAAGAGAATTGTTACATAAGTAATATTACATCAAAAAGTCGATGTAATGTATGTATCTGTACACAATTAGCTGATGACGTCCATGCAGAACAATGAATGAAAAAGGAATGATTTGGTTTTTATATTAATAGACTATATGTCTGTAGTGATCAAATATCATATTCTTGAAACTACTCTGTATATTGGCAGTTTTATTTGTAGTTGTTGGTTTCCATTAATTCGATTGTATTACAAGAGGTAGGTACATACACACATACATACTTTATTAAAAAATATCAATTGAAGCAATTGATTTACATAAGACTTAATTTTACATTACAAGGTCATATCTACTTAATATTGTATGAATTATCTATCACTTTTTTATAATATCAAAATAATTAGACTCACAATGATGTGTTTGAAATAATATAGATATTCACTGTTACCCTAAGTTGTAATAAGATAAATAACATTTCAAAATAAGGAGTATACCTTTTTACTCAAAATTTATCGGTGCTATATTTAGTGGTCTGTTGTAAGTGATAAACGGCTACGATTAGACAAATGCATTCATTTTCCAAAACTTCTCTTTGAACAGAATAAAAACTTTAGATATAATCAAAAATCGTAATGTTAAGACACCACAACGAAGTGATCAAATATCACTTGCAAATTAGAAATGAATAAAATTTAATTTGATGCACGAACTGACTACCTAGATATTTATTTGATTTTCATGATAACAATTAGAATTGCTGTGTTGCTGGGCAGTATTAAGTTACCTTTTGTTTGTTGTCGTAACTGAGACAAATTATCTCACCTTAAATTTAACTCCACCTTCACTACAAAGAAGAAGCCCACTTAATTGCTTGTAATTTTGCTGAAGAAATATTACATATTTGAATTATTCGCATTCATTGATATGTGACTAAAATAACTGCTCTTCAACCTTGAATCATTAAACGCAAATTAAGAGGTTTCTTAGATTAGCAGGTTTCGTTTTAGGCGTTTCATTAATTAAAACACTTTTTAACAGCTGTTTTGCACATAGTTCAATTTGAGCTGCAGAGATACATATTTTGGAACTGTTCTGTCGATAGACTATTTTGACGTGATTATTTTGACGAGGTTGTTTTGGTAGCAAGGCACATTATACAGAATTAGACTCTATGAACACTTTTTAATAACGAAAGAAACAGATCAAATCCAAGCGAAAAAAGAAATGATAAAGATAACGAAAAGCGTTTCCTTCCACCAGAGATAATGCGTAGCTAGTAGTACTGAAGAAGTTATCGAACTTACAAATTTTTTATTAAAAATTACAATACCAGCGAATCGAAAACTACCGGTATCAAAGATAGTATAGACAGACTTACACTGTTTTCCTGTAGCAATGCTAATGGTAATGACAAATGTAAACCCACACTTAATTTGTCATCTTGCTAACGAATCTTTAAATAAATTGATCACCTGTCATTCTACCGAAAATCTAATAAAAGCTATAACTTTGGTTCAGAAATATGTTCTGCGATGGAGTTAAGAAATATATAAAAATACATGAGTTCTGCTGGAGGCAGATAAGAAATAACTATATACATGTCGTTGCATCGCAAGTGCCGTCAAAATATTATATCGATAGTTGAACGGTATGTCTTAGTTAAGTCCATATGCCGCGCCGGCGCCGATACATGTTGCAGAGAATACGTATGAATATTTGGATATTTGCAGTCTCCAGTTAGGCATTGTAGAAGGTAGTTGTCTCATATGTTCTAGCGCTTTGCGATATTTTATTACACTTTCATTTTTTTATTATTCTTGTTATAACTACATATTTAGTTTTTATGAGGATAAAAACAGCGGGCACATTGTGCACGTTAAAGAAAATTTTATCATATGAGTCTACCTAACATTACGTATAATTCATACCACCGGCGCAGCTATGCACGTACATACATACTACGCTAAGACCTGCTCAACGAAGTAACACGTCAATCGGAGCGAGCGTTTGACGGCACTTGCGATGCAACGATCTGTATATAAATATAAATACATACCACATATAGTATAAATACAACCTATAGAATAAGGTATAATAACAACTTTATTATAGTATGGGTGATGTTTGCCTTGAGTAATAAATCACGACCACGACACTTGTATACAGTGTGTAACAAAAGTCAGGAATATTGAACATGGAACAAAAATGAATCAATTGTGTGAAAAACGGTCGGACATATCGATTTTTGTTTTTTGAGTGTATTGTTTTTAGTATACCTTCAATGTTTTGTAGTCAATTGTTTTCAGTGAATGACGTCATCGAATATTTTTTTTATATAGCAATCCCATTTTTTTTTAGGAAAGATCGATAGTATTTTCTTTTCTGAATATAATGGTACCCCATATGTTGGGTCTGCGTCTTAATGTTTAAAAATTATAAAAAGAAATTCTCTAGAATCAAGACATTAAGAATATTTTTTTTATTTTATAAATTCATACATAAGACAGCATTTATCACAATAAATGTTCAAATTGGGCTTCGCCTGTAGTTTCGCAGTACCCTAAGCGATGGACAAATTCATCCTCCACATGTCTGATGGTCTCCAGGGTTATCAAACTTATCTTAGCTCTGATTGCGTTTTTCAAGTCTTCTATACTGTTCAATCTGTGTTTGTATACCTTGCTTTTCGAATGTCCCCATAAGCAAAAATCAAGGGGAGTTAAGCCCGGTGGCCGACCCGGTCATTCTATTGTACCGCGTTTTCCGATCCAGCAGTTGGCAAATACGTCATTTAAAAACGCTTTTACCGGTGCTTAGTAATGAGGTGGTCCGCCATCTTATTGCAACCACATTCTTTCAGCAGGAATGTCTGGATCTTCTACATTTGGAAATAATATGGCTAGAACTGAGACCAGCTCAAAACGAAGAAAATTCAGATCAGCATTCAGAGTCATTCATTCCAAAAATATGGTCCTAATATTCTATCCCCTACTAAGTCTGTTCATACATCAACCTTTTGTTTATACTGAGTATGCAGCTCGTCAAACCAATGGCGATTTTGTGTAGACCAATACCGAAAATTGTTTGTTCACTGCACCATTTAAGAAAAATGTAGTAGTAAAATGTGTGTACCTTAATTAAAAGTACTTTGTCCATTACTTAGGGCACTACCAAGCAATAGACGGCGCCTAATTCAAATGTTTATTGTTATTACTGTTGCCTTCTGTGCAATAAGGTTAGAAATTTAGAAATATAAAAACATTCTTAATGTCTTAATTCTAGAGAATTTCTTTTTATAATTTTTGGTATGGGGTGCCATTATATTCACAAAAAAAAATACTATCGATCTTTGCTCAAAATAATTGGGATTGCTATTTAAAGAAATATTCGATGACGTCATCCATTGAAAACAAGTGACTACAAAACATTGAAAATATACTAGAAACAATACACTCAAAAAACAAAAATCGACGTGTCCGTGCGTTTTTCACACAACTGATTCGTTTTTGTTCCATGTTCAATATTCCTGACTTTTTTTACATATACTGTACGGTCGACCGTCCTAGGGTCAGTCGATGTCATCCGAACGCGTATGCAAAACAACACAGACGCGTTCACAGACAGGTTCAGTTTCTTGCTGTCAATTTGACAGTATCGCTCCTTTGTATGTATTTACCATACTACTTACATACTATTGTTGTTCTGAATTGTTCATTTCAGCTTGGAGATCATTTTGAGAATGTATTGTCTTAAGTTTCCCTGTATCCTTATTTTCCATAGAACCTTGTTTTTTTATATTTTAAACAATAAATCTGACTTTTTTAAAGCAATTTATATTATTTGTGGAAGGACTTTTCTTTTTGAAGGAAATATATTTAGTAGTATTTTCATATTGTTAAGAGCAGCTTGAGAATATTTACCTCTTTTTAAAATTGTTTTTATTTATATACTTACTGTATACAGTCGAATTTTTGGATCTTGTCCGTTACGTCATGAGTAATGTCAGTATGAATCGACTCATGTCGTGTTGACATTTCTCTCTAATGTACGTTAAATGTCGATGATGAATATTTTACGTATATCTGTGTTTAACTACGCTGTTAATGACGTAACGGACAAGATCCAAAAATTCGACTGTATTAGTGAACAAAAGTTAGATAACTCTACAAAATATAAAAGTTTACTATGAATAGCAGAATAAGGAAGGCGCATAATATGGGGACTATATTATCAATTTTGGTATTTTTTAGTCTTGCAAAGGAAAACACATATTTGATATGCCTATATATACTTTAACTTAAATAATGTACCTTTTGCAATATAAAAATAAGGTATCCTTTACGTCTTCAACGTTACCGTATACTAAAGAACCGATCCGCACACAAGCATAAAATATTTAAATAAGGGTTTTCCAGAAGTGTAACAGTTAGGGCTGGACGATACCGACAATTTCCGTTGTTCGTTTATTGATAGCTGAAAACCGTTTTGATAGATTTTAATGCCATATTTACAATTTGCTAGTATATGGAATCGCTTCAAGATTTTTTATGACACTGTAGTATTGATTCCTTGGTATCGATATCATAGTATATCGGTTTTTGGGTTTTTCGATAGACTAATATCGTTGTATTGGTATTGATACCTAGCTATTGATTCCTAGGTATCGATTCCAAAGCATCGATACCCAGGTATCGATCTCGAGGTATCAATATACGATACCGATGTTATTCAAAGTATCGGTGAATCGATACCAGCAATGGTATCGAATACTGGACGATGTAACCATACTTCGCCCAGCCTTAGCAACGATACAAGTTGGTAGACATTTTTCATATAAATTGTTGTCCTTATTAAACATAATCACTTTATGGTTAGAAAATCTAAGTTGGTTAAGGCTGGTTAAGATCTGAAATCTATAGAAAGATTATATTTTGACATCTTGGTTAATTCCTTAGGATTTTTGTAGAACTGCTTAACTTTTATTCACTACTACATAAACTGACTGCCTACATTTTGGCTTAGCTCGCTTAGAGTATAAGATATGTACGGTTTTTTATTTTGATCGAATTTATATGGTGTCACGTTCATTGTTCATATATAAATTTGCAAAAATTGCCGAAAAACGTGTTTCATTAATTCGGTGAAAGACGATTAATACCTAATGAAGTTTCAAATAACCTTGACCATAAAAATATTTTCTTTCTTAAACGATAAATATATAAAATCAACACCTTCTACTAATTTGTAGTCCTAGCGATTTGGGCTAGGCGATGATGAGTCAGCCACGAAAAAACATTTTTTATGTATATTTAGATTTTTTCGAAAAGTTTTAATAAGGTTTGGTAAACAAATGCCATCACAACGATGGACATTTCCACATAACAATGTCTCACTATTCAAATTTCAAACAAGACGTACAACAAAGTTGTTTTCTCAAATGAAAATCGCAATAGTCCATAGCTCCGAAACATCCCGTAAATACTCTCTATTGTAAAAAAAAATGCTGATAATATAATACCCTAAACTAATTGAAATCTGACCCAGCGAAGTTTCGTAATAAGATTCTTATTTCAACATAGAGAAAAAAAGGTAAGGATTAAGGATAGAAGTTCCATTATCAAATTAGGGTCAACTATAAACTTGGATGGAATTATGAACGACAAATAATTAAAAAAATATATTTCTAAAAATGTGATATTTCGTTTAATAGTTTATGTGGAAGTGTAGAAATTTCGCTGGGTGCACTACCAGATTAGTACCGGAAGAGTCCGGGGAAGTTGAATTTATTCAGTGACCTAAATTTGGGGGCCAATACGTAATATTCTCGACAATTTCTATTATTCGTAGCTGTCCCAGTTATGATATAAGACATTCTACTCCAAATATAGATATCAACAACGAAACTTTTTTTACCTCGAATATTTTTATCAATTTACAATACTGAGTCGATTCTGTTTGAAATAAACCTTGTCTTATGTAAGTATATATGATTGTCATTACTGTATCATATTATTAACGCAATAAATAGTCCAGTATGTGCAAGTAGAGATATAGAAAATGGAAACAGAAGCTTACTTGTAACTTTCATAATCTTCAGATAATATGCGGTACTATTACGATCATATTACACATCATTCATCATAAATATACTCTTAATGTAAATTAGTTATATAAGTTTAGTACAAACTAAGTAATTTATAGTTAGTTATGTTTAATCAGAAAAGTTATCTTGTGATAATGATCTTTATATCTACACCTATAATTTAGTGCACTAAAGATAAATACAATATTGAAATGTCTGTTATGATCCTTTTAAGAGATTATAACGTCAATAGATAAATCAATCACAGTTTTATTGCATAGACGAAATTATCGTGCCAATTAAAAAGGCTTTATATTATATGTTGTAAAATGTTATATAGACCGTCATTCATATGTATATGTAAATAGCTTATATAGACTAATTGTTACAAATGGTTTTTGATACCTTATCTTATATCTTATCGATATAAAATCAGATTGGCGTCAAAAGTGCTTACAACATCTTCCCAATTCAGAACTATTATACATACATGTGTTTATGGTAGCTGTTGTTGCTTCGGATTATAGAAGAGTTGATAATTAAGTGAAAAGTAAACAACCCGCAGCAATCTTCTTTTCTGCAAGATAAATGTCTATTTGATAATTTTAATGAAAAATCTATGAAAATCTTCCAACACATTGCAACCGTTGTTGTTCAATAATAACATACTCGCAGTGTAGGTACTGAAGATTACATTTAAAAACTACTTGCAATTTTGCTTGCTCTTCCAAGAAAAATTTATATTTTACTTTTATTCAAATTAAAACCTGCAGTATTATTAAGGAGAACAAATATTCTAGATAAAGAGGATTATCTCTCCTCATTAAATACATACATCTTAGAATTTATACAATGTTTATGATTAACCAACAGATTTAGCTGTATCATATTTATACCGATCCAATAAAACAAAATCTATAAGGAAGCTTATGCACTGTAAGAATATAAAGTATTACATAAACATAAACGCAATAAACAGCTTATCGTACCATAAATTTTCCATTGAAAGTTAAATTCGGAAACTACGTCAAGAATAGGTAATTAAAATGAAAAAGTATCGTAAACGCAGAAAAATTTTATAAACTGACTAAAGTAACTGAAGCACACACAAAACGTTATGTCTTTATTGACTAAAGTCAAAGTAGATTTTTTATGTTAGATGATACTGTAAACAAGAAGAGGAAACATTTTTCATGTGTCTAGAACTACGTCTACAAAAATAAAAGTTTTGTGAAATCCAAAGCTTAGGTACACAAAAATTACTTCTACAATCGTTTAGTTTTATTAGCTAGAATAATTTAATATTACCTACGTATCTTGTAGAAATAAAATGCTTACTATTCTTTCGTTTAATAAAATCCTATGGTCAGGTGTCGTTTATATTACAGTTAATTATAGCACGACATATGTAAATTGCATATCTTTACCGATTGAATAAACCGCAGTGTTACAGTAGCCGAGTTCGATGTATGTACAGTCGGAGAAAAAATAGTCGAGACAAACTTACCCTACGCGCAGTTTACCTTCTCATTCGCACCCTCTACCGAGTTTTACATTCTGTGCGTGTGCGAATGAGACGGTAAACTGCGCGTAGGGTAAGTTTGTCTCGACTATTTTTTCTCTGACTGTACCTATTTTATTTCAGAGTACACCATATAATATTTCAGGTGGATGCTTATCTTACGTGATGAGTTTAGTTTACTATCTGATTTCCACTTCTTCGAATACTCGCAGATTCATGGTTAATAATTCTATTTCCAAATTGAACACAAAATGTATGCAGCCGCCAGTACATTTATCTTCAAATAAATTAGAACAAAATTACTTGACTATATTATAGTGAAAAGAATATCCAAAAAATACTTCAAAATTTGATCATTCTTTGCTGCTTTATGTGCTACGGAATTAGTGATTCAAAATCTAACAAAAAGTGTTGAAAATGTAAGTAAATCAAAATCAGCAAATAAACAACATGACTGCGATGCGCTTTAAGTGTTTGAAAAATAATTTCATAAAATTAAACACTGTTATAAACAAATTTTGAGACTTTTATTTTTAGACAATTTTATTATGCTTAGTATATGGATTCGTGAATTCATTTCAAAAATTATTTCAGTTATGCCAACACTGCATGCTGTGTTTCATGCTGCAATTCTTTCTTGGATCCACTTATCTCACTTAGCCTTAATCTCTATTATTTTATCCGTATTCTGCATCAATATTTTAGTTTTAAACAGAAGTACACGAAAGCAATTATGTCCGTGAAATGTCTTTTTATAAGGAGATAGTTATACATTGATAGAATTTAGTATTTGAACAGTAATGGTTAATACTACGCTTTCTAAGAAAAAAATCACCACGTGATACCTTTCACGGCAGTTACGTTATTGCAGCACCATATACTGCAGTGAAAGGTATCATGTCGTCACAATTTTGCAGGTAATGTAGTGGAGTATACCTTTATTAAAACAAAAGTACTCTATTATGAAAAGAAATGTATTTGTTATGAGAGAACCTAAACATTAAACCATATATAACTAAAGCCATGTCAATAACATAACATGCATGACCTTGTTTTGGTTTTAGTACTAAAATAATAATAATCAGCGCTGAATAACGCGCTTTAATAATATTAAACAAGAGAAATATATTAGAAGTTTACTTCGCGATAATTCCTTCAAAATGTCGAATGACATTTAGGTAGACAAGGTGTTTAAGTAGTTGTAACAAATACCTAATACATCGATAGATAGTTTTTTTGGGTTTAGATGAATTTTGTGAAAAATTTCACAAATACAGAATTACGATAATAAATACCTACACTAAAAAGATAAATTGCTGCACTACAAACACTTGTATGCCCATAACAATTTAATCTTTGACTGCAGAATGACTAAATTCGAGACTACTCTAAGTTTGTGTTGAGGTATACTTACTAAGCTCTCAGGTTAAGGAGATACTTCGGTTCGAAAAGAAATGTTATTATATAAATATGCAGGAGTTTTATAATATGTAAGCCAATGAAAAAAGCACTGTGAAAAAACCGGCGCTGTTCCATATTGGACTATTTGACGTCTATCAATGTGTGACTTATTCGTTTAAATTTTCAAATACCAAATATTAGCCCGAGACACAATTTTTGCTGCTTCTGCACGCATCTTCCGTCGACTTGATCAAGAAGAGAGGACCATACACAATATCCGCAAACGACAGTTGAGATAGAACTAAAGCCTGTGTTTTATTTTATGTATTTAGAATATGTCGATGCGGACATATAAGCTTTGGAGCTCCATAAGTACGATGTAAACTCTTGGAAGGATGAAGTTTGAATTCAAGTCTACTATCTATATAAAGTTCCAAGTTCCTCGAGGATTCCATTACAGTGTTGTTGGTTTTTATATCAGTACCATCAGCATCAACTCTTATGAAAAACAATCCGGCTTCAGAGGGATTAGGTTAAGTGAGTGTTGAGGCGCAAGTGTGGAAAGTCTTGGCTTAAATGTGAGCACGTGTATCCAAACTGATCTGGTGAGCACGCAATATAAAGTAGTAGCATTAAATTAAGTTCACGAATGAATCTCCCAAGGCAAGAAAGTGTAGTATTGAAATTAAAATGCCGTGATGAATTGTATCAAAAGCCTTGTTAAAATCTAGCAACATCAATTAAATGATTTTCCTGTTATCAAGAGCTCTTAAGATATATCATCTGTGATACCTAAGGTACTTTCTATTTAACACTGATTCGCAAACAAAATCGGTTCTGTTCGAACGATTTATACACAACAGTACCGGTTTTATTCACTGGTCAGTGTTAAATAAAAAGTACCTCTAGTAATACAGTAGTACAACTATGCTGAGGTCTGAAACCAGATTGTTTCTCTGAAAATATATTCACTTTCAGTAAGAATTTTGTTGATCATCCATTATTTTGCTAAAACCTTGGTCAGAGTTGGTAATATATGTATATAGGGGAATTAATTTTAGGAATAGGAACCACGACTGCTTTTTTCCAGCCACTAGGACAGACCGATTTAGTAAGGCAGAAATTAATTAGATGTTTTATAGTAGGTATAAGGAAAGGAGTACACAGTATTATGGCATCAATACCAATATCATCCCCTCCAATACGCCGTGTCATAAGAGAAGTAATTATTCGAAGTACATCTGACTCATCGACATTATGACAAGAAAACAAACCACTTAATGAGACTGAGTAACTTCCTGATAATGTAGTAATGTTTGAGGGTAAAATCAATGTTTGAGGAGGTTGAGGATTGCCGAAAAAAATGGATAAATATGGATCAGATAAATGCGGAGGTAACTGCTGCGTTGTTGACTTATGAGTGATGTTAAGTTTTCTAAAACTAGTCTAAAGTACGCGAGACTCATGATTAGAAAATAGAGTATTCAAATAAGATTTTCCTCATTTCTAACAGCAGTGGTAGGCAACTCCTTATAATAGGTCCAGTGAACTTCAGAGCGAGTCTGTTTAAATCTTTGAAAGGTATTATCTTTAAGATGCATAAGATGTTTTACATTATTAGTTATCCAAAGAAGAAGTAGTTTGACATAAGAAGTGGTTTTAAAAGGAGCGTAAATATCCAGAATTTTAATAATAGTGTCATTAAAAAACATGATCATCAATACTGTTCAGATCATTAATAGAATGCCAGGAGATATGATGAAAATTAATTGTAATTTAGATTTTTGAAATCTCTGTATGTTTTATGAGATCGGGCGTTTTGAAGTGGGAATGGAGATAGTACATGTTATCAACTCATGATCTGAAATTTGAGGAATATGCAAAACTGCGCATTGAGCGTTAAATTGGTCACCAGAAATCAAAAGCAGGTCAATAAGAGTCACAGAGACAGCGGTGATACGAGTGGGTTCATGAATTATCTGTAGATAACTCAAGCTATGCCAAAGGTTCACAAATTCTTATGAAGATTTACTATCAAGGTCTAATAAATTTATGTTAAAGTCACCAAAACAGACAAAGTTTAAAGTTATGTCTGACAGAGTACTTTCAACATTGCCCAGAAATATTTTTTAGATCTGTCCCAGGGTCTCCACAAGCTACACTCATAGCAATTTTAATACGTCTAACTGACAAAGAACTCCACAGTTGTTTAAGAGTACTAAAACTGTGAGTAATTTCAAATATCTAACTACTATTAATAAAAACGCAACTCCACCCCCACGAGTGCCTTTATCATTTCTTACAAGGCTATAGCTCTTAATGGAAACAGCCTGACTCGAAATAACTTCGATCAACTACGTTTCTATAATTGCAAAGCTATAATATGTAAGCAGCCATAAAGGATGTGTAATTCATTATAAATTTCAATTGAAATTCAATTCTGCTAAGCATAGAAAAGAACTATATAATAAAACAGTAGATAGAAAAATAAATAAAGAAGCAGAAATGTTGATATTGAGTCATACAATAGCAACAACTAAATGGTATAATAATAATAGCAGTAGTCAATGCCTCAATAGAATTGAAAAAAGAAATATATATACAAGACATCGCCACATGGTACTGACAGCATTGCGAAATGGAGATTTTTCAATAACATTCAGTTTCATTATTCGTTGTTTCTACAACAAAATGCGTAAATACAGCAGCAAATCAAGCAGCAAATGTCTGTTTAATTAGGGGTAGTTATGGTAGAAGGAAATATTTATAAGTAAGTCCATTTATTACAATGGACATTTTGTGACACAGAATATTTGATTAGCCATGGTTTCCAAGGTAAAAAAATATAAGCAGACAAACGATTTTACAATTTTGATGATCTATGAAAGCCTAAACAAATTTGTATTAGTTGTCTACTGTACCATCAAAGAAGAGATGATAATCCTAATGGAAGTGCTACTACTACATGCAAGTTAAAAGGAGAAAAAAGAAAACAAACTAGTGTAATAAGTGGTTGTCACAAACAAAATTGGGATCTCATATAAATTTACTCAAAGAATTATCCGATAATACACTTAAATGTTGACCTCTAATCTATTAAAGACCTACTGCTCTTGACTTCAATGGACATATAATAATGCGATGCTATTATCTTGTGGTCAATGAAGAAGGCATTTTAAGAAAGATATGTGTATGTGGTTATTTGCTATATTAAATTAAACACAATCATTTATAATATTTTGTAGAATTCCTATATTTCAAATTCTTGCTATTACTTCAACAATTCACATTCATATTCCTGAACTATGACATTTCCTGGCAACCATCGTAAGAGGAAGAGGTACACTCTATATTCGATTTGGCGATTTATACAGAACTATATCACAAACTGATTGTATTATCTGTATAATAACATTCCAAAATATTATTTGTGATTTACTGCCACACATGAATTTCGATAATATTCTATCTCTAAATTTCATCATCCTTGATTTCTGTTTTTAGTTTATAATCCGAATACCGATCCCAATCCATGTCATGTTTCGATCAATTTCAAATATTAGAATGTTAATTAACTCTTCCTTTTATCCATCTTAATCCGCATTATTATTATTCAGAAGTATATATATAAATATATACCAAGTTCCCCTTACATATGAATCTAGCTTATATCTGCTTATACGAGGTAAAATTGCCGTTTCAGAGAGTAATCTTATATATATACAGTACTGTCAAAATAATCCACAATACTTAAAACCACGAAGTACTCATTGAAAAGTTGTCGTCGTTACCGGTAGATGTATCAGCAAGAACAATTCTAATATCTATTATTTCTTTAATATGTTAACCATTAGCAAAATTATGAGTATTAAAGTATGTAGACGTAAAATGGACTTTTTTATTGTAAACGTCGATTTAAGTTTATATTACTCAAAGAAAATATATAACAAATTTATTCGTCTTTGATTTTTCATTAATTAGTTTACAATAAAAAGATACGCTAGTGATAAATGTAACAGTATACAATGTGGTCATAAAGTTTGGAACCAAGCTTATATCCGCATTATTTTACATTTTTAGGAAAAACGCTCGGACAGGTAAATTTTCTTTCTTAAAACACCATCTTCTGACATACATTTTTTTTATGACGTCATTGGTTTTTAGAGTGATGACGTCATCAACCATTTTTTTAAATGGCAACCATGTTATTTTTTTATCGTTTATGGTAGATCTTTACATCCTCCAAATAGAGATATCAAACAATTGGTATGTTGCATCACAATTTTTTAAAAATAATATAAATTTAGAAAAAAAATAAGAAAATTTTATTTTTGTACAAAATTAAAATTATATTAAAAAAAATTCATCTGAAGTTAAATTTATTGTAACAGTTAACGTAAATTTTCAAAATGGACCCCACCAACCAACTGGCACTGTCCCAGCCGAGTGTAAATGCTTTGCAATCAATAGTAATCTGCCTTATTCGCTCCAGATCAAAACAACAGAAAAAACAACCAACAAACAAAGCGGATCGTGAAAAGCGAATGTACTCATGTTACTATGCAAAAAATTTACAAAAACAAAAACACGCACTTTTTTGCAAGATATTTCTTTATGACATTCTTTCTTCTTTTTATACAAAGTATGTAGAACACTAATATTTTGAAATTGTTTCTCTGGCGACAACATTGTTGAATTATTTACTTCTATTTTTGACGTTAAATTTGTTAGACGTTGCGTAAAAATTGTTCATTTTCGCCAATATAAAAAATGGCACATTTATCTGAGCGAGAAAGAATGGAAATTTTAATTATGATTGGGTATGGGGACAGACAAAGAACGCATGCAGAAGCATGCGAATTGTTTAACCATGAACATCCTGATAGACCGCCAATTGCCAGGTCTACGATGATAAAACTAGTTGAAAAGTTTGCCGAAACTGAATCCGTAAAAGATCGACCACGGCAAGGTAGAACTCAAATAGGAGAAGATGTGAAATTAAATGTGCTTCTAGAAGCAGAAGAAAGGCATCAGGTTTCCACCGGACAACTTGCGTTAACCAATCAGGTGACTCACACATTTGTCGTCAACTTATTTAAAAAAGAACACTATCATCCTTACAAAGTTCAACTTGTACAGGAATTACATGAGGATGACGAAGATGCAGAAGACTGCAGTTCTGTGAAGACGTAATGTTACGTTGTGACCAAAATGCAAATTTCTTGGAAAACATCGTCTTCTCTGATGAAGCTACGTTCTGCCTAAATGGATCTGTTCACCGCTATAATTGCAGATATTGGTCCGCATTGGACTCAAGCGTGTCATACTCAGCCCAGAGGAAAAGTTAACGTATGGGTTGGAATGATTAGACGACGCATCTTAGGACCATATTTTTTTGACGGAAATTTGACTGCTGTGCAATATTTAGAATTTTTAAGATTTGAACTGGTTCCAGCGCTCGCTGGTATTTTCCCAAATCTCGAGGGTGGTGATGTACCCCATCCATATTTAGTTTCAACAAGATGGGGCACCTCCCCATTATGGTGTAGAGGTTCGCCACTGTCTTGACGAAATATTTCCTAATAAATGGATTGGACGGAGAGCCGCCATAGAATCGCCACCTCGTTCTCCTGACCTGACTCCGTTAGACTTTTTTTTGTGGGGTTATTTGAAATCGAAAGTGTATTTTAACAAACCGAACAATTTAGAAGATTTAAAACAACGAATTCGCGTAGAAATTACACAAATATCCCCAGACATAATTGAGGCGAGTATACGAAGTGTTTACACTCGGCGGGGACAGTGTCAGTTGGTTGGTGGAGTCCATTTTGAAAATTTACGTCAACTGTTGCAATAAATTTAAGTTCAGATGTATTTTTTTAATTTAATTTTAATTTTGTACAAAAATATAATTTTCTTATTTTTTTTTCTAAATTTATATAATTTAAAACAAATTGTGATGCAACATACCAATTGTTTTATATCACTATTTGGAGGATATAAAGATCTACCAAAAACGATAAAAAAATAACATGGTTGCCATTAAAAAAAGGGTCGATTACGTCATCACTCTAAAAACCAATGACGTCATAGAAAAAAATTGTATGTCAAAAGATGGCGTTTTAAAACAGAAAATATACCTATCCGAGTGTTTTTCCTAAAAATGTAAAATAATGCGGTTATAAGCTTAGTTCCAAACTTTATAACCACACTGTATGTACATGCAAACTAGTACTGTGGATTATTCTTTTCTAATAAGCGAGCAACTGGATTTACTGACATGAAACTTGTATATGAAGCTCAGTTGACTAGCGCTCCTTATTTCTTACCACTTATATACAAAAACAGAACTAGTATGGAAATATGTTTTTTAAACGTATCATGTCGATTTTCATTTAACAAAAAAACTCATTTGAAATCGTAAGATATTGCTACATATTATTTCTGCGGTTGTTCAGAATATGCAATAAATTTGGACCGCACCCGCCGCCTAGAAATGCAATACAGTGAATGCTCCAAGCTTTTTATTTCATTATAATTGCGTAAGATTCCAAAGGTGTACGACCTCTATTCACACACAAAGAAGATCGCCTTGAGCTTGCTACATTTAGAATAGCAAGTGGCCAAACGTAGTTGAGACTGATTCATAAGCATGTGACGCGATTATGTAATACCAGACTGAAAGACGACGATACATTCGAAAGTAGGTAGTCTGTATGTATGTATATACATACCTTACCTACCTTTCATCTGCAAATGTAACGTATAGGGAAGGTGTACGAAGTGAACGAACAAGGAACATACTTTTGTCTGTGTATTAGAAAAGTATATACTACATCAACGTTCCAGTGTCATAAAATAGGCTTTTTGAATTTATTGCAATAAATCTATTATTTTTTTTAGAGCATTATAAATTCAAAGTGAAAGAAACGGTTTTAAATCACTAGATTTAGGTTAAAAATAGAACTTAGCGTCTTCGTAATTCAACTGATGGTACAAAGACGTGTTAAATTCAAATATTTTAAGAGTTACATCATCGACTCCGTGACTAGTAAACATACAACCATTACATTGACACGGTTTCAATACAAATTTGCTAATTCCTTCGGAAATCATAATCCAATTGTAAATGAAGAAACTGTGACAATACTAACATTTGAACAGTAACTCAACGATGCTACACGTTAAAAAATATGACATATTTTATCAATAATTTGATAAAAAATTAAATTTTCTGACATTTCGTAAAAACTAGGGTGTAAGCTTACACATTGTGCCGTGTGATCAGTTTCTTGATTAATATATTATTTTTCATTCTACTAGCCTTAATTTAATTTAAATTAGTATTATTAGGCACACCAATTTATACTAAAATTATCGACATTAAAATATACTTCTGGTATTCATGCACAAACATTTTAATATTGTTAGGGATGGTTCAATAGTCTCCAGAAATCCAATTTTTAATACGCGATTTTATAATATTTATTCATATACACCCGCTGCGAAATTTAGGGATACAAAATTTGTGGTGAAAGTTGAGGTAAATTTGTGTGTCCTGTCCTATAACGCTACAACGAAGCAAGAAAAAATCGCACTATTTCTGAGGAGTAAAATGTAATTCACTAATCCTACGCAGTTGAACTTAAGAGCGATCTATTAATCGATGTATACCGATCATTTAGAGAGAGACTACGTCGAGCTAGAAAAGGCATAGAGTGGGCGGTTGTAAAACATATACGGAATAGCACGTTTGCCAATGCGTTAATTCCGTATATGTTTTACAACCGCCCCACTCTAGATCTATCTCTTTTCTAGCTCGACTTAGTCCCTCTAAATGACCTGTAGTACTGTGGGAGAGACTGTCTTCAATTTTTTTTAATAATCTTAATGAAAGTTTAGTTCTATATCGAGGAAAGTGACTTAGGAGGAAATAGTGTTAATGATGCTCACTAAACTTATTCACTAAATTCGAGCTCGTAGCTATTTAAATACTGTGGTGGTCACAGCCAGAGTCTTTACCACATTTACTCATTTTTTTATGTAGGATCTGACCCCTTTAATGACGATTCGAGTTCAAAGGGTCGCCGAACCTGTCAGGAAGCTTATTAAGAAATTAGCTCACTTCGTCATCCAAATGTTCAAAGTTGTCGTCCTTGGAAATGCGTCGCAAAATAGCGAACACTATTTATCGAAAAATGTATTCAATTACCACAGCAAAAATAAATAGCGAAATATTAACATTACTCTAATGCGACAATTTTTGCGTGCAAAATTGAAATCGTAAACAAAGTAAAAGAAGATAAACTTCTTTTGGTGCTATTGATTATAAACTGGCTGCATCAATATCATTGTTCAACAGAATTTTTAGTTGTTAACCATAACTATTACTAAACATCCTTATCTAAATTTTCATTTTAAATTGAACACTTTCAGATTTTGTTTCAGCACGCGTAGTGTTTGAAATTTATGCACCTAAAGTTTTACGAGACAGTGTGATCATAATTGTATCAGGTAATTACAAATTAGCAATGAAAGGTTTTAGAACTGAAGTAATGTCATAAATGATAAATATTTTCAACTATAACCTCAACTTTCCAGAAATCGTTTATATAGATATCATCTTTTCAGTAATAAAAAATTTTCAAAAGACAGTGAAGCTAAGATAAACACATTTAATTTGTGGGCCCTCAAATTCGGCCAATTAACGAATGACCGCGGCTTCGATGCGGTTTTACAAGGAAAAGATACTGTTAGTTACTGATTAGAGGGGAACCTAATACATCAACAAACTATACTAATGAAAACTGTCACTTGAAATACTTTAAAGAATTACATGCGTTATTGCATGATGACTAAATCTGTAAATGTAACAAATCTCAAAATATTGCATTTGTAGTAAATTTGCTTAAAAACCGTCAATCGAAAGTATAATGTGTATGGTATTTTTAGAAAGCTGATGAAGTTCTCTTTAAGTTACGAAAATAATATACAGAGTGTGTAGGCCATTAATTTATTCAACAATTTAGCACATTTAGTGACACACTTAGTTTTTTAGTATTCATTTGCGGTTCTTATAAAAAATGGACGACATTGGAGCGTTTTTTCAATTTTAATCGCTATTCTCTCTGTAACTACGGGATTTAGACCCAAGTAATATCATATTAAATTGGTTATAGTAATTAGCAGAATCGACTGTAATATTTTAATACCGAGTGTTTCATTGAAAAAAAACCTAAGTTTGATTCGTCACCGGCTGCTTCGATCACCCGGTATAAAGGAAATATTTTTAAAACGTAGTCCATATAGCCCTCAATCAAATTCCAAAAAGGTTTTTCGAAATTCCTCACTGTTTAATTATAATCGTCCACCCCATCTTGGTTGCACCACCCTGTATAGATTTTGTAACATTAAACGCATGTAATTACTTTAGTGTTTCTCAAAACAAAATTACGTTTGCGCTCTTACTATTGGATAATACGAGTGTATACGTAGCTTGATTCGTAGTTTACTAAGACTAACTAAGATAATGTGTATTCAATAATTTCCGCTTTGATCTTCCATCAGTAGAGCCCGAGTGCCTCGACTCCCGTTTCCAACAAACCCGGGATATTCTTCTTACGAATTGCGTTTGTTAAGACTGAGGTTCCTCAGAACTGGGTCTCTGACAAATTCCTTAAAGTGTAGTTGGTATACTATAAAAGCATAATTAGAGTACCTTCAACATACACAATTTAATTAACAAATTCAAGAGTAAGACGAATCACATAAACTCAAATATTAAGTCAAATACTTTTATATATAGAGAGATTTGTTGAGATTTTATATGTATACACTGCTGTCTTTAACTAATTATATTACTTTCGATTCGATTTTCCAGGAAGATCATTTACAAACAGATATTTTCCAATATTACCATACCATATTGGCCTGCCTTCGCATATCTGTGGCCTAATTCATCAAATTATGAAAACGTTTTTTTTTTGCGAGCAATTTAGAAATACTTCTCCAACATTACGTATTTAGTATATTCTTTTCTAAACCTTTTCTATGTAAAAGGTACTGGAAAATATATCAATATATTTTTCTAGATTGTCATATAATAAAAGCGTAGCCGACCTCTTTTCTTTTCAAGTAAATCTTAACAAAATTAGTACAGGTACGAAGCAGGCGGGTAGATTATACAATGTGCAACGTATACTTGCATACTTTTAGGTGCATTTTAGGTGCAATTTAGAAACATTCGAAATGAAAACGAATCTGTTAAGGTACTTATTGAAGTGAATATTTGATTAATAATGGAATCATTATTATCATTGCTAATAGCAATTGTATTGTTAGCCGGAGTATTCCCAGAATCTAATTAATTGCGAATTATGCATCTGTGAAGTATATAGTAAATAGACTTTAAAGCAGTTTTAATTTCTGCTGGGATGAATATCAAATAAATAATCTCCTTCGTATAAATTAAAGTCGCCTTTGTTTATGAAATATAAATTTCCAATTACAAAATTTCCATTTAACTTATTAATTGCTTCTAATTACTGACAGCGTATCGATAAGTACGGTAAAGAAAAGAATCTAAGGTGAATAGCGAACTGAATCGAATTACGAGTTATTTCGTTTGATGCTAGAAATACCCACCTTTAAGTAAATACACCTTAGCACTTTCCGAACTCACGTTGAGCTCCAGTTCTGTAATTATTGCCGAGACAGCAACTTGAGATGCTCATTTCCTGTAATATGTCAGAACGTATATAAGAGCGTAAATAACAGAAACATTCTTTATCATCTACACGATATATTAGAAAGCCTACGCTCGTTACAAAGACGGCAGCTTTCTTCGCTCGGAAAATTTACCTTTGCCGCCTAAAAACTTTGTAATGTGCACACAGCAGTAAAGTGTCCGTCGTTGTCGTTAGTTAGCTTGCCAACATTGCTAGTTAAAAGTTTCAGCTCCGTTATAGAAAACAGTTTAGTATTGTTCGCAGTTGACAAGGATGAAATTGATAACTTATGGTAATAGTATTGCTGAATACACAGAAGTAGAAAAATCTGGTTATTTGCATTCAAATAATTAATCGAAAAAAGAAACAGGATGCTGGAGCTTCTCAATAATTAGTTGGGAAGTTAATAAAGGATGACATATCTATAGTTTGGGCAATTGCAGTAATTTAGAAGTTCTTGAGGCGATAAATCACAAATGCAACCAAGGCATGTACCACATCATTTGAGAATTTAATTCCGACTTTTTTATGGCCTCTTGCACCGCATTGTGCGCAGCTTTAGCATTAAGGTATTAATGGTAAACTGCGCTTAAACAGTACGGTGCATTAGTGGTATAGGATGTTGGTTAAAGTACAAGACGCAGAATGTGTTTGGTTTCTGGCCAACTAAAGGGTTGTGTCATTTCCTGTGTTGTAGTAAGCAATTATTTTAGGAGAGGTCATTATTATAAGATCAGTTAAAAGGAGATCCTGTGTACGTATGATAGTAACCAGGTAATTATAGCAACTCACGGATTTTCTAGCGGGAAACACGTATATGATCCGCTATCAGATTACGAAACATCTATCTTTCATCTACCATGAGTAACTCTTTGATTGAAATAAGAAGAGGAGGAAAGTGGTTACGGCCTGTACGACTTGTATAATTGATATGTAGTCTTAAGTTATAATATACGTCATACTCTGGACTGACAAGTGATAACGATTTTACACCATAAACAAAACAATTCAAGCTTCCAAAGTGATTCTTTAATCTGTGGTAACAAAAATTGAATCACTTAAATCATTCGTGGCGTCTAAGGGATATTTATTTCAAAAACACGACAATGAATCTTTCGACTCTATCTAAACACAACCATGAAATTTAGGATTTCTGTAATTGACAAATTTTTACCATCTAATTGATCTATCCAAAATACTATCTGCCGTTAATGTCTTTTCAATCCATACGGAAATACTCTCAGACCATCGTTTTTAAAAATAAAACGAATAAAAAATTGATTTCAAACAATAATAACCAAAAGTTTTATAGAATTTTCATATCGAGGTATGTAAATATATTTTCTAGGTTTGTATGTTGTGTGTACAATAAAAATAAAATGTATAAAGTACTCTAATATTTTCATTTGGCAATATGTTTTCAATACGTGTTCAATTTAATCAATACAGCTTATATTTTTCTCTTTTTCTTAGTATAAATTTCTTGGTAAACTTTATTAATTAAACCACACATTATGCATAATTTCTTGGCATATGTCGAATTGTATATTTATAATAGTTTAAGCTCTGATTTTCCTTTTGTCTGAATTTTAAGTGTTCTTTTTTCTTTTTATTCAAGCACTTTGTTGTTTGCACCTTTATGTGATATACATATGGTTTAATCACTTCTAAAAATCCTTCTAATTTGATGTTATAGCCGTTTAATACTATTTTCAATATATTTAATGTTTAAATATGTTTCAGGAATGTAAATACAAGGCAATACAAGCGTATTTTTAACAAACCGAACAATTTAGAAGATTTAAAACAACGAATTCGCGTAGAAATTACACAAATATCCCCAGACATAATTGAGGCGAGTATACGAAGTGTTTACACTCGGCGGGGACAGTGTCAGTTGGTTGGTGGAGTCCATTTTGAAAATTTACGTCAACTGTTGCAATAAATTTAAGTTCAGATGTATTTTTTTAATTTAATTTTAATTTTGTACAAAAATATAATTTTCTTATTTTTTTTCTAAATTTATATAATTTAAAACAAATTGTGATGCAACATACCAATTGTTTTATATCACTATTTGGAGGATATAAAGATCTACCAAAAACGATAAAAAAATAACATGGTTGCCATTAAAAAAAGGGGTCGATTACGTCATCACTCTAAAAACCAATGACGTCATAGAAAAAAATTGTATGTCAAAAGATGGCGTTTTAAAACAGAAAATATACCTATCCGAGTGTTTTTCCTAAAAATGTAAAATAATGCGGTTATAAGCTTAGTTCCAAACTTTATAACCACACTGTATGTACATGCAAACTAGTACTGTGGATTATTCTTTTCTAATAAGCGAGCAACTGGATTTACTGACATGAAACTTGTATATGAAGCTCAGTTGACTAGCGCTCCTTATTTCTTACCACTTATATACAAAAACAGAACTAGTATGGAAATATGTTTTTTAAACGTATCATGTCGATTTTCATTTAACAAAAAAACTCATTTGAAATCGTAAGATATTGCTACATATTATTTCTGCGGTTGTTCAGAATATGCAATAAATTTGGACCGCACCCGCCGCCTAGAAATGCAATACAGTGAATGCTCCAAGCTTTTTATTTCATTATAATTGCGTAAGATTCCAAAGGTGTACGACCTCTATTCACACACAAAGAAGATCGCCTTGAGCTTGCTACATTTAGAATAGCAAGTGGCCAAACGTAGTTGAGACTGATTCATAAGCATGTGACGCGATTATGTAATACCAGACTGAAAGACGACGATACATTCGAAAGTAGGTAGTCTGTATGTATGTATATACATACCTTACCTACCTTTCATCTGCAAATGTAACGTATAGGGAAGGTGTACGAAGTGAACGAACAAGGAACATACTTTTGTCTGTGTATTAGAAAAGTATATACTACATCAACGTTCCAGTGTCATAAAATAGGCTTTTTGAATTTATTGCAATAAATCTATTATTTTTTTTAGAGCATTATAAATTCAAAGTGAAAGAAACGGTTTTAAATCACTAGATTTAGGTTAAAAATAGAACTTAGCGTCTTCGTAATTCAACTGATGGTACAAAGACGTGTTAAATTCAAATATTTTAAGAGTTACATCATCGACTCCGTGACTAGTAAACATACAACCATTACATTGACACGGTTTCAATACAAATTTGCTAATTCCTTCGGAAATCATAATCCAATTGTAAATGAAGAAACTGTGACAATACTAACATTTGAACAGTAACTCAACGATGCTACACGTTAAAAAATATGACATATTTTATCAATAATTTGATAAAAAATTAAATTTTCTGACATTTCGTAAAAACTAGGGTGTAAGCTTACACATTGTGCCGTGTGATCAGTTTCTTGATTAATATATTATTTTTCATTCTACTAGCCTTAATTTAATTTAAATTAGTATTATTAGGCACACCAATTTATACTAAAATTATCGACATTAAAATATACTTCTGGTATTCATGCACAAACATTTTAATATTGTTAGGGATGGTTCAATAGTCTCCAGAAATCCAATTTTTAATACGCGATTTTATAATATTTATTCATATACACCCGCTGCGAAATTTAGGGATACAAAATTTGTGGTGAAAGTTGAGGTAAATTTGTGTGTCCTGTCCTATAACGCTACAACGAAGCAAGAAAAAATCGCACTATTTCTGAGGAGTAAAATGTAATTCACTAATCCTACGCAGTTGAACTTAAGAGCGATCTATTAATCGATGTATACCGATCATTTAGAGAGAGACTACGTCGAGCTAGAAAAGGCATAGAGTGGGCGGTTGTAAAACATATACGGAATAGCACGTTTGCCAATGCGTTAATTCCGTATATGTTTTACAACCGCCCCACTCTAGATCTATCTCTTTTCTAGCTCGACTTAGTCCCTCTAAATGACCTGTAGTACTGTGGGAGAGACTGTCTTCAATTTTTTTTAATAATCTTAATGAAAGTTTAGTTCTATATCGAGGAAAGTGACTTAGGAGGAAATAGTGTTAATGATGCTCACTAAACTTATTCACTAAATTCGAGCTCGTAGCTATTTAAATACTGTGGTGGTCACAGCCAGAGTCTTTACCACATTTACTCATTTTTTTATGTAGGATCTGACCCCTTTAATGACGATTCGAGTTCAAAGGGTCGCCGAACCTGTCAGGAAGCTTATTAAGAAATTAGCTCACTTCGTCATCCAAATGTTCAAAGTTGTCGTCCTTGGAAATGCGTCGCAAAATAGCGAACACTATTTATCGAAAAATGTATTCAATTACCACAGCAAAAATAAATAGCGAAATATTAACATTACTCTAATGCGACAATTTTTGCGTGCAAAATTGAAATCGTAAACAAAGTAAAAGAAGATAAACTTCTTTTGGTGCTATTGATTATAAACTGGCTGCATCAATATCATTGTTCAACAGAATTTTTAGTTGTTAACCATAACTATTACTAAACATCCTTATCTAAATTTTCATTTTAAATTGAACACTTTCAGATTTTGTTTCAGCACGCGTAGTGTTTGAAATTTATGCACCTAAAGTTTTACGAGACAGTGTGATCATAATTGTATCAGGTAATTACAAATTAGCAATGAAAGGTTTTAGAACTGAAGTAATGTCATAAATGATAAATATTTTCAACTATAACCTCAACTTTCCAGAAATCGTTTATATAGATATCATCTTTTCAGTAATAAAAAAATTTCAAAAGACAGTGAAGCTAAGATAAACACATTTAATTTGTGGGCCCTCAAATTCGGCCAATTAACGAATGACCGCGGCTTCGATGCGGTTTTACAAGGAAAAGATACTGTTAGTTACTGATTAGAGGGGAACCTAATACATCAACAAACTATACTAATGAAAACTGTCACTTGAAATACTTTAAAGAATTACATGCGTTATTGCATGATGACTAAATCTGTAAATGTAACAAATCTCAAAATATTGCATTTGTAGTAAATTTGCTTAAAAACCGTCAATCGAAAGTATAATGTGTATGGTATTTTTAGAAAGCTGATGAAGTTCTCTTTAAGTTACGAAAATAATATACAGAGTGTGTAGGCCATTAATTTATTCAACAATTTAGCACATTTAGTGACACACTTAGTTTTTTAGTATTCATTTGCGGTTCTTATAAAAAATGGACGACATTGGAGCGTTTTTTCAATTTTAATCGCTATTCTCTCTGTAACTACGGGATTTAGACCCAAGTAATATCATATTAAATTGGTTATAGTAATTAGCAGAATCGACTGTAATATTTTAATACCGAGTGTTTCATTGAAAAAAAACCTAAGTTTGATTCGTCACCGGCTGCTTCGATCACCCGGTATAAAGGAAATATTTTTAAAACGTAGTCCATATAGCCCTCAATCAAATTCCAAAAAGGTTTTTCGAAATTCCTCACTGTTTAATTATAATCGTCCACCCCATCTTGGTTGCACCACCCTGTATAGATTTTGTAACATTAAACGCATGTAATTACTTTAGTGTTTCTCAAAACAAAATTACTTTTGCGCTCTTACTATTGGATAATACGAGTGTATACGTAGCTTGATTCTAGTTTACTAAGACTAACTAAGATAATGTGTATTCAATAATTTCCGCTTTGATCTTCCATCAGTAGAGCCCGAGTGCCTCGACTCCCGTTTCCAACAAACCCGGGATATTCTTCTTACGAATTGCGTTTGTTAAGACTGAGGTTCCTCAGAACTGGGTCTCTGACAAATTCCTTAAAGTGTAGTTGGTATACTATAAAAGCATAATTAGAGTACCTTCAACATACACAATTTAATTAACAAATTCAAGAGTAAGACGAATCACATAAACTCAAATATTAAGTCAAATACTTTTATATATAGAGAGATTTGTTGAGATTTTATATGTATACACTGCTGTCTTTAACTAATTATATTACTTTCGATTCGATTTTCCAGGAAGATCATTTACAAACAGATATTTTCCAATATTACCATACCATATTGGCCTGCCTTCGCATATCTGTGGCCTAATTCATCAAATTATGAAAACGTTTTTTTTTGCGAGCAATTTAGAAATACTTCTCCAACATTACGTATTTAGTATATTCTTTTCTAAACCTTTTCTATGTAAAAGGTACTGGAAAATATATCAATATATTTTTCTAGATTGTCATATAATAAAAGCGTAGCCGACCTCTTTTCTTTTCAAGTAAATCTTAACAAAATTAGTACAGGTACGAAGCAGGCGGGTAGATTATACAATGTGCAACGTATACTTGCATACTTTTAGGTGCATTTTAGGTGCAATTTAGAAACATTCGAAATGAAAACGAATCTGTTAAGGTACTTATTGAAGTGAATATTTGATTAATAATGGAATCATTATTATCATTGCTAATAGCAATTGTATTGTTAGCCGGAGTATTCCCAGAATCTAATTAATTGCGAATTATGCATCTGTGAAGTATATAGTAAATAGACTTTAAAGCAGTTTTAATTTCTGCTGGGATGAATATCAAATAAATAATCTCCTTCGTATAAATTAAAGTCGCCTTTGTTTATGAAATATAAATTTCCAATTACAAAATTTCCATTTAACTTATTAATTGCTTCTAATTACTGACAGCGTATCGATAAGTACGGTAAAGAAAAGAATCTAAGGTGAATAGCGAACTGAATCGAATTACGAGTTATTTCGTTTGATGCTAGAAATACCCACCTTTAAGTAAATACACCTTAGCACTTTCCGAACTCACGTTGAGCTCCAGTTCTGTAATTATTGCCGAGACAGCAACTTGAGATGCTCATTTCCTGTAATATGTCAGAACGTATATAAGAGCGTAAATAACAGAAACATTCTTTATCATCTACACGATATATTAGAAAGCCTACGCTCGTTACAAAGACGGCAGCTTTCTTCGCTCGGAAAATTTACCTTTGCCGCCTAAAAACTTTGTAATGTGCACACAGCAGTAAAGTGTCCGTCGTTGTCGTTAGTTAGCTTGCCAACATTGCTAGTTAAAAGTTTCAGCTCCGTTATAGAAAACAGTTTAGTATTGTTCGCAGTTGACAAGGATGAAATTGATAACTTATGGTAATAGTATTGCTGAATACACAGAAGTAGAAAAATCTGGTTATTTGCATTCAAATAATTAATCGAAAAAAGAAACAGGATGCTGGAGCTTCTCAATAATTAGTTGGGAAGTTAATAAAGGATGACATATCTATAGTTTGGGCAATTGCAGTAATTTAGAAGTTCTTGAGGCGATAAATCACAAATGCAACCAAGGCATGTACCACATCATTTGAGAATTTAATTCCGACTTTTTTATGGCCTCTTGCACCGCATTGTGCGCAGCTTTAGCATTAAGGTATTAATGGTAAACTGCGCTTAAACAGTACGGTGCATTAGTGGTATAGGATGTTGGTTAAAGTACAAGACGCAGAATGTGTTTGGTTTCTGGCCAACTAAAGGGTTGTGTCATTTCCTGTGTTGTAGTAAGCAATTATTTTAGGAGAGGTCATTATTATAAGATCAGTTAAAAGGAGATCCTGTGTACGTATGATAGTAACCAGGTAATTATAGCAACTCACGGATTTTCTAGCGGGAAACACGTATATGATCCGCTATCAGATTACGAAACATCTATCTTTCATCTACCATGAGTAACTCTTTGATTGAAATAAGAAGAGGAGGAAAGTGGTTACGGCCTGTACGACTTGTATAATTGATATGTAGTCTTAAGTTATAATATACGTCATACTCTGGACTGACAAGTGATAACGATTTTACACCATAAACAAAACAATTCAAGCTTCCAAAGTGATTCTTTAATCTGTGGTAACAAAAATTGAATCACTTAAATCATTCGTGGCGTCTAAGGGATATTTATTTCAAAAACACGACAATGAATCTTTCGACTCTATCTAAACACAACCATGAAATTTAGGATTTCTGTAATTGACAAATTTTTACCATCTAATTGATCTATCCAAAATACTATCTGCCGTTAATGTCTTTTCAATCCATACGGAAATACTCTCAGACCATCGTTTTTAAAAATAAAACGAATAAAAAATTGATTTCAAACAATAATAACCAAAAGTTTTATAGAATTTTCATATCGAGGTATGTAAATATATTTTCTAGGTTTGTATGTTGTGTGTACAATAAAAATAAAATGTATAAAGTACTCTAATATTTTCATTTGGCAATATGTTTTCAATACGTGTTCAATTTAATCAATACAGCTTATATTTTTTCTCTTTTTCTTAGTATAAATTTCTTGGTAAACTTTATTAATTAAACCACACATTATGCATAATTTCTTGGCATATGTCGAATTGTATATTTATAATAGTTTAAGCTCTGATTTTCCTTTTGTCTGAATTTTAAGTGTTCTTTTTTCTTTTTATTCAAGCACTTTGTTGTTTGCACCTTTATGTGATATACATATGGTTTAATCGCACTTCTAAAAATCCTTCTAATTTGATGTTATAGCCGTTTAATACTATTTTCAATATATTTAATGTTTAAATATGTTTCAGGAATGTAAATACAAGGCAATACAAGCGTATTTCATTTACAAAACGTATTACTCCTCTATTCGTCAAAAATCATAACATAGTAAGCTCTTACGTCAGCAGGCAGTGTCAATTTTAGATAAAATTCTTCACTGAAATACGCAGTAAACTAAGCGATTAATGAAAACTTTAAATACATAGAAAACAAGATGTTAGGTTAATTATATAGCATTTGAAAATTGGATGGAATGAAGCTAATAAAGACTACAATAAAATTTGCAATATGAATAAAAACAGATAAGTGTGCTTTTATTACTATCGCAAACTTACTATGAATATAAACGCGGTTAACGCAACACGAACACACAAACTATATTAAATTAGAACCAATATGATGATTTGCTAGGCAATCATTGCAATGCAATACATTTTGTGAACTATTAAGTAACAGATATAATGGTCTTATTAATACAATCTTGACATCTACTAAAAATAAGACAAGATCGATTTAAGAAACTGACATATGAGCGGAAATAACATAAATTCTATTCATTATATTTATTTAAAAAAAAATTTAATTTAATGACAAAATTAAATTATTATTATGTTAGATAAGAAAAGGCATTTTCGTATTGTATAGGGTGGGCCACTATGCGAGGTAAGCGGCTGTATCTCGGAAAGTATTTTGTACTATGTTATGCGAGAACAAATATGGATAACAAAAGTGATCAAAAGAAACTGCTGGAAATTATTTTCAAGTTCCAGATTTCACCGGTAGGGGGTGTAACTGCTATCTTCAAATCTAAAATTTCTATTTCTTCGGTGATACTTGTATGAAATATATCCAGACCGATGGAGAGCCTTTTTTCTTGGCTAACGTAGTCACCCGACTTGACTTGTTTAGTTTTAGTTAGTTTTTTAGTTATTTGTGGGCGCGACTTTAATATTTTGCCTTTCAAATGAGTTCTACCACGAAGTAAGTTATGCCATTCGTGGCCTAACACAAGTGGAACTGGAAGCTGCCGTCTATTACTTTCACATCGTCACATTTTTCCATCTTCCCTAAATTAATTCAATTGAATAAGTGAGGTTAATCGGTTTCTTTTTTTATGGTTACGTAATTTTATATTTCTTTTGCAGTAAACTTGATTATATCATATTAATGATTATATTTTTTTGCGTCAAGTTAACAATGGACAGAGATATCGAGATGCAGATTTAAGTCAGATATAGGTTGTGTAAAGCTACTTAAAAATCCATTAATTCAACAGTAACGTTCTATACAAAAAAATGTCACTAAAGAGAATTATCTAGCATTGAACGGGGTTTCAAATGATGATATCAAAGTTATAGCTGATTCTGCGATCTTCTCGTGAAATAATTGAAATTTCAAATTTGAATATAGCAGTTACACCTCTAGCGGTAAAATCTGGAACTTGAAACTAATTTCCAGCAGCTTCCCTTGACCACTTTATTAATATTTGTTCTCGCAGAACCTCCTACAAATACTTTTCGAGGTACAGTCGCTTACCTTTCTTAGGGTCATATTTATAGTCCGTGCTTGAGGTTGTGTCGATGCTTGACCACGCGATTTTGACGTAAATGTCATTACAAATCTGTCAAAATCGCGTGCTCAAGCATCGACACAACCTCAAGCACGGACTATAAATATGACCCTGTGGCACACTCTGTAATGGTATATAGTGTAACCCTTGGTCACAGAATAAACAGAAAGGACAAAAGGCTTAAAATTGATGTCATGGTTTTTGTGTGCATGACTGGCAGACGCCATTTCTAAAATATGTCCAAATATTCTTGGAATGTTGTTTACATGTTTATTGTTTTGTTGAGGTTAATTCTTAGTTCTGAGGGTTATGAGTTTAAAGTGATTTGTACGTGTTATTTACTTGGTTTATAACAATTTTATTAGTTCGTGAGGTGTGTAAATAGTATAGTAGTATATTATCAGATAGTATTAGGTGTTTAAAGTAGTGTTGAAATATAAGTGTGTACATAACACGTAATATATTTGTGTGGTATTCGGACAAATTGTATAATTATATAAAATGTTAGTAATATGGATAAACCAAAAGAAGAAGCATGTAATCGTCAAGATTTACTACGCAAAGATCTTTCAAAAGTAACAAAAACTACTTTTGTGTGTGCGCAACATTTTGAAAACCATATGTTTGCAAATAATTTACGAAACCGCTTAAGTGCTGGTGCTATACTTACAATATTTGCAACTAGTTCAAAGTCAGTAACCGTGCCAATTGAAAAAGCCAGTATGTTTATTTGTATTTTTGATATAATGCAATATGCTAAAAAATTATCATTTTAGCATGTACTCATTTTCAAGAATCTGAAGATAAAGAAAATCAAGCTACATTATTGGAAGATAACATAATAGATTACGTGACAGATGCCGCAATAATCACCACAGGAAGCTCCTCAATGGAACTTCATAACATAGCAGGTACATTAGAACACATTGTTATACCAACACATATAATTAAGCTGAAATTGCAATATTGCATATTCTTTCTATTATACTCACGTAAATGATTACAGAACCTACCGTACTATTCGAACCTACCGAAGAACCACCAACGAAAGTAAGAATCTTGTCAAATATTCATATGAAGATAGCAGATAATAATCCTTTAGATGCACAAAGCCTGCTTTCCTCTGACAGTACTTCTTGTAAGTATAGAAATCATTTATCTTCACTATATATTTTTTTAAGTATTATTTTATCACTATAACTGAATGTTTTTTTATTTTTAGTAGCTGCAGAAAGAAAAATTGAAACACACGGTGGTACCGTAGGAATACAAACACAAAAACAAATATCTGCATATTCTCCAAGGAAAGCAGAGTTGCGGAAGGCCGTAAGGCGAACTAGATTAAATGTTCTAAAACTACAAAAGTTTCGACAACAGTCAAGTAAAGAGGATTTACAGCATTTTCAAAACTTATGTGATAAGTTTTTGACTCCAGAGTTGGCATCTATAGTGAAGTTAAATTCTCAAATGAAGAACACTAATGTAACTCGCTATACAACAGAATACAAGCAATTTGCGTTAAGTATTTATTTTTTGGGTCCAAAAGTGTATAAATACTAAAGCAAAATAATACACTTGCGTAGTACCAGAACGCTGCGAAGATATATACAACATTGGTGCATATCTGAAGGAGTATGCAGTTTCATATATTCATCTTTAGCATTAAAAACGTCCCAGTTTACGTTACAGTTTACTTACATTTCGAACATATCTAACCTATTAGATGCTTGAAATCTAATTGAAACTTTTCCGCCAACATTCTTGAACATATTTTCAAGATGGCATCAATAGCCGCAAGGTCACTCAGAATCGTCACTAAAACATCTAAGGTTCCGACAAACTTGTCCTTTCTGTTTATTCTGTGCCTTGGTATACGATTGTATAGTAGAGTGGGGATATTTAGACAGCATACATCAGCGCTGATTTCTTTTGCGCTGAACGCTATAGCGAGTTATCCATTAGAAAGTATTAGCTCAGTTAAACAAAAAATATATATAAGTATATATTTTATTATTATTATATTAATTAATAACTGATATGAGACAAATCATCGATATATGCTATGGCTAAAAATCCCAAAATAAAATCCTCCTCATGAACTTATTAAAAACTAAACATTGTTAAAATAATCACAGTAATAATTAATTGAAACTTTGGCTGTTCTTAGTTTAAAAGATATTATTACGTTCTTCGTTAGTATACATTTTAATTTAATTTCAAGTAGACGTAAAATGCTTTTCTTCGAAAGATTCCTGTTGAATAATGAATAAAGTTTAGGCCAGAATATGACGCTTTAATATAACTCTCCTGTTTGGGATAAAATAATAACGATTTATATAAACTCAGATAAGCTCTAACTACAGTAGATCGACTGTTTGTAAATGGATAGCACATGAAAGAAAAATGTCAATATGTTGTATAACAATTGTCTCATAGTTTTGATTGAACCATAATAGTTACATCACGAACTTAAGAATTTTAATATTTTTCACAAATAATTCATTTGTTTCCAATCTTCAGTTACTTCAAAAAATAATAAATACTCAACACACGCATACACTCTAGTTAAATAAATCTCTTTATAATTTTAAGTTGAATACTGAATTCTAATTATAACAGTAGTGATCTATTCGACATAGATTGAAATATATTTCTTCATTTAGAACATATCACAATCTCAAAGCAATGTATCTTATTTATCAACTTTAAACGTAAGCAATACAGTATAGAAGCAAATGCAGCTGTACCCACCACAGATAAAGAAATGGACTTGCAAATCATTGTAAGATGTGCGATTGTTTAATGACAAGAAAAAGCTATTTCGTATGGAGAACTCTCCTTAAGTTTATGTATAAACAAATTGAGCGTACTTCGAAATGATGGAGTTATATTTAAAACCAACCACTTACTTTTTGTGTAATCTATGAAGTATATTAGAAATGAAACTTCATATATACTTGTGTGTACTACTACTAATGTCAACAGTGATTCTATAGGAAAATGTTTGGTTTGTTGATATTTCGTGATAACGCGGTTGAAGCAAAGCCTAAATCTTTGACTTTTCTAGGTTGTTCAAAGTACCATACATGTTAACTGTCGGAATAAATGCTTTGTGAGAATCATCAAGTATACATACATGCATGTATGTACAAATGTCTTAGTCACAAGCCAAGCAGGTACGATAAACCATACCAACATATATGTAAGTACATATCTGCTGTATAGAAAACTATGTATATACTATATGATTGTTATACGAAGGGAATAGTAGATAATTTATTATATTTCACTGCCACCTAATCGATGAACTAACAATTAGAGCTATCATACTGCTCGGATAACTTTCGTCATTAGAACACAACGTCGCCTAATTATGTTTATTTAAAAGAATTACTACTTACATATTGCGTTATTTTACTGTAGATTTTTGTCGCCTTCGTTCGTAATTTAAAATTTAATCAGAAGGCACAAATCAAATAGTAATTTAAGCAAGAATTAATTTTGTAGCAGGTATCCCAAATTATTGTTTTTCGGTGATGCTGGGTTGTGCAAAAGTCTATGTAATTACGTATGCGCATACATAAATAAAACGCAATCATAGAGTAGACCGTTAACAAGCAGTGTTTAATATCTGGAAAATTTCTGAATTTCGCTCAGCCTTTTTTGCAAAAATATATCCTTGTTATGTTTGCAAACAGTCCTATTATTCGAGCATGTAGGTTGTATATGTATGTATGTAAAATTTGGCATAAAAATTTTCAATGAAAAACGTAAAATATGTGCTGTAGTTGAAAACAATACAGTAAAAACTCGTACTGTAAAACAGTGATTCCAGATTAATGGAATTCTGCCTGAAGCGAGAGGGTATTTTACAGATCAGGTTATATCTCAGCTTGTATCCGGTCTGGAAAAGTTATGCTCCATAACTTTTATTGAGTAATGATTTAATTTATACTGTGTACTACAAACCACTAAGAATAACTTTCCACTCTGTTGTTTTTAATAAATACAACTACAATATACAATTATCTATAGTGAACCAGTTTTAACATAGATGAAAATAACAACTTTCACGTACAATTTGATCAATATATTCAATTGATTTGCAAAGTTGTAGCCATTAATGCATTTTTACTACAGTTCATAGCACTGAATTTATAATGTAATACTTTTAATGTTATGGACTTTTGCCGTAAATGCTTGATACACATTGCAACACTTTATAGTACGTACAAGGAATCCTTGGATTACAACGATTTGTTCTAATAATTAAAAACAGTATTTTACAAAAAAAACACACAGAGCCTTTCACCTTAACACTCTGAGTTGACCTTTTGGTATTTAATGTAACTCCGCCTACAATATCTGGGGTGGGGAGTGGATTGAGGACTCACTAGTACTGTAACCGGTCCTAAGCCCGGATAAAAGAGGAAGTTAAAAGAATCAGATGACTCACAAAACCAACTGGTGTAGGGATTCTATTATACCAAAATTGGAAAACACCATCAAAAAGACAGATGATATCAATAATAGAATACTTATCGTGGTTCTAAATTACGACAACGAGAAGTTATTCATGATAAGTGTGTACGCACCCAATGTATAACCAACAGAAGAAGCCGAAAAGTTTTACGTGAAACTCCAGAATGCGATTAACAACATAGATAAAAACCACAAAATTATATTGGTGGGAGACGTTAACGCTGGTGTAGAATGCTCTGAGGTCCTAAGAATAAGAAAAAGATACAACAAATCAACAAGTAACGAAAACGGAGAATTACTCATTGATTTAGACACCAGAAACGAACTGCGCATAAACCATATATTCTTTTCACATAAAGAACAACAGAAGTTCACATTCAACAACGCCAGAGGTCATAAATCAATTATAGATTCTGTAATAACTAGCCAAGTAGTCCAACCAACCCAAATATTCAACGACCAAGCATTGACCTCTGCAAATCTTGGAACATATCATAGCATGGTGCTGACTAAGCTCAGAATAAAGCAACCGATGAAAATAAGAAAACTAAGTTCTTCACTGGATCTCTTGGTGCAAAAGTAGAACACTAAACACTTCAACCCACTAAACACCAAAAACTTTTAACTAAACACCGACGCGATAATAAAACTAGTTTATAGTTATAAATAACACAATACTGAGTGTTCAGAAAAAATTCCAAACTTTTATCTAGAAAATATCGCTTGCTTATTTTTTTAGTACTATTGAATAGTACATATAAAATTACGGGGCAGTATGTATTTACTGTTGAATGTACTTACGTCATAGATAGTGGCAAATTTAAACATGAACATTCAACAATTGAATTAAAAAATTTTGTTCTCGAAAACTGAGATATGTATAATTAAATAGAATTATAATTTGATAGGTAGTATGTAATAGTACTAAAAAATTAGTAAGCGATATTTTCTAGTTATGACATTTATGTACTTATCTTTCAATTCCTAGCTTATTAGTATTTTTACACATATTAAATGACAATTGCTTCCACTAATGTAGTCTTATTAACAAAAACATAATTTTATATGTTCTGGAATAAACTGGTATTTAATTAATTTGCTGTTGCATTGACCAACAAGTGGAAGTACTTCAGGAATTGAAAGATAAATACAAGACAATAATTGCCTTAAATTAAAAATTTATGCATGCAAGAATTTTTTTAGAAGTGTAGTTATTTATAATAGCCTGAAGCTCTCATCTTTTTTACATAAATGGAAATAATTCAAAACGGACTAGTCTAATTGAAAAGGTTCGATACACAAAGTTATACTAGATATATCTTCACAATACAAATCAATAAAAAATAAATAATTCGATTTAAAATACGAGAGTTGGTACACATTGCCGGTGTAATGAAAAGGTGAAATCTAAGATTATTATAAAATGAAAGCACGTAATACAAAATGATCAAAATGATGATTGCAAATCGTTATATTTATTAGTTCGCTATAGTCTTTTAACCGAATCTCGTCGAGACATAAGTATACCTATACAATAGTGCACTATGAGTTTAACTTCAGCATAGATATGTCTGTGATGAGTATACAGTGATATCAGAGGAAATTAATGATCATAATATGATACTGTGTTAAAAAAGTAGTTAAATACTTTGGCGTATAGAAAGTTATTTTTTAATATACATATATGAATATATCCCACAAATATTTCTTGATAAAAATCAAATCAATAAAATGTAAATCTAGCTTTAAATTTACTTACCTTCCGTATAAGAATAAGTAATTAAATTAATTGTACACCTACACTGCAAATGTTCTTATTCAACTTAAACTTTATCTTATTTTCGTAACAAATTCAATAAATGTTTCGAAGTACACACTGCAGGTAAAACATAAGATGAACAAGCATTTATTTTAAATACAACACAAAATTCTATGAAGTCAACACACCAACAGCAAACACGCTGCTATAGTACGAAGTCTATAAACAATAATATTTAAGTATCTATACATCCAGTACGGTAAGCTTAAAAATAACTTGAATGGCGCTTGCAAGCAGAAATATGTTTACATAACAATACACTACCTGTATAACAGATTAGCGTTATTGAATTGAATAAAATGAACGAAGACCTACATTCCGTCGACGCAAAGACTAATAACATAACCCGATTATGTACATACATGCAAATCTAGCACCAATCTGTTACACTCGTGACCAGGAAACCACTAGAACAACACAATCTAGTATCATAATTTTTCTAATGTAAAAATGCAAGCTGTTATCGTATATAATTTACGTCGTGTTTTTGCTTGAAAACGTGAATAAATAAAAACGATTTAACGAACATTGTCAAGACATAACACCGAGATACACAAACATGTTAAAAATTAAATTTCATTCACGATTCACGTTATGATAAGAATAATGTACACCGTGAAAGAAGAAGAAGACGTGTCTAATCTAAAATCAACTTTTAAGCTCAGAATATTCTGGAATCAAACATCCTCAATACTGTTCTTTCTGAAATTCGAAGAAAAAGTTTTTGTCTTAAATATTTTATATAATATAGTACAATTTCTTGCAATTAAAATGTAATTTTATTAGTATTGGAATTTTATTATGTACTGATAACTATAAATCGAGTGGAAATCTTGCACAAATGTTTAGCCATATGTGCCTAAGTATTGCCCTAGTGTAGCTGTTGTATTAAGCCGTTAATTTCGAATTTTCGAAGAACCTCGGGCAGGTATTGAGTATACCAGGTGGTCATGACAGTTTTTTGTCCTTCTAACTTGACAACTTTTACAAATCCGATACTTCTGAAATAAACGATGTACATAGCTTTCCCCATCGCGCCTTGTGTATCCATGGTTGTCGGCGTTGGCTCTTCTTTGTTTTTTTTTTTAAGTGTGGTGAGTACGTAATAGTAGTTGCAGTGCTCCGTAAGCTGTATCGCTTGTATAGGTATCATGCAACTCTCGCGGTGTAGCTTTGTGTGTGTAAATTGTGTTCAAATGGCTTTGTGACAGCATCACGGCGCATTTATAATGCCGCGGTGTTAATCACTTTGCTCCCAACAGTGAATGATAAGTCGATCCGGATTTCAACTCTCTGAGAAAATGTCATCGCCCCTCCAGAGAATTGAAACCCAGCTCCTATCGTTGCGCCACAAAGATAGTCACCCGCCACTGCGGCTATCGACCCGTGTCATCCACAGGTAGGTTTCATCGCCCATGACGATTTAAAAAATAAGCCGATGATCAAATCTCCAGTGTTTCGCAGATAATTTCTACACGTTCAGGCATTTGTATTTCTGTCAAACTAAGACTCACTTTAAAATCATACAGTATAATAGCCCAGAAATGTTCTTGGCTTAACACCATGACCACATGTATTTAAACATCCATTATCAATATTGTAACAGCACTAGTGCCGCGTACACAATGTCAGTAAAATTGAGTGGTGACGTTACATCTCACTGATCTTAGCGTCACTCTCGTATATAATTCGAATCCTCTTATCTTGTAATTTCTTCAAGATCTAATAAGTTGATTTCAAAAATTTTTACATATATACTAACATTCTCTTCATCTTCATCTAAATAACTACCAAATATTGAAATAAACTCATTTTCAAATCATGATCAAGTTCTCAGAAGTATTTGTTAGGAATAGTAGACGCTAAATAAGGAGCAGTGGACAAAAGCAGTCAGGATGCCGGAGATTCATGGGGATATTATTTCATGCATTCATTATACCGATGTGAATTTGTGTTTAAATTGTGATAGAGAATATTTGAAAATTTACATCAATAAGTTTGATTTGTAAAAATAATTTTACTTTTGTTTTTTTTTTCGTTATATTTGGCATAAACATTGAAACATTTTAAACTTTATGTCTTATTTTATTTTTCTGTAGACAGACCGTTATTCTAAACATAACTTCGGCCAAGCTATTGTATGGAACAGCACTATATATGGTAAAGAAATGCAATAAGTCGTGAAAACGCATTCATCTACATCAAAATTTCAGAAAAATGGCTGTAGCGGTAGTCTTCAGACGCAATATAGCAGAGAAAGCCGTTTCAGCTGCATTAAGCATAAAACGAGCCTTCTAGATAGTATTATATTTAGAACAGCATAAAGTGGTTACGAAACAAAAACGCAATGAAATACACGAAATGCAAGTATGCATTTAGTAATATAAATAAATATTATGAAAACCCTATACAAATGTTACTAGTTATATTATATACATATCAATGCTGTACGATGTAAGAGTAATGGATGTAAAACATGCTTACAAAGGGACGTTAGGTAATAAGTATATGTAGGAAAACAAATTAGATACAAATAAGATTAAATACCTTAATAGCTATATCTGCACGTTTTGTTATATATAGCTAGATTAGAGATTAGTTTTTTGCGATAACGAAAATGCTGACGAAATATTACGGACTCAATTAATTTTCTTTGCAGATCTCAATCACTTGAGATTATGTTTCTTTGCTATCGTCATATTGTTTCCACGAAAGATTTTATATCAGGGTATCCCACGACAATATTCGATTAAAAGAATATAGAGAACTTATAAATATTGCTATTTGAAATTTTGCGAGCACTAATTTGTAATATTAATTATATTCAGAATAAAATAACTTTATTAACTTAACTGAATTTTTAGACAGCTACGGGTTGTTACAAACAACTACCTTTTTAAGAAATTAACACAGATTTAAAATTGTAGGCAATTATTTCAAAAACTGTATCGTATCAAATCATAACCATGAACGTTATAATACAACAAATTCCAAAGTTTTATTCAGAAAATATTGATATCTTACAGTTTTCAAATAGCGAATGATATTTTTTTGTTCTAATTGCATCCTAAGTTTAGAATTAGGGGTAGTATTTACTTCCCTATAGTTAAAATAAAACCAAATGAAACTACAATTATTTGTGATTAGGAACATTTTTATTGTAATTACAGTTTAACTAACGACTATTGGTGGGCGAGGGAGGGAGGAGTAGAAGAAGATTACTAGTAGTAGTAGTACTAGTAGAGAAACATTGCACGAAGTTACTGGCATTTCCACTACAAGTACCGTTGTGAATTCAAGTTTCAACTGGCACAATTCGTAGTTATCTAAAGTTTCCACAATTGAATACTTAGAAATGTCGCGATTTACATTTAACAGCGACGATTGCTGAAATATAATAGGTAATTCCTACAGTGAGCACAGCTCGCCTAATACTACCAGAAGTGTCTTAAACAATATTTGAAAACAATACATTTTCTTTTGTGTTATTTTTACCAAAGGCAACAAATAAAACTTGTGTATGAAACACAGTAGTTATCGAGTTAAACGTTTTAAAATATAATTGCACAATTACTTCTTTTGTTTTTGTTTATTCATTCTACTCTCCATTGACTAACCGATGCATAAAATCAAAATAAACATTTCTTTTTGTAATTTAAAAAATTATGACATTTAGCTACTGGAAAGTGAATATACTACTAATAATAAACGTACATACTGTGCAATAGAACAAAAAAAATATTAGTTGCTTATTATTATTATTAGACAAAATAATGTTAGATTTGTCTCAGCAATACAAATCGATAACAATAATTTGGTAATTTTATTTGAAATAAGGAGACTGATACACAACTCCGGTGCAACCGGAAGAAGAAATTTGAAATTATTTTAAACTAACAGCATGGTATCACAAAATTATTTCATGCAAAATATCGAATCGTAATGCTTATTAGTTCCCTCTATTTTGTATATTACAGAGGGTATGTCACGACAAGATTCAATAAACATGCCCTTATTTCGAGAATTCCGCAGTGTATAGGTACTGTTATGTCAAAAATGAAAATCATATTAAAAAGGAAAAACAAATTATATTAAACACTTTACAATCTTTAGGTTACCCTCTATTTCCTTAATTTGTATGAAATAATAATAAAACTAAAACTATCAACACTTCGCTCTTTCTTCTTTCTCTGAAATTACCTTGTACCTTGTATCTACCTACTTGATTTTTCTTACAAACTTACAACTCGGACTCTCTTCTATCTTTCCAGGAACTGTATTCTTTCCGCAACTGAACAACTGTCTTGTAACACTGCTTCTAAATTTTGAACGTTTCATGAACTTGTCTTCTCAAAAAACTCTTTCCACTTTTCCCTTTTACTAATTTGATCTATCTAATCTCATCCTTTTCATATTTTTTTACCTCCTACAATCTTTCCTATATTCCAGTAATAGAGAGTGTGCAAGTGTATGTGTAACTTTGACTTATATTCTAAATTCTCAGTGCTTAATACTCTAGTTTTATTCATTTTAATTAATATCATCAAAGTAACATAATACATATGCATAATTTATCATATACAATAGGTATACTATATATATATATTAATCACAGAATTTAAATTATTGTTGGTGAAGGTAAAGTGCATTGTTTATAAATAATAAAATTCGTAAATTATTCTTATTTTTGACATAGAATTTGTATATGTTGAAAGTGTAAAGTAGTTTTAAGGATCGGTATCTACATATGTTTTAAATCGTTGCACACAAATGGATGCGCGATATGGTAGCGTTCAAATATAAGGATGGTCGCTGTACTAGTTGAGAAAATGAAATAGATTTTTAAATCCGTTTTCTGTAACTTTAATGACGCAACTAGTACAGTTTTCGCAATATTGGTCAAATATCGCTCTTCTATAAAACTGTAACAATATAAAAAAGTTATTCCCGTACAAAAACAATTTCAAGCAGTTTCGTGTGGAATACATAGGACGTTAAATACCCAATGATTTTCAGACAAAATTCACCATAACTTCTGAAATACTCGGTATAACTCAATAAAACCTTACATCGAACGAATGAGGAAGATACGCTTAATCTAAATTTAAAATGATATATATGTTTCATTTAAGAAAATGTATGTTCGCTTCACCCTGGCAATATGAAACATCCTGTATATATGAAATAATTGTTAAATATCTAGCTTAAGACTATCTATGATTTTTGTACCTAACGTTTTTTGATATCTTCAATATTAACGAATATTTGCTTTGACGCACTAATGCTTCACCCTGTATGTAATAGTTAATGCAGGATATACAGTACGGTCAACCGTCCTAGGGTCAATCGATGTCATCCGAAAGCGTATGCAATAAACCACAGATGCGTTCAGTAAGAAAGGTAATGACATGATGCAATGATATAAACTGCAATTCTTATGGAAATAAAAACAATTTTAAAGAGAGATAAATATTCTCGAGCTGCTCTTAACAGTATGAAAATACTACTAATATATTCCTTTCAAAAAGAAAAGTCCTTCCACAAATAATATAAATTGCTTTAAAAAAAGTCAGATTTATTGTTTAAAATATAAAAAAAAATACAAGGTTCTATGGAAAATCAGGATAAAGGGAAACTTAAGACAATAAATTCTCAAAACGATCTCCAAGCTAAAATGAACAATTCAGAACATCAATACATAGTAGTATAGTAAATACATACATAGGAGCGATACTGTCAAACTGACAGCAAGAAACTGAACCTGTCTGTGAATGCGTCTGTGGTGTTTTGCATACTCGTTCGGATGACATCGACTGACCCTAGGACGGTCGACCATACTGTATAAGGAATTAGGTACTACACCTCATACTGATATCTATTAATATTTAGCATTAGTTACGCACACATTAACGAGTATTTTCAACCCAAAAAATTGTGACAAAGTTACTTAAGGCTCTAGATTCAGTCCATGAATTTTAGCATTTTCAAGAGTTTCACAGTAAATAAACTACAAAGTAATTAACTAACATTATATTTGAATGTGGTCCATCACGCCTTCCACATTATGTTCGTAAATTTGCCTAAGGTGTCGCCGGTTTACGACGACAAAAAGTTAGAAAATTTCCGATGTAAGGGTTCGGCAGAAATATGATTATGAGTTTATTTTTATAGATAGAGCTATTATTTTAGATTTGTTTTATAGCTGAAATGTTAGTCTATGCTTCTATAGTGCTACATTTTTGAAAAAGCCAAATATTGTTTGTAAACAGGGCACTCAAATATAGGGAATTTTTAAAAGTCTATATATTATTGTAAACAAATTTAATTGAAAAAAGTGGCTCTATAGAAGCCTAGTATTTTACTTTAGGAAAGAATTGACTAACACCGGATTCATATACAGGGTAACAACTTGAACTACGAAAGCCTATTGATAGGAGGGGGTGGTGGGAGTTAAAATTAAACGTATTCGGTTCACTATTGTCAACTTTTTATATGACAGGAATGTTAGTGGTTATGTCAAATACTTTATCGAACCATAAAACTATTCTATGGAATACACAATTAATGAAAAAGTGCAAATTATAAAGTATTTTTATAATTTGCCATATATTTGACATAACCACTGACATTCCTGTTATACAAACAGTTGACAATATTAAAGTGGGTACATTTAATTTTATCCCCCACTACCTTCTCCTTCTCCTATCAATAGGCTTTCGTAGTTCAAGTTGTTATCCTGTATATGGAATAGTTACTTTGTAATCAGTTTTCGACGAAACCCCTGAAAACGCTAAAATTCTTTGACTGAATCTAAAGCCTTAACATGGGTTAGACTGTGATGGAGATACCTAGCCAGCAATTCCTACCGTATTGAGTTTCCAATATTACATTACTTGTAAAACGGAAATATAGAATGTATAACACAAAATCGACGATGAGGTTTTGAATTATATCGTTAAAGGGTGATCAGACATGGCCGTCTGTTCACAAACAAAATTGCACTTTGAGTTTCTAAATTTCTGCATTACAAAATAATATTTATTTCATCTGTTATTTTTAAAAAGTACGAATCTATTTGAGAGAAAGATGTATAATGCGTTCTATCTTTTGCAAATTGTAGAAAATAAAAGGAGGTCATGATTTGTTAATAGTTTTATATTAACTTATCGACGTCCCGGCTCAACGTGTAAGAATTTTAAATCATCCTTGGTAAGGTGCTCTCACAATCAGTAAAGAACTATAGTTAGAGTAATCAGAATTTAGATGCATCAGCAAATTAAATAGACTCAATGTAATAGCCCAACTAACTAAAAAATAAGTACATAAAAAGTTTCAAGTAAATTTTGATTAATTTAGCAGAATGAAATTTTCGGCGACGATTTCAATGCTAATTAGGCATATTTGCAACCGATTGGTTATCACTGAATTAACTATGCAATAACTACTCACATTGAACCCATTATGAGTTTTAGGGTGACATAGAGTACGGTCAGCACTCATATCGGTCGGGTACGATAGTATGCTAGTAACAGTACCTGTCATTACAGGTTCTGGTCGTTAACTTTATACTGTAACGATTCATATACATATTTCCATACATACTTGTGCACACGATAGAAATCGATGTTCGATGTTGATTGTACACGTAACTCTCCGTTTGTAGTCTTAATTTGAGGATTTAATCTATTGTAATTGCAAAACATATAGGTTTTCAAGATTTATTTTCATTACAAATTATTAACAAGAATACTAGAAACAAACTGAAAATGCTCACAAGCAGCATCAAAAGAACCTGCCACCGTTTGCGAACGATGTATTCGAATTTTACTTATAGTAAATAACAAAAACTCAGATTAACTAAATGCAATATAAATTTAAAGTTTATTGTTCATTTAATAAAATACTCCTGAAAGTTCTCTAAATATAGTAAACCAATAAAATTTCAGTTTTAAAATTAGGTATGAATTTTAATCAATTTAACAGCTTAAGCTAGCGCAATTTCGTGCAATCGTAAAATAAGTTTATATCTATTACTAAATATGCACACATTTCCGGGTTATTAAATATTGGGAAAATCTTCAATTAAGTAAATTCTCAAATTATCAATAGGTACCTAAAAATGTAGGTATGTCAATCCAAATACATATTACTAGATCACGCCATACAAAATGTTGGTATCGTAATAGAAAGAAATAAAATTTTTAAATGATTAAATTATACAATGATCCAAATTTTCCCAAGTGAATATAATATTAACACTACAGATTTATTTGAACAAACACCGTAGCACAATATCTCAATGAAGGATATACAATTCTTTATTATATGTACTAATAGAAATTCCACTTACTGCATTTTAACAATCTTCGGTATATCGCTTTCTGTCAGTCCTTTCAGCGTTTTTAAGAAGACAAATCGCTCACTAATCATTAATAACTACACGGTCAATTAAAACTCTTTGTTTTTTAACTTGTACTTTTATATGTAGATATCTTGCATTATTTAAGAGAATAAAACATATTGTATATTGAAATTCACTACAAATTTTGCCGAAAATAAATAATATAAACAGTATTTATGATGACCGTAATGTTAACCATTTCAAGTCTAAAATTTAACTACAGTATTTTGAATAGATTTGAACAAAGAATATATGTATGCACTTATACACGACGCATCACCAAACAAAAAACCTAAATCGCTCTTTTTGTAATGTATTCGACGTATACATTGAGTAAACAACTAAGATACGGTTCCAACAAGAAAGAAAATAATATTATATTTACACCTTTAAAATATTTAATGCCTACATAATTTAATTTGTAATACGGTTAGTGAATGTCTAATTTTAAAATTAAATAGACGATAAGGCATATATTTTTTATATAAAAAAGACACCAATATTCAATTAATTTTGAAATAGATGTAAATCAATTAGGTATTACTGACAATAACTTAATAACATAGATTTATTCTCGAAATTCACTGAATTAAGCACTTGATTAAGGGAGGAGAGAAAGGGGATGTAATTCAGAAAAAAAAAATGTTTTCACATCTTTAACCAGGTTTGAATCGCCATATGTAACTAATATTATAAATTATGTTGATACTATATTGGAGTTGCTAATAGATTTTATTATAGTTTCTATTGTATATTTCGCGTCTTCTGTAATATTTCAGTGCTAATTGCCAAATTTAAAAGTTCTTGGTAAGCTGGGAAACTATCAAAGAATCTGGGATTGTTGGCTATGCCAATACAAGAACTTTCAATTAATGTCCCTATCGCGCATTTATTACTCACCGTAGAAGATTTAATTGCATAGAAATTGCAGTCCATAAATCACAAAAGTGTAATTCGAAAGTAAGTGTAGGATTCATAGCTTTCATATATTGAAAAATTCAAACACGTCAATTATGTTTAGCATACCATATTGAGCTTAAAATATAAATAAATTTTTGAAGTCAACATTTCTACCTTTTACTGTATTCTATTTCTGTTTAAATGAAGTTTATTTCGACGGAAATATATTACAACGCTTGTTGACATTGTCCTGAAAAAGTTAATGTTGATTCAAAATATTCTTATGTAAACAGAACGCAATTATATACTAGGAATCACAGAGAAAAATATCCTTTTCGGCAAATGTATGTATATGTATATCTGAAGTGAATGTTCTTCTTGGCATTAGTACTTTAAAATTGGACTAATGAAACTCTCCATCTTTGCTTTATAGCCTTTACTGCTCCACACGTTTCTACTACGAGTAACAATTTTAAAACGTCTGGCGAGTTAAAAGATAGTGTCTATTTTATTCGTCATCATTTCTGGTATGCTGGTATTGTTTTATATTTAATCGAAGTCCTATCTTTAATGGTTCTAGCTAGATGCCGAGAGGATATATTCAGCATTACCCCCATACTAGATATACCTAAGCATAAACGGCAGCCACCCATAAAATGTAAACGTAAGAGGTACTTGGTATAGCCACTATTTTATGTCCAATAACTCAGACTAAGAGAGAGAGTCTCTAATTTGACAGAAAGCTCTGATAGCTTTATCGCCCATGTTTGTTAGATGAGGTCGGAATGTGAGGATTCAGTCAAGAGTGATTCTTGAATATTTTATGTCCATCGCCTGTGCAAGTTTCTCGCCAAATAAGTAGGTAGATATAACCAACACTGTAGTGGGACCTTCTGCAAATAAACGGTAAGGTTTCTGCTCAGCTTCTGTCTTTCGCACTAGGTCTTGACAAACCTTAGGCAACCTACGATCCTTTCGCAAAAGTAACTCTCAAATTTGCCAGTTGTTATAGTTGCTATACCATCACTATAGCTAACAATCGTGTAGTCTGCTTCATGAAGGTCCCATAGTAGACCGTCCATCACTAGGCATCCCAGCAGAGGAGAAGGTATTTCTCCTTGAGGGTCACCTCAGTATCACTACAGGAGAGGTGGAAGTACTGGCTGTACAACGTTAGGTTTCAGACACACACTATTGGGGAAGCAGCCAAATAAAACTAGTAATTCCTTATTACTGTCTAAGCTTTCGTAAAATTTATTTACTTCATCAGAGACATCGATTTATTTTCATAGTTTGTCTTATTATTCCGATGCAAGTAGTTTAATTATAATACTTCATAGAAGTATATCTTATTTGTAATGTGTCTTCTAGCTTGTGTCTCTGATGAAGTAAATAAATTTTACGAAAGCTTAGACAGTAATAAGGAATTACTAGTTTTATTTGGCTTCTTCCCCAATAGTGTGTCTCTGAAACCCAGTATCACTACAGTTCCTAATTCAGTCAAGCATAAATGTAAGGCAAATTAAAAGTAGATTATTTCTCATTTTAGACTACCACCCTACACAAAATTCTAAATATTACATTTATTAAAGAAATTTTTCAAGAATAATTAAGCCAAAAGTGTAGCTCTACCACATTCTATGTATCTTGAGTACACGGAACATTTCTTGCTGTTATACTTTGACTGTGGGAATCTGTAGCATCACATTGTGTAAAGATATGTTAAGGACAGTATAATTATTGACCCACCACGATAATAACCCTATACTCAGTATTGCTGAAAATTATTGGCACGTTCTGTAATAGAATATGATTTAGCGATAAAATACATTTTGATTAATTTATCTCCTCTCCGGGTAGGTAAACCATTAGATAGAAAATAAGAAGCGGTATATATTATTATTAAAATATATGTATGTCTGAAGCTTTTTGACTCATTCAACTTTATGTGACAAACCCAGATAGTATTCTTCGTGTAAGTTTGGTAATTTCCTAATTTATCTGTTAACGGTTTCAAGATAAAACATAATTCAAAAAGCTTGAGAAAACGCCATATTTTAAGAAGTAACTCCAGCGATTACACTTACAGCCATTAGAAATGTATTGATTGTCTCTAAAATTTGGGTCACAATCTACGCAACTTATTTTTTACTTTTTTATGAAAGGCTAGTATCGCAAATATGTAAAGAGTAATAAACATTTTTGAAAAAGGGAGAACATTATTTTATCTCTATCAAAGGCAGTATTTTTTTACCTGCTGAATACGTTAGGACTATCGGAGATACAAGCCGTAGTTAAAAAGTTACATTTTTTAAAAACGCTCTATATCTGTATCACCAAAAGAAAATAGTGCAGTAATCGCAACTAAAAAATACGTCAGAAGTTGGGCACTCGTATAGCAGACATAATAAAAACAAATTTTTATCTATCAAACTCGCCTTTAATTAATACGTGACTGTACATACATATTTACACGTACATTGATTCCTGTCGTCAAGTAGTTGCGAAGACATATATTAGAAGAACAAATGCCAAAGGAATACAGAGAAAGATAGAAAGAATACAACTCTACCGTAAGGAATATAGGTATTATCCTTCACATAGGTACTCTGTATCTAGAACCATATGGTTATATTCTTTGATAAGTGGTACACTTCCGCAAAAATTTGCAAAAAATTTAAGATTATTTCCATACGAGAAAACATAATCGATGTGTTATAGGTTATGCCATTAAGAAGTGATTAAATAGGTATACACAATTTCGTTTTATCACCTATCGGTTGCAAACTTACTAATCAGATAGTCTTAAAACTCTTAAGAATTGAATAACGATAATATTAACTGATTTTAACATCTGTCTTTTATAAACTAGTGCCCTGAATATAATGTTTCAAATAAAACTTTCTTAATTTATATACGAATTGTACTCTATTGCATCATTAAACAACTAAAGGTCTAATCAAAATGGATTTAACAATGTCATAATATGTAATCGCCATATGTTGGCAAAATATCCATACCTAACTATTAAATAAACTAGATTGCATTTCCAATTAATATATACATGCATAGGTAATAAATACATCGGTTTATACTGCCGCTTAACGGTAGACATGCATATGTACACAATGAATTTAGCCACATTTCCCATGAAAATTTGAAATTCTGGACCAATCCGATGGACGACAATTCTCAATTCTCCACAACTCAAACGGCACTGCTTATTCCTTAGTAGTGAATCAAATAAACATCACGGGAGGTAACTGTGGAGAATTAGAAGTAAATAAATCTACATCTTACCTTTCAAAAGTGCACGTGTCAATATAACCACGCTACTTTTTCTCTGAATGCTGTATAATTTTTTGATGTTTTAACATGTCGTATATCTAGATTAATTAAAAGAATGCTATAAAATGCCGGCACACACCACAAAATTGCACACACAGAAAATATAGAAGATTATAAATTCTGTTTATTTTCAGTATTTAAACTAGACTGAGCCGCGACATCTGCTGTTTTGTAGTACTATTACATACAATTCTACCTATTTGGAGAGCGGATTCTTTAAAGCATCCTTCATGCGTAGTAGTACTTAAATAGATGGTAGCTGATGTGGTGTAAGAACTTTTGTGGGAATTTATTATAGATAGTGTCCTGCCCAATAAGAATTGGTAATTTGTGTATACTGTACGAATAATTTTCAATTTGAAATAGCATCAGATACAACGTCCCTAAAATCCGCAACTCTATTAACTTCGGGGCGGTGTTCGAAACGTTGTACTCTTGAATATACCAAAAATAAAAAGAAATATACTAGTATATACCTTCCTTAAGGTTGCGAGGCCGATGGGAGAATTTAAAACTACAAAAACTATTGATACAAGGAAATTACAATAGCACTGACGTGCTACTACTAAGTTATTGACATTTGTAATTTTAAAAAGGTCTCACATAGCAAATGAAGTTTACAGAAAACTTTCAAAAATTCCCAAATGAAAGCCAAAATATTTGCATTTCGCAATCATAAAAATCAGTTTGCAGGAAACAAAACACTGATAACTTTTATCAAATCTCAACCTGGAAATATTCAAGAAATTAGTAGGTCCTACTCAATTTTTAACAAGTAATCGAAGTAAATTAATCGTAATTAATCGTTTTCATTTTCTGTCAACAAGAACTCGACATTATGTACAAAGTTATATAAGCGTTGGCTTTAAATATGTTAGCATACAGGATAACAACTTGAATTACGAAAGCCTATTGATAGGAGAAGGTAGTAGGGAGGGGGAGGGGGTAAAATTAAATGTATCCATTTTAGTATTGTCAACTGTTTGTATGACAGGAATGTCAGTGGTTATGTCAAATACTATGACAAATCATAAAACCACTTTATAATTTGCACTTTTCATTAATTGTGTATTCCATTAGGATAAAGTTTGATGGTTTGGTAAAATATTTGACATAACCACTGACATTCCTGTCACATAAAAAGCTGACAAAGGTAAAATGGATACATTTGATTTTAACTCCCACCACCCTCTCCTGTCAGTAGGATTTCGTAGTTCAAGTTGTATACCTAATATTTATTCAAGCGGAACAATTGATATTTACATTCTTACAAAAAGAAGTACTACTATTCGTGAAAAACTTACGCAAAACATTACGGGGAAAATAAACAATAATGAATCATTTTTAATTGTCCACAATACATGTAATGGTGCATACCCACTTAGCAAATAAAATTTGCAGCATCCTTTGCAAGTACAGATTTCTCCCGCCTTTCTGGGATGGACCATTCTATATCAGAATCATAAATGTTTTACTTCTTAATGGACTCCAAAACTAGACTGTAATCGTCTCTACACATGTTTAGAAGGAAATGGGTATATTTGATTCGACATTGACCGAGAGCAGAAAGAAAACTGCACTAATTACGGAGAATTCGGCAAACAATTGTTTCAGACCAAACTTTCTACTAACGATCATTCATATAGATCCAAAACCTACGTGTGGAAGTTCTTAAGGCAACATCCAAGCTTTTTGTAAGATATGAACTCGTCGCTAGGTATTGCTCTACTGAAACGCACGTGCCGATATGAGATACTGTAACTCTGGGGATACACCCAAATGAGAAAATAGTTCGCAGTCTTTATGACAGAGACAGGCTGAGGTTACTCACAGGGATCTTAACCGGTCACTGCGTACTGAATACATGCATCGCATGGGCCTAGTAAACTATCCCCCGTGAAGAAACGGTGGGATTGCGAAGGAAACTCCAGTCCATCTCTTTGCTGACTGCCCAAGAGTGGATAGGGAGAGGCGGATATAAATACTTTGGGGTCGATCAATTAGATGATCCCAGAGAAGTCCATTAACTGTTCACCAGGTCGCGGACTTCATTGTCTGGGTTCAATCTGGTTGAGAGGATTAAAACGGCAAGGAGGCACAATAGTCTCTCTTTTGGACCAGTTTGTCTTTCGTGGTCGTCCCGCCCGTGCAGTCGGAGTAAAAAGATTGACTTTTTGTGGACGTTGGATATCATTGTCTTACATCCAATTACGGCTTGTCATAGCCTTGTATTTACAGATCTTACATATCCATTTACAATAAATGTAGACTTGTAAGAAAAGAGGGTTTCTAAAGATACTACATATAGTAATGTTCTATTTTTAATTTATGTAATGATATATTTCGTAATGAAATGTGTGATCTGAAACATATTCGTTGGGAATGTTGCTAGAAATATTTTTCGGAGTATCAATGAAAAATCTACTGTAAATTATTATTAATGTCCCACACTGCAGAGCCAATATACTTTGTAGGGACATATTCTATATTCTGTAATGTCCCGTTTTTTAAGTACACTTTGTAATGATGTGTGTAATTGAATGGTGGTATTGTCAAATTTGATATACAAGAAACGATGTACTATATTTGTCCGTCGTAATTGCTAAATTACTACTTACTTTGGGTTGGTAGCTTAGTTGTAAAGTAATGGTCGTGGTCTTAGATTTTGCATGATTTCTCTCGCTCAAAGTTGCTCTGCTTCACTAATTTTGCAACTTTAAAATGTTTACAGAAATAAATACCACTACATAAAAATTTAAAAAAGTTTCGAAATATTAATTAAAAAAATTGAATTTAAAATAATCGCCAAAAATCTAGCGGTCGAATTAAGAGCTCGGTGCGTGCGTTATCTGTCATATGCCCGGTCTGTATCGTAAATGTTTAATAAAAACCTAGATCCGCTCCGGAACCAATTTTCTAATCTCAGATATTAATGGAATCAGATCAATGTGATTCTTAGTGCTATGTCTAATATTAATGTTGCACTAATTTAAAATTTCTATTTTGATTCCAGGGTACATGGAATAATATTTTCATAGGTTTGATGAAAAATTAAGTAGATATTGTTACTATTCTTACAAAGACGCTACATCAAAATAATGCTTATCACAGAATGGCAACCGTAAAAATCATTTTTACAGCTTGCTTGTTTTCTACATTTTTTGTTTTGGAAGTGCACATCTATGATGAATTAAAATGCAGTACTATCTACCTTACCCCACACCATAAGGTAAATGGGGATTTGATAATATATATATACTATCTAAACATAAAGTATAATAAATGATAATATTATATAACTGAAATGCCCATTAAACATAATATAATACAGAGAGTGTACGCAAATTATTGTACGTGACGTGATGTGCCTTTTAGGAAAATTAACCTTCTAGAATTTGAGACATATCTAAAGTTACTAAATTCGACAAAAATTATTCGTTGGTGTAGTTTTCAATAGACTCGGCGAAGAGGAGCAAGTTTCAGTGCAGCGCGGAGAGCAACGTGGAGGGGCGAAGTGCGTGGCACGAAAACTCGAGCGTCCGTATCAAAGCACACTTGTTTAATATTATTTCACTGGTCGTTGTGAGTGTTTATCAGTACACGCATATGTATGTACTTAGAAATGTTGCAGTTAGGTACGTTTCGGAAACCGCGTATTTCGAAGAAACTAGAAAACGTAATAGCGAGTATGTCGGATTTAGAATACAAAGATGAAGAATTAAATGTATAAGTTGCAAAAACTATTTCACGTATACCAGCAAGCCGTAGCAAACGATACAGCGAACAATTAATATTTGACATAGATGTTTGTTTTATTCTATGTAATCTACCGTTCACTTTACTAGACCAAGAAGCATTTGTTTCCTGCTGGCGCAAGTATTCGAGCTTCGATAAGACACGTTATGCGATTTGCTCGTGACTATGTTGAAAGAAGAATTAAAGTAAGTAGAATTGAAAGATAAAATGTTGTGGTTATGTGTTATTTGAAAGACTTATTGACAAGAATTCAGATTTTTCTCATACTAAGACAAATTTGTGAAGGTACGTCGAAAGATCCATTAGGTTGTCACAAGGATTACTTTAAATTTGCAAATACATATTACATCACTCAATGTTAAACGGTCGTTGTCATCATTAAAAAATATTTATTTCACACTCTGGACTCATTTGACTGAAACAAGTGTGGAAACATATTTAAAGATTCAAATATTTAATAGATGCCACCCAGTTTGTGATTTCATGCAAGCTTCTTATAACAATAAGTGTTTAAACACGTTACATAATATATTTTTTGTCATTATTTTATATGTGTGTGAATAAAACACACTGCATTTAAGGTTTTAAAACAATTCCAGTCCCCTTTTTCTTTTAGGAAATATCAATTTAATGTTTTATTTGACTATTCCTATTTGCGTGCATACCGGCTATGTTTCACCTTTAAGTGATCTTACCTGTATATTAAGTCTCTCTCTGTATTCTACAAATGCATTTCAGCCTTAGTGTTCATAAAAAACATTTGTTGCTAGTAGTTATTCTCTATTTTTTTATTTTTTATAAAAAAAACTCATACAAGTAACTGTAAAGTCTTTATTAAGCAAAATAATAATTATACATACACAATACAGTACTTGTTACGATATACATACATTATGTAATTTAGCTAACAATAATTATAGAATGATTAAAAAATATGTTTCAACAGAAAGTATTGCTGGTATAATATAATATCGTTAATATACATTTACATAACTATATACAATATATAAATATCAAAATAGTTTATTTAAATGAAGAAGAATATGTATATAAAGCTCCAGATAGAGTTGTTTTTAGATAAGACATTACACAATGTTGTATGTTCTAACATATATTACAATACATATTTTTAAACGGTTTTTTTTTGAATAATAGTAATATAAAAATATCTCAACAATAATAAAACATATTTTATTTCTTAAAAACGTAATAATGGTTACAGAATTAGTCCAGTTATAAAAGGATATTCTACAACAAATAAAAATACATTCTTCTATGTATAAATAAATAACTAAGTTAATTACAGATTAGAATCAATACATGATTAAAAGATCCATTGTTACATCTTGTGCCGTCATAACTAAGTTTCATACTGAAAACTTCCACTTTAATATCTCCATTAGTTCAGACTTATGTAGTTACATGTACAATTAAAAAAGTATATTACTAAAATATATATAATCTTAGATTGGTGGTAGAGCCCAGAGGGTTGCCGTTTTGTCGGCTGATGTCGAAAAAAAGAAAATTCTGTTGGGTGCCAACGACCAGATATTACTTTGTCTTGATGCTGAGCTACGACTACACTTGGCAATGGCAACGTCAGATCACCTAATAATAAAAAAATTGATACAATTAAAATATAGAAAATTAAGAGAAGCTGTATGACAAATGAAGTGTAATACACATTTTAGACATATTTCAATTTTAAAGAAATTCATTTGTTTCAAATTTATGCGTATTTGGGTTAAATATTTGACAACAGGGGTGATTTGATTCCCAACGTTTATTCAATACATGTTTGTTATATTTTCAAGCTCTAATTTATTGGAAACATCAAATGAAGTGGAAAATAAACAATTGACAGAAAAGTGGTGTTTAACATCACGAGAGATACAAATTGCAGCCGTATAAATAGACTTTCTTTGTACTAATTGAGAAGTGTACAGTGAGCAGGGGAAATTTGTAAGTTAGGAGAGTGTTAATTGCATTTAAAGTTTAAAACGATAATTAAACATTTGCCTAACTGAATAATATTGACTGTACACAGTTTAGGCAATTAGTTGTAAGCAATTAATTTCACCTAATTAATTAAACTGTCTTCCGTATTGAAGGTAAGATATTCTCCTAGCTTTTCTACCTCTAATGTATTATCGTGATCATTGTTTTTATTGAAGGTCACATAAAGTTCGGTTACGGTTTATAACGTTTGATGCAATATCCTCAGTTCATATTTAAGGTAAACAACAGACAAAATTAAGTTATAATTCTAAAAACTGAAAATAAGGTGTACACTTAACAACACGCGATTGATCTTGTTTCTATAGAATTGTTACCTACTTGGGTGGGTTGTGGAAGGATTCAACTGTTTTATGAATTTTTTCAACTTACATAATTTACTCTTACCCCCAAGTCGTTTATTAAATTCTGTAAAGTTACCATGCTCTCCTGCCAGTTTCAATAATTAATTTATGCATTATGACGCAACATTTGGGTTAAATATTTGTGAAAAATAAATCAATGTAAATAGTAAAGTGACTTCTTAGGTAACTAAGGTAAGGAAGTTCTTATTTTAGATAAATGGATTGCGATTATGTTTATTTAAATAGTCCAAAGTTAGTTACTTATTTAAACAATAATATTGATATTAAATACTTACCCTGCAGGTCGGTAAGAACTAGTTTGTTATCGTATCCGCCGGTTAATAGGTAATACGCCGAGGGCGAAAACCTAATCGACCTCGTATCCGCAGAATGTGGTTTGAAACATTGAATATTTCTACCTCCTCTGATGTCATACAGTACGCACGAACTATCTTCGTGGCCGGAAACAAGTAATCTTCCCGAAGGATCAACACATAAGCTAGCAACTGGGGAACCTTGCCTTGTACCGGGAACGGTAACTGGAGTGACTACGTTTACACATCCTCTCGTCCGTAAATCCCAAAAACGTACAGTTTTATCGTGGGAACCGCTGACAAACATGGCACCACCCCAAGTGTACAACGATAAGATATGGCCAGTATGTCCGCTTAATGCTTGAAATGGTGTACCGGTAGCGCAGTCGGTAACATATATTTTACAATCTCCTGCTCCGCCGGATATTAGTAGACTGGATTTGTTTGAGGCATCTTCGAGGAAGCACAAGTCTCGTATGGTTCCGTCATGCATTGTTAGCTCAACTTCCTCTCCTTCCAAATTTGATGTGTCTGCGTTAAATCGCATAAGCTTCACTGTTTTGTCATTCGACCCAGTTGCCATCAAGTCACCAACAGGAGACCATGCCAGACAGTAAATTGATCCCTTATGATGTTTCGTTCGCTTAAACAGCACCATTGGCTGATAGGTTTGATGGTCCTCTCTGAAACCAGACGAAACAGGAAATTATAAACAATAAATCTGAAACATGAATCTAAGTACTTTTACTAAGCTACATTTAATACGATAAATTAACTGTTCGTTTGCATCTTTACATATTTGAGTATACGAATAAATTTGTTATTCTTAAAAGCACTTGTATTTTAAAAATTACTTCCGACGAATCGTTGGCATTATACAAAAATAAATATTCTTCAAAGTTATGAATGATCGAAAATTTCTAATGTAACACATCACTTTTCCGCAATTATCGAATAAGGAATGTAATAGGCTATATAGATCAATAACAAAGTACAGTTATCAATTACACAAAATGTTAACGCCGTGACAAAATGGACAAATATTGTCGTTCAAAGCATCAACTGCTAAAATGTATTCACAGTATAAAATCATTAAATGTATTCCAGTCTTTTATGAAAAACAATTACTTTCGATGTAATGAGCTTTATTCCCAGACATCAAAATACATATTAAAACCGATACGTTACCATATATGTAGCAGCTGGATAACTTGTAAAACTCAAACAATAGCCTACTAAAAATTTGATGGTCAACAACCACCAGTCACAGCGACAAAATAATAATAAGTGTTGATATATTATTACCGATGGAATGATATTTGATGTAAAAAAACTCTGCACGAGTTAGTGCTTGCTATCCATGATAGTTTTGTAGTAGCATAAATATTCAAAAATCAAATTTGTTGAACTTCCTCTGTAGTAGATTTGAGAATTTAATGATTGCAATTCCTTACTATAAAACCATTCATTCAAGTAGATAGGACAGTATTGGGGATAATATCTAAGCATTCTTTTTAGTTTATGGAAAAAATGACAGTAATATCATCAAGCAGAATTGTTTGTTGGGATTACGTTTATTATGAAATGTTATTATTTTTTCAATTAAAGTTTATTTGAATAAATTGCTGTTTCAAACGGAGTATTAGATTGGATAGTAGCCCGAAAATAAATAGACAAAAAGCGTTTAATAAACCAATACTCATATGTAGAATATTTAGTTTTAATTGACTTTAAAATTGCTGCTACATCGCTCACAATCACGAAGAATATGGCGAAGAATATAGAATCTGAATTCCTGGAAGACTAGTGGGCTAAAATGTCAGCCGTTGCAGTAAAGTCGTTACTAATATTAATTAGTCATCATCAAATGATTAATACTGATTTTGAAATATTTTAACAAATTTCATTACTGCATTTTAGCTGTATGTATTTTAGATTAAGGCTGCGTGGCCAATGTGGAGTGGTGCGAAATCCTCTCCATATACGGCCATCGTAAATTTTTTTGAAAATTCGATGGAAGATTTCTTAAAAGTTATAAAACTTATAGATAAAAGAAAAGTACTGCAGCAATGATTATGGTGCCGAGGTAATGACATATTTGAAATTTTAAAATTGTAAGAGAAACTAGTACAAAAAAAACTTTAAGTTCAGCTGCGATGTAGATCTTAACTTCTAGATTTTTCATATATGGAGACGCAGCCTTGAGAACCTTGCAATTAATACGTCCGATCTCTAACCAAGTTTAATTTACGTATATTTACAACTTCTGAGTCAACATAATTTTATGTCTGAACTGTTTATTTTTGCGGGTATTTTGTATTACTATTGTTTTTGTCGGAAATTATTCGTATCCGTCCACTAACATCTCCACCATTTTTATTTAAAATGTAATTCAATACACAAAACCTTATGATTAGAAACCCAGCTTTTGCGCTACAGTAAAGAGACAATCAGTAAACATTGGGTTATTTGCATCAAACGGAGCATTGAGTTTTTGGAATGGATGCTATGGAAATTTTATTCATACGAAAACGAGGTATATACTCAAAAAGAGAAAGGGGGACAGTGCACCAAATGCTCATACTCGGTAAAAGTCGCATTTATTTCGGTTTCATACATACATTATCACACATTATTTATGAACATTCTTAATTTAATTGTACATATTTAAGAAGGTTCTTCTTCGTTGTTCCCAAAATCTAACAATTTTGAACACTTGTAGTTAGAGATAGTCATCTGGTCTCATTGGCGAAAGTTTACATCAACTTCTTTAATTTAAATAGCGTGACATTTTTTTGTGAGTTTTTAAAATTGCGTTTGTAATTTTACATCAAAACCTACTAAGTTACTCTAAAAAATCAGCGAATTTTGAGTTAACTATTAATTTTTTTTTCAAACATGGTATTGCTGAAAGCATTGCAGCTGAAGATCCAATTTTTGGTGTATTGTGAAATATCATCAATCAAGCTTCTTCAAAATTATGTCGATCTATATAGGCCCGTCTAAAATTAACGTTCCTTGCAACTAAATTCACGTCGATGAAAGTCACTTCTTTTAAATGAAACGTCCTGTATATTACTGGGTTTTTGAATCGTGCCTGCTAAACTACTTTTAGTAGACTGCATTGATTGTTTTTGAATATACACAGATATGGGGCATCAAAAATAAATTCACACTGGATCTGACACTAAAACTTATTTTCTAGACGATTGGCACAAGTAACCAATAAACAAATTTTACTTTGAAATTTACTTATTGCAAACGCTACGTGTCAATTGATACCGATATTCTATTGACAAAGTCAAAAACGTAAGGAAGATAGATCAATAAATAATGTAAAACTCAAATTCTGATCACCAATCTAGGGTTAGACTAGCAAACCACAACAAATTACTAAAATATTACTAAGAAATGAGTAATATCAAAATAGTGAATGATTGAATGGAATTAAACTTTTTACTGGATAGTCCACTTGGATTCAGTCAGTAAGAAAAATGTGTGGCGAATTTTAACATGATTCATCAGTGGGTTAAGCTAGTTTTACATTCTATTCTTTTCGTTTAGACATGTTTCTAAACCAAACCAATGCTAGAATCATTTAGATCTCTCAAATGCCACCTATGCAGGAGCAATTGTCTACACTGATATGTAAGTACATATTTGAATACATAATGAAGTAGTAAATGATCAACACACATACAAATTATTTTGTGGATACTGTTAGTGTATCCAAATAGAAATTGGTTTAGCACAGTAGTTAGTTGAAGAGTATTTTCGTTCATGGCTCCTTATTTTTGTTCACAAATAGTTGATAAATTGTTAGGTACAAATCTTGTATGAAGTTTTGATAAAAAAAAACGAGCGGATCCAGGAGGACCAAAAGATATTATAAAGCAAGCAATTGTATGCAATAAAATTGAAAAACTAAAGTTGACTTTATTTTAAGTACCTCCTACATCATAAATCCTACATAAAATTTCTGCTTGCTGTAAAAACACAGATATTATAAGATGGACAACATTGATTTTCGATTTCCGACTTCCGATTTTCAACTAAATGAGATATGGGTTGGAAATTCAAGTAGTCGTCAGTCAATTATACACACATAATAATAAACACATCTAATGATAACCAATAATAGTTGTTGTTTGTGGTGGACATATAGTTTTATTGCAGCACATGCTTAGTAATTTTATTCGTAAAAATTGCAATATAAAATATTGGATTTATGGATAATACAAAATAAATATAAGCCGAAACAAACCCGATTCTAATATGATAGAAAGTGTTTGAACTGTGTCTCTAGTAGATAATACAAGAGGTTATGAAACAACTTGCCTGAGATCTGTAAGTTTTGGATATGAACATATGCGCAGAGTTTTTGAATTCGAACCCACAGCGTACAGTTGGCCTCCTGGATGAAATTCAGCACATCGAACCGCTTGAACATCTTCAAGAGCAGTAACAGCCACGAACCTTGGACGCGCGCCCACACTTCCATCAACACTGTCCAATTCTTTCCTTGTGACAGGCTGCAACAAAGAAAATAATATTAATACCGGTGAATCTTAAAAGATATAATAAAATAAAACTTTACATTATTTTTACTGTAGCAGTTACTCGTATTGTGCGAATAACTAATATTGTAGAACATTTCTATATACTTTTTCAGAAATACTATTTTATTTTTAGTCCGTAAAGGTACCTACTAAAAAAACCGCGGTTCGTCAATACACGGCCAAGATTTGAAGAATTAAAAAAAAACTTAGTTGTGATAATTAATTGGAAATAAATAGCAATTATTTGAGAACATTTAATAAAAATTTTTGGACGACTAAATTTCTAGGCCAGAGCGTAAACGCATAAAATGGTTAATAGCGCTAGAAAGCGTTTGTAAATTTATGAATGCAAGCACGCTTTGAGTTTAATCGGGCAAAAAGTGACGGATTTAAAAATTCGTTTTTAATTACCACTGGGCGATTGTTGGGTTAACGGTTAAATTTTTGGAGCACGTTACACAAAGTAGGGGAAATAATTCTGGTAATGACCACTATGTTCATTAAATATGTAACAGTTTCTGTAGCGAAGAATGTATTCCAAGGATATGACCTATACAGGTAGACTATTCTAAAATACAGACTAATATATAATTAAACGGAAGATAGAATTCATACTGCAGTTTTTCATTTGTAAGATGTTTTTCGTACGTGGATATAGTCGCCAATTGTCTTATTTTAAATAGAACACCTTATTTTTATTTTTGAGACATTCTACCCTTACAATGTTTCTATTTATATATTCATGTGTATATAGTCCAAGTACCCCGTTTTAAAATGCTTTATTTTTTGCAAGGTAGCATATTACTAATCTTTAATTAGTTTAAAGCTAAAATAGGGATAAACAGGTTATAAGTGAGACAGTTTCTTTTAATTATTATACAGAGTGTAGAAAAATTATTAAAAATAACCTCAGAAGTTCAAAAATTCATTTTGTTTCAAATCAAAGCATCCTGTTTTCGCCATCTGGTTCGATTATCCTTAGAAAATATCGGGATCTTTTGGGTCATTTTACTATTCTTAAAATTTAAAATTTCTGAGATATTTAGAGAATTTCGTAATTATAAGAACAGCCAGGACTTTGTGTGTCGGATATCCAAATAGGCCCACATTCACATTCTCTTTTATACCTTAATTTATAACTCCGTTCAATTGTAGTGTATTCCTAATTATAAGTAAATTAAATCAACATGTATACTAGTGTAAGGCAAGCAATTTTCAACGTACTGTTATGTATAAATAATATAATAAACTATGATATACATTACATATTTTTGGGGATGTAGTAATAGGCGAAATGTAAAATTTTATGAGATTACACTATCGATAATTCTGATTTTAAATATAATATTTTCATGAATGATCTACTTCCGGTACACCGGAAGTAAATACTAACTCGCTTATTTTAAATAGAACATGGTCTTTTTTATTTTATTATTCAATTCTCTATCAAATTTTGAATAAATTTTATGTACCATGTCCTATACTAAAAATTAATAGTTTTTGAGATATTTCAATTTTTTTTTAATTTTTCTAGAAAAACAGTCCCAAATAAATCACGATATTGCTGCAAACAAACACGCTACTGACTAAAAATTTGACATGGCGAATTGAAAAATAAAATAAAAAAGTTATAAAAAAATGTTCTATTTAAAATAAACGAGTTGGTATGTACTTCCGGTGTACCGGAAGTAGATCATTCATGAAAATATTATATTTAAAATCAGCATTATCGATAGTGTAATCTTATAAAATTTTACATTTCGCCTATTACTACATTCCCAAAAACTTCTAATCAAAACTTCGCGCCACACCCTGTATATGTATTACTGATACATGTGAGAAAGGAATACAACTTTCTTTCGTTTTTTCACATGTACCAGTAATATTGATGTAATATTTGAAATTTATGAACTTAGAAAAGTCGCACGTCTTGCGGTCGTAATTAGTTCGTATTACAGACGTCTTGGCGTTCTTACGACCACAAATATTTATACACCAGTGCTTTATCTTATTTATCTTATATCTTTGTTCAGAATTTTGGCATTAATAGTATTTCATATACAAATAGAACCAAGCAGAGTTTATGAAGTTCATGAGCATATTCTTTCGAAGAATTTTCATCTACAATTTAGATTCTACTTGTTAGTAACAAATAAATCCCTTTTTATCAAAAATAGTATAAGATGACAGCGAACACGTTGGTGCAAACTACATTCTTCAATATTTAAAAGCGCCAGTTTTTTAAAGTAAGGTTACTGATGTTGTAGGTTTTAAATGTATCGGTTCATAGAATACGCTCCAGCTTTAACCAACTAATAGACCTCAATTATACATATATAATAATTTTAATATTGTGTGTCTTCTGAATTTAATGCAGCTGATATCATTTAACTTATAATCAATTAGATCTCTATTTGCATTGTTACTATTGAAACTTAATTATTTATTTTATTATAGGAACGCAGTTTAGACAATGTTGATATTTGCCAATGTTTAATAAGTTAATCAATAGAGAGATAGTATCTAAATGTTTGCAAAAAAGAGCAGTATTCGAAAGCGTAATTGGTGGTTGTATAATAACAGTAATATTATGTATATTGTATTCATGAACAATCTCTAAAATATTTCAAAATATCATAGGTCATTTAAACAGGGTGATGATCATCTACACCTCTTCACAGTTACATTCTGAATTTTGTAATGACAATCACACTCACTTATTTATTGTTGTATGTGTCATCACAGTATTGCGGCAGAAATATTACATCATCAAGTTTTTAATTTTAAATAATTGAAAAAGAGTTACTTTGCCTAAGTCATCTATTAATGGATTGTTTTAACTTCGTTATGAGCTATTACATAAAAGATATTTAATAATATGCACCTGAGGGAAGAGTTTTAAACACATAAATGTATTATTATAAAAATTTGTTATACTACATGTTTATATAATCGCTCATAACCATTGATGTCGGAGCTTTAGTCTGCAACATTGTAGAATAAAATAAATAGAACACATGTGTACAATACATAGTATATTTAAATTCACGGCAACCAGTGGTAAAATAATGGAAGTTTTTGCTTTTCGTATGTACTTTGTTACTTTGTTTGGATTGCACGTTTGTTAGAGTAAGGCAATGGTGATATTATGCTGATGTATTTTGATATACTGTTTTATAAATTAAAGGCATAATATGAAAAAACATACAAATTATACAAAGTAAATTACTTGGAAAAATGACGAAAAATATAAGAAAAACTCAAAATTATGACTATTTGAAACCATGAGAGACTTAGCGTCGAATGCAGGTAAATGATTAATAACGAGAACGTTCTCATTCACTGATAAATAAAAAACGGAAGAATCGACAGATGCGGTATAATATAGTGAGAAGGTGACTTATACGTGATACTTGCGTAAAGTGGAGCGTTCGTACCGCTTTGCATTAAAGTAAGTAGTACCGTCGCGTTCTTAATCTCTATAATTCTTTAGAATGCTGTTGCAGTTATTAGTGATTAGAATCAAATAGGCGAGAAAAAATATTTCTACATATGGAACACGGTGAGTTATTACAGTAAGTAACAACTCACTCAACTAATTTGTGGTCAATGTAAGAAGCTTTTACTTACACTGTCATATATACATATATAACTGGTTTAAATTTAGAATTTGGAACGCTATTCAACATAGGTCGTTCGTGAAACTGAAAACACTCAATGTATTTACTAGTACAAACTATAGTAGTGAAATTACTTACTTTTATTTTTGAGAGATTAATTTCGATAAGCATACATATTTTAATATCTGGTGAATACTTAATTTTGTATGATTTACATCGGCATACATTTATTGTAAATTGTAGTAATCGCCAGGAAGGTTTATTGAATGTTATAACAAAAAAAAAGCGTTGAAAAATTATACAACATTTAATCTCTCACATACGTTTTGTAATCATATCTTGTTCCAATATTGCTTCTTGGTTTGATTACCTTTTGAGAATCTTTAGTTCAGTTTTTACTCATTGCCAGTGATATAATTAATAATTGACCTTAATTTATCAATTATGACCAAATCTAATACCATTTTTGCTTATAATACGAGTATTTATCTATCTTTTAATAGATACGAGGTTTTATAGGTCAATTATGACAAGACCACTCAGACATTTTGAATATATACTCAATTATGTGCATAAGTAAGCAGTAGAGTTTACTATTCGAAAAGGTCCCTTTAAAATGTAGTATTATGGTATATTTACAAGAGCAACTTCTGAATAGAATACACCAATAACATTAACACTATCAATTTCAAATATATGGAACGCTTGCTTTACGAGTGTTATGGTAAAAGCAGATCTGTTCTCTAGTGGTAAGATAATTATTAGGGGTACGAATTTGTTCTTGAACAAATTTAGTGAGTCATTATTGGCTACTGGCATGCAATTAAGAGCGCGATACCGTTTACAATACGTGGTCTATATGACAAATCCTCTAAACACTACATATATCTAGATCCTTCCAGCAAATTCCCACTGGGAAACAAAGTTTAATAAAAATAAATTTCTTTTGTAGATTGGTGCAAAACGAGTTATCTTAACTGATAATTAAGACAAAATACAAAATGAAAACCGATATTACACAGCACTGATGTGACATGTAAATTTATTACTCTTAAGTTACACATATAAAAAAATATTATATAAGTTATGGTTACAGCCATACTAAATTAATAATAATTAATTTCAAGTGCTTTTACTTTTTCTAACACTTTTCCCTTCATCTAGTAAATTTATTATATTTATCGAAATAGTGTAATAATCTTGGATCACTACGATGTCCACTTATACAACCTCGGTTAATAAAAACCGTGACACACATTCATAGATACGTAAACATAGCTTTAGGGAAGTAGGAAAATGAAATGAAGCGTTCGCGATACTTAGAAAGTGGAATAGAACTAGTAAGGTTTATAAATTTAAATCACTGGTCGTCTGGTTAACGCAGTGTGATTAACGCAGATAAACTCGATTTAACACACAATTAAGTGACATTAAGTGGTTTCGTGAAAACAGTAGAATCATATAAAATAATCGCCCTACATTGTCAACTTTTAATGTACTCTTTACAAACAAGGAGGCGTATTTTGTATTAGAGTAGTATGTAACTGTATGGAAAGTACACTAGTGATCCGATTACAAGACTTAATGAAAATGCTTAATGGTGTTTAATATTATCTATCCTGATTTTTTAGGAAATTACCTTTGTAGATTATTTTACAAACAATTATAATTTTTGCTATGTGGGCCCAAAATTGCAGAAATTAGAAAGTGTTAATACAAAGGATAGTATTGTATACTATATAGTTAAAAAGTACAGACCAATAAAAACAACTTAAAGTTATGAGAAACGAGAAACTTTTGGATTTTACAAGTATATAAATAAGCGACGTTCTAGTATTCGTTTTGTTTCAAGTAAATGAGTCTTATTAAATAAATATCCGTCTATGATTCTAGCTGTAATATCTCACATGTTGTTGTTCTTTTTGTTGTTTGATATTTTTATTGAGCAACTATTTTTATTGATGGCGTATTATTCTGCAACAAATAAATGATCGCGCATAAGAATGTGAATTTATATTGGTTGTAATATACTTAAAGTTTGAAATAATTATGAAGATAATATTCGAATACAGGGTAAATTACTGATTATTCTTTTTCTAATGGCATAAAGAAATTTCTCTTCATTATAAAAATATTTATGGCAGAATGTCCAGTGTTATTATAACGTAAACATGTAAACATATAGTGAAAATGTCCCATTCATTAAAACAGGATATTTATTTATGTTTTTTAACATGTTGGAAATAATGTTAGTTTTGTTTTCTTTCAAAATTATATCTTGTAAGAACAATTAAATGAGTGAATTTGCTTGTTTTTACATTCACCGCAACATATGAAGAAAACAGCTTCCATATAAAAAGATACATTCTATGGTAATGTTCGTTATTTTCCTATGTAGATTGTGATAATGCAGAACTATGTTAGGTAGAAAATTTAAAATATTTATTATTATTAACGGGTCGATGGCCGCAGTGGGTAGGTGGCCGACTATCGTTGTGGGAGGACAAGAGGTGCCGGGGTTGCTCGACTTGCCATTCGCTGTTGGGAGCAAAGTGATTAACAGCGCGGCATCATAAAATCCGATATGATGCTGCCACAAAGCCGTTTAAACGCAACTTACGCACACAAAACTACACCGCGAGAGTTGCAGTGATAGCCAGGCAAGCGATACAGCTTACGGAGTCACTGCATCTAAGCACCCACCATACATTAAAACAAAAAAAAAATCTACATCTTTAAAGAATAATAGGAAGATATATTTATCAAATTCTTTTAATTTTATAAAAAATTAATGAAAGAATATGTATGTTTACAGTGAAGATTAGCAGCGGAAAAGCAGGATTAGTTCTCGAGAATGGAAACAATAATGTCAACGAATGAGAAGAACTAGGAACCGTGATAAATCTAACACCTTGCTCTACTGGATGGCACCTTAAAAGTTCCTATTTATACTTAAGTCCGCTAATTCCCTCGACTATGTACAGTCGGAAATACGAGTAAAGATAGTAAAACGTTTGTTTATAATCGGAGGAATTGATATACAGGAATATTTTCACATCGTCCGTGTGTATTTACTAATACTTTACATGCTAATAGCGAGAGTATAATTAGCGTGTAAAACAAGTAGTAAACCAAGGTTACATCCTTGTGGTTAAAGATTGATTGAACTGTCATGTCCTTCTATTTCTTTATGGAATGTGTTTATTAGTTCCCATATATAGTTTCCCCATCTACAGTAAAATGCAATATTACTAACATTAGCTTGCACCGTTTTCAATCGGAAGCTCTTCCATCGCAAGTGAATAAGTTGAGTTTGGTTTCATTCGAAGATGTTACTCCTTCTCAGAACACCTATTGATCTAAAAACGTTAAATTTTTAAAATATCGATGAACGCTATCTGTGAATACGATTTCACATGATCATCTACAGCTTACCCTTATTTACTATACCTTCCGATAAGTATGCAAATTAGATTTCCTTAAATTTAGCAGAAGTATTTTATGATGCTCCAAAAAAAAAAAACCTTCTATTTTTTCAAACATTCAGGGTGCTTTAAAAAGATGTAAGCAAATATAGAAAACCTTACATCACAGGGTATTACTTACCTATACATTTTCTATTTTGTTTAATTTAATTGTAAGCAAGTTGTAAATACTGTTAATTAAAATGTTTTGATAAATTATGCATATTTACTCAGTAAAATGTAAAACCACAGAAGGAATGAATATGTATGTCAGACTTTAATAGTCACCCAACTATGATAAGAAAAGGATTACAATAATGTTGTAGTTACCAAAGAACTTCATAGTCAGTTAACCGTTTACCAGATTCATGAGATTATACTCAACAGTATTTACAGTGAATAACTGTAAGAACACAGCGGATGAAACACAGCTGTGAACGAGGAAACTATGCTACAGTGTCCTGATGGTCAGTCGATAAAATGGTGCAGTGTAAAAATATGAATTGACCATATAATAGTTGCATATTGTTTGACGATTTTGGAAAGAAATATTACTGTTTATAAACACTTAACGCTCTCTTAGTACAGAAGATGCCCTAAAAATTAGACGCTCCAAAATTTTCTTGTAACTGTACAATGTCCAAAGCAGTAACTGTTAGTAGTAATTTACAGCCTCATATAAAACATCGTCATCAACACCGCAGTCTCCAATAATAACTGATGACGCTTTAAAACATACAAGCGAAATGTTAGTAATATAAAAAAGATTGGTTTTTTCGTCCTTAGTCCTCACATTGTTTAGTTTTTTTTTACTTTATGTTTTCTTTCAATGTTAAATTTTATGTAATTAATTGATTCTTAACGAAATATTACGATTGAAAAAAATAAATGACTTTAAGTGCAGAAGAATATGCTGTATAGACTATATGCTTCCCAATATTCAAACAGAAAACTAAAACTCGATGAATTTGAGAGTTTACTGAAGATATTTTAACAAACATAAACCATATTGAATTGCACAAGCCTTACGATCTACTTGCTATGCTACTAGAACACCATTTTCAATTTTATTTTTAATTAAGCTTTGGGATGATCGAAACTTCACCGACGATGTCAACGAGTCAACTTGTAAAGGTATTGGGTCTTTATAATCAACATAAATGGTCTAGGGTGAAGTAGTTGGTACGATCTTTCTTCTTTGAATAACGGTTGAATAGTCTAGGTTATTCAAATTTTCTGACAGATGTTCTATCAATACTTAAAAAAATGCAAATATAGTAGAGATGGAGTGATTTTGATTCTGACACGATGGGGCTCTACCTCAATATCACAGGAACAGTTTATCTAAAAAGCTGGAGAAGAAATTGTCGGATCACGCGAGGTGGGTTAATTGTGTGGCACTGAGATCATCCTAGTCACCAATACATCTTTTCTAATGGGCCTGTTAAAGAAGCAGATTACAAAGACATTCTAACTACAGTAAATACAAGGTACTTTACAAAACGTTAAACTTTGATTTACTTTTCTTCACTAATCAGCGAATTATTGTTGTGTGTCATCGTACCCTTTAATTACTAAAATTTTTAAATGTCTAAGCGAAATAAATCCCGGAAAATTGCAGTCTGTGGTGTATTTGCTCAGAAGCGCAACGTACATGGTATTATTGTCCATGAAGTAGTATTAACCACAGAAAAAATAATATACGGGGTGTTTCATTAAATAGAGCCATCCGAAATGGATGTGTAAAATTCGAACGTACTGGATAATAGTTGATTATATCGTAACTTTATTCAGGCATTTGGTAAATTAGTGGTCACTTTTCAATATCGATTTTAGGCTTTTGCAAAGAATTGGCCGACATTGGAGCATTATCTCTTCTTTACTTTGAGTTTCTGACTCAATTACCTTTACATCATTTTTTGTTCTAGTTATCAGCAGAATCGATGGCGATATTCTGATATCAAGTCTTATTAAAAATATAAGTTTGGTTTGTCACCGTCTTCTACTAATTTATACACTGTATAAAGAAAATATTTTCAGAGCCGAGCCCATATAAATACTATTCACATTTCAAAAAAGGTTTTCCAAACTCCTCACCGTTTCATTATAACAATCTACCATATTATAGTTATACCACCTCGAATCAATATTTCTTTAAGTTAATGGGGATTAAAAGCCAATATGATCATGCTACAATTTATGAAACCTATCCATCAGAAGCTGTCTTATTCATAGTTACCGATATGTTGATGGTCGTTTCTGTTCAGGAATGCGGATTAAAAATGATTAATAACTCTTAATTGATTAGAATAAATTGGAAAGTGTGAAATATGGATGTATACGGTACTCGGTATATCGCCTGACACGAAATAGAGTTCTGTGTACGGGGCAGAGTATGAAAGAGTAACTCGTTTTAATTAGATTCATTTTATATATAGAAATAACAATATCTAATGACGTGTTGTACAATACTTCGATTTAAATCTATATATTCGTAACGCTATTTATGGAGTTTTGTAGAATATCATATACATACAATTTACCAAATTATATTTTTAACGTACAGTACGTGCATATATGTATATAGTTTTTAGTACGCTTTTATCTTTAGCGTTTGTTAAATCAATTACCAGTTAAATTCGAGCAAATTGATCAAAATACTTAATTTAACACTATTTCGAAACCGTTTTACTTTCATCTACGACACCTAACATTTGGAACGTTACTATCACAAATCCCAGGTTTATTGGTATTGACCAATTTATCTACTATTACTATTTACCAATTATTAATTTATAGGGGCTACTTTTATATACCTTTTGCACAAAATTCTCTCGTCTGTTCAGTTAACCATTTAGTCAGAACTAATTTTAGCCCTTCATTCATTCCAAACCCTATTCTACGTGAAGATTTTTTTTAACGTTTAAATATGTGATTATCGACTGTAAAAACAAGACTATAACCTGGGTGATACATAATCTTCTACATTAATCCTTCCAATAATTCTCTAACTCTTCCAAATTCAATGGAATCCTACAATTGTTGTCTACATTCAGAAGAACGTCATTCTGTTGGAAAGCATTCTGGCAAATGGATTATTATTTGCTCTAAATAGATGTACGAGATGTCTCATCCCAGTTCAGCTAGCTCATCTAATAAAATCTTAGGTTTCTGGACACCATCAAGAAATAGTAAATGTTCCATTATTTTTTGGAATCCCAGAGTACATTTTTAGTGTTAAGTACATTGAGTTAAATGGTTTGTGAAGTAATGCACTTGGAAAGGAAATCACAATTTCTTCGTGTCACAAGAAAACAGGAGGAATATATTTTTCTAGAAAAGTCTGCTTAGAACTGACAATTTTGTTTTACGCTGGACAAAACTTTTAGTACTACCTATATAAGAATTGGACACCTTAGCAAAGAATAAACTGAAGCAATGAGATTAGATTTGAAGTGCGTGTTGGATTTTGTGTGTTCCGTTTCGACTATCTCAAGAGAAAGGTAACATTTTCTGCATCGGTTATGTCCTGGAGCAGTGTGTCATCCGTATATATGTATAAGAAAACGTTATTTCATTGCGGTATTTGCGGATACAAATAAATACTTAGACAATTGAGACGAATTACTTCTACCTGTAATAAACAAATATTTCACGTCAAGAGAAGATCTCCTTCAGCAGAACGGTGTAACATGCCACATCTGAAAGAATCTTTAGAATGGATAGAATACAACAATATATGATTGATGGATGAGCTCAATCGAAAATTTATGTCGCAATATGAAGTTGCACATAATGTGTTCCGTCGTCTCGCTGTGTTCCGAACAGAATCGGCATTTATCATAGTCCATCTTGCCCATATTCTTTAGGTGGTACCTAGCAGGGCCGTGGCCAGTGAGTAAACCGGTGATGGTGCTGAGGTCTCTTCTGTTAAGTTCGAGCAGTAATTTAGTCCTTATGGCTGACAACGTAATAAACTTTTTTGATTGTCTTAGTTTTGGAGTGTTAGCTCAATATGATAGTTTTTGTTCAGTTTCCTACTGTTGAAGATGAGCTCATATACGGATTTTGGTGAGACTACAAAATGGCTCTGGTTTAATAAACCAGAACGCCTTGCATTTCTTTGCAAGACCATCGCCAGTTTCGTTGGCCTCACACCTCCAATGGCCCGGTACCCACATCAGTGTGACTGTGTTTCTTAGGGCCAGAGCATTGAGGCTGAGCAGACAGTCCCAGTTTAATTTGTATTCAAAACTGTAGGCCTTTAGAGCATTTACTACTGACTGGCTGTCTGAGAAAATACATATACATGCATTTTGGTAGTTTTTCAGACATTCCGGGGCACATTGTTCCAGACCTTGCATCTGAATCCGTAGATACCTATGCTCCCCCCGACTCTGTATTAGACCCGTCCGTGTACCAACGCATCTATGGCGGTCTTGAATTACCACTTCAAACTGTTTGTCGAAATCGAGCCTCAGTATGGTATGATCTCTTAGTTTAGCCAGTTCTCCTAATTCTTCAAAGATTCAGAGATGGCCCACTAAGTCGCCTGACTTGAGAGTTGTGCTTCGTTCTAGTATGGTGGCGCCCAACATAGCTTCTATTTTCACTAGCAGGTGCAGAGTAATTAGGTTTAGTAGGGCCTCCATCGCTGCAGTTGGACATGTGCGAATTGTTAATGGTTGCGCAGCTAATTTTCTTGGATCTCATCTGTCACAAATTTGTCGATAATTAGTAACGCGTACAGAACGTGAAATTTACTGAAAGCAGTGGGAAAGTCTGACACTAGTGAGGAGGCTGGTCTCTAGGGTCACTCTCTTGTTCATCTGTCTTGTCAGAAAAGGTGGATGTTCTGAGTTCCGGCATTTGAATCTTTGCATTTGGACAACTTATTATTATAAAGTTGAGGAAAATTCGTGAAAAAGCACCAGATATGTATTTGTAAATTGTTAGAGAAATGAATATCTTGGTTGTTATTGTATGTATTTTGTTTTCCGTATATAGCAAAGATAGCAAAATCAGTTTAACATCGCTTTAGTATTAGAAGATCCATAACTTTTAAACCACGTAGACTAATAATAGAGCTAAACGTGCAGATGTTATAACCAAATCGTATAACCTTGTGTAAATGCAGCATTTGATGCCTTAATTTTTATGAAATGTTGACTGAGCTTTGCAAAGATTATAAATTACATAAGTATATTCGCTTTAAAAATTTTTAAAGAAATGGAAAATTAAAGTTGATAGCACTGCACACGTAATAACAAACCAGTGTTAAAATGATATAATATTATTTAGATTCCCTGTATATACAACTTCGTAAATAGTACTAGAATTGCCATCTTTTGTAAACTCATTAATTAAACATATGTCGCGTAATTTTAACGTACATGATGCTGCTGACCAAGGCAGATGGCTGCTGCGTAATTGACCCCGTTTTTGACAATTCTGCTAACTTCCCATACACCTCGATCAGGTAAGATTTCTCTATATGGGACGTTAACGCCATACGGAAAATGCTGTGTCAGTGCAACAACGATGTATTACCTTTCCACTTACGCGAAAATTGTCGCCTTGCCTTGTAATGAGAAAGAGAATGTAGCGATTGGAAAAAGTTGAATACCTAATAGTATACCTCGCTAATAACATAGAAATTCGTTGTACACAAACTATTCGCCGGATATGCGGTGCAATAAGTGTTATTGCTAAGAAATAGTTAGAGGCAAGGTAGAATATCTTGTAATAGGTTCCTAAGAGGAAGGAAGCAAGCATTTTAAACTGTGTATACTAAGTAACATTGACAAAAAGAGAAAGACTCCGCAACGAAATTCCATAATTAGTATTAAATAGATACCTATTTTAATATTACTTATATTTTATATGTAAGAACAAGAATAAGTATTGGTGGTACTGTTCGTTATCGAAATGATACTGGTACAAATTTGCAATGATAACGCAAATTGTTCCTATCGTTAACATTTTTAAATTTCAACGTACGAAGTGAAACAAGTTCGTTTAAAATAGCCACAAACAAGTAATGTGTGTACATAGCAAAAGGTTTGCTTTATTAATTTATATGTTTCGTTTACAATGATTTTTAACTTGATATTGGACAATTTGATGCATAGTCACGTATCAACAATAATCTTCTAGTGGGTACATTGTTGTCAGGGAAATGACGTTATTGCTGGTTCTCACATGAATTAGAAATAACTAATTGATAGAATTTTAGCATAGCAGTAACTGCATTCAGAATGAAAAGCTAATTTAACATTAAAGTACTGTAGCAGGTGGTATGACAGCAATATTTAAAGGCAGAATTTCGCTGATAAAACATTACTTTCACAAGGCGAAGTTGTTAATTTACAAGACAAGTTTGACATTTTAACCAGAGCAGGAAAATAATTAAAAATTGCACTCCTTACGTGATAACTAATACTTACTTATGCAGGTGTTGTGACAGTTAGGAAACTTCAATTTACCATGATATAGGAAACCAGTGTCAGTTACTTCCGAATTATCAGATTTTTCTTTTCAAATTACTTTTCGTTGCCTTTAGTTTAAGTCGCACAGCACATCCATACGTTTTGGCACATTACACATGCTACCTGATCACCTAATATTACAGTAGCTTAGGGAGTGGTATATGACAAGTAAGTTGGTGAGTGATGGCAACATCATATTCCTTGAAGTTTTTATACTCCATATAAAGTGAAAATTTACACAAATTGCAGCAATTACTAATTAAACTGGCGCTAAATTCAGTACGTCTTTTATAGTTAAATTGGTAAAAAATTTGCTAGGTCAATTAGGATTTCTTAATGTCTATAATTTACAAATATTTTATAATTTCCTTTACAAAAACTTCATGCATCTTTGAAGAAGTTCAGTAAACTGAAACAGCTCGTTAAAGTCCTGTAACCCTGAAATGGTTCGTTCAAGTTTCGAACCTATTGTATTCTGAATGTACGAACAGGAAACCGAGACCACTAGCTAACCTACGATCGCCACGATATACATACATGTGACAGAATAAAGTTAAAATGATTTAAAGTTTCTAACCTGATAGCTGATACTTTTTTTAGTTGTTGCATTGGGATAATTAGTATCAATAAGTAGATTATCCATTGATCGTCGATTCAATGATTTTTTATTATGTTTAGATTTGGCAAGATGCGCATTCATATCCTCTTCCCATTCTGATCCAACTTCTACGACTTCCGTCCGAACATCCTCTAATGATCGTGATCTACACTGGCATGGTAGCATTTCCGATTTTCTTAAATTGGATCTCCGTCGGGTATCTACCATCAGCAATCTACTCGGATTAGGTGGTGGAGGCATGGCGTTTCGGAAATAAGGTGCCAAGTAATAATGATCCTTTTTCTTAGTACCAGTTTGATGTGCCGAACCTGGACTGTAGCCAACGTTTGCGTAAGCATAGTTAGCCGTATCGTGCCAAGTAGTTGGTTCCGGTGGTCGAAAGTTATATGACGGACGTGGTTGCGTATTTCGGTGGTGTACTTGGGGCCACTGTTTCCTAGCTAACATTTCGGTACTTTGCCATTGGTGCACTCGTGGCGGTTTTTGTTTTAATAACATATCACCCATTATCGATCACAATAACGCACGAAAAAGTTAATACATTCTCGTATAAGATTTAATTAATAAAAAAAAAGAAATGAAATAGACGATTACAGGTAGCACATTGTTGAGATGCGATGTATAAGACCGGCACAATCTGTAGTACGCTCGACGTGTAGACCGATAGCAGCCGCCAACCTACTTCTTGACCCCTTCCAAATTGTCTCTTTTCACTACACGCCGTCTTCCAAGATGCTGGCGGTTTTCGAAAGTTTTCTTTTTAATCTAGTTTCATGGCCAGAAGTATACGCTCAATACCTGTCATTAAATCGACAGTGAATAAATAAATCGTTATGAGATGCAACTCGATGCAAGTATTAAACTTAACTGACGACTACTAGATTGTATAAAAAATAATATATAGAAGTAATAGTCGTTGCAACGTTTTCTTGCAGTATGCATATAATAGCAACCTATACATTCTAGTAAGTAGTTTTTGCTTCAAGGTCTTTTTGAAAGTTATTGTCGTATTTATAATATACACAATTGATAATTATGAATAGTATACTATGTAAGTGAATTTACGTCTTCGTTTCGAATTAACTAGACAACAGAACTTGGAACTATCTACAACATTTTACGCTAGATTTGGGGCGATCATTTCTTGTTGGGGTTATTAGCAAACTTCGATTTATTTATCATGCATTTACAAATAAAACAGATTACGCACTAAGCATTTGATCATAAGACAATACACTACCATTTACAATAATGATTTATATGTTATGGATTTTGTAATTACACGTTCATGTGCATATCTATGTTTACAACCGGTTGCGGACTAAATGATATTTTGCTATTGTTTGTGGGATATAAAGCTTAAGCTACGTGGAATTGGAGAGAGAATTGGTATGAGTTGTGTTCTTGCCTTAAAAAAAATTACTGTTCATTTTGATATCAATTTTTCTTTTTGTTTAAATAAAGTAAATAACAAAAATCCAATTTATATTTACTCTTTGGGTATTCTAAAATATTTAAAGGTCAAACATAAAAATTTGAAACTTTTAAGTACGAGTCCGCCGAAGGATTAAAACTTTGCAACGCTATGTAATACCGGACAAATTACAATACAAGGTTGTATCAAATTACAATCGACACTTTTATGTTGCCAACTGCAAGGTGTTACAATTAAGCCATGATAGTACAGCAGCATGATAGTAAAGTTACCGGAAGGACGCAAAGACATATGAAAGACAAAATTATTAATGGTTTAGAATTTAAAACACTAATATCTAGCAAAATGTTTGCTTGATTATATTTTCTGAACAAAATATCAATGCTGTAAAGTTTATTAATACTACAATAATAAAACCACATTCGCTAGCTCTTTAATTTTAGCTTTCATTTAGATATAATGATGATGAGTAATGACTATAGCAAAAATATTTGTCTTGTACACCATTACCATGCAATTCCTTGGCCTGAAAGCTGCTTTTGGCTTCTCCAAAAATCAACTCAGAAAAAAAAGTCCAAGAATGGGAAACAATGAAGAGGATACAGAAAATTAATTTGTTGTAATGTTTCTTAGTACCTCCATATATGTGTATCGGATATTACATGAAATAGGGTGAATTGGAATTTGATTATATTGTCTGATAAATCAAACTTTATTTCTACTGGTTTCAAAGGATTGAGATCTTAAGTTGGTTTTCGCAATCGACAGATTTGAGTCCTACTAGCAATTCTAAAATACACGGATGTCACTCATAAAATATCAACACTTTAAAAGAGAATACAAAAATCAATTATAGAATTACATCAAAATGTTAAAGGGAACATAATACTCTACTACTGGTTACACTAAACATTAGTACTAATTTTGCTGCTTTTGAGCTTGTATTTATCTAATTAGCACTACACTTATGGGAAAATTATTTACCTGTCATAATCAAATAGCAACAACAATAACAAAATTTTACTTTTATCTACCCACTATGCAGAATACCTGTGGCTTGTATAAGATATATGTAGAGTTCAAGAGAACGAACCTACGACCAGACTACAAATCAATACGCTAGGGAATAGCCCGTTTTAGTAAAGGTGTTCTTTTTATCTGTGGTTGGTGCTATTTAAGCGAGTTATTAATAGCAATGTCTGTCGGACTAGTTCGCGCAGACTTCTCCGCCGACCGATTTTTGCGTGCATACTATAGTAGTAATAAAATATGTTTACGAATTGAACTTTTTACGCAATGAGTAGAAGAAAACATTTCTAAGGTTTTGTCGGTTCTAAGAGATAGTACGCATATTACATTTATTCGTTGTATGATAATTTAATTGGACATATACTTTGATAAAAAATGTAATGAGATCATTTGTGTGAACACTAGTTCATTTGTAAATGTAGCACTAATCTAAAAAATCATCACTTTTCTCTTGTTAATAACATATACTGATTAAATAGCACTAATATAATGTTAATCTAAATCCAAATTTACATTACCAATTAAATTTAGAGCAAAAAATATCTTAATTCACCTCGTGTAATAAGGTCTGCATTTTTGAGATTAATAATAAAGTCATGAATAGTTAGTGTTAAACTAACCGGAGCGTTTCAAAAGTGGTGATTTATGATACCGCAAAAGAGAAATCTAGTGGGAGCTGAGGTAGAACTTTTTTTTTATTTTTGCAGCAATTCTCTTCAGTATTACAAAGCTTAATCATCGGTAAAGTAATAATACAAGAGCAATTTAAATTTATGTATGATTCATTATCATTAAGGCTATCATATTGGCATGGTTTCAATATTTATAACTTCCGTCACGTATTGTCTTATTCAATAACAGATACTGGTATATTCTGTGAAATCTACATGCCATAAAACAGTAAACATTAAAACTAATTTGATGTCATGTTCTAGTTCTTTACAGTAAAACATTTGCGGTTTTCTACAATTTATAAAATAACCGCAGAAGAAAGTGCTGGTTGCAGATTCGTAATAAACTCTATGAATTTATGAACAAAAACAGCAGGGTCGTATTTAGGATCTGTACACACTATAACATGAACAAATCGCATTTTAAACAAATAATTTCAGAAAAAAAGGAAACACTTTAAGTTAAATATTAAATTGTAGTTAGAAATTAATAAACTATACAAAAATGAAAAGAACGGAATATCATTATGTCGTTCAGTAAGACTTATTTAAATTGGCTGCTCTGAATGCTCTGCTTCCACTCTACTTCCCAGGTCGGACTAAGTAAGTGATTAAGATTCCTGATTGCTGATGTAAATTATATCAGCTGTCCATTGAACAATTCACTTGAATTACCCCGCACAAGATAACTACAGCGATGTAGGAGAATGAAAATATTATGTCTGCCGAATCTCGTTTTTGAAGAGAAAATAGAAATTAGATTAGAATTCTAACAACTGCCAATTTCATTTCCATAGGGATTCTTTGCCAGTGGTAAAGTAACTAAAGTATAGCCTTTACATTCAACACAAAGCCAACAGATTTTCACAGAAAGAATTAAGAATCATTATCAAGGGGATAATAATACTAAATTTAAACTTAACAAAAATATAAAAGCTTAGACGCGGTTAATCCGTCACGTCTCACTAATCTTCCCCGAGGGGAGGGGAGGGGGTGTCAATAATTAGCTATGTATATTGGGTCATTGTCACAGTTCATTAATCTCGAGTTGTTTTATCAATTTCTAAATCTTCAAAAACATAAATATTTTTTTTGACAATGACTCCATTCCACAAGAAATTATGAGCTTCACAGGCAACAGCCGTTTACGGCTACCCTCATACGTCAGGTGATCAAAATTCAATAAACAATGGCAATAACTCAAATAACATAGCAACTAAATCAGTAAATGTGTCAATAGCGGCAGTAGTTAGGCAGCTGACTATCGTTATGGCGGAACGATAAAAGCTGGGTTTCAATTCTCCGGACAGACAGTGACATTTTTTCGGAGAATTCAAAACCCGGATCGACTTACCATTCGCTGTTGGGAATGATTAACAGTGCGGCATTATAAAAAGCGGTATGGTGCTGTCACAAAACCATTAGAATACAATTAGACATATAAAAACTACACCGCGAGAGTTGCAGTGATAGCCAGACAAGCGATACAGCTTATGGAGTCACTACAACGAAGCATCCATCACGCGTAAAAAATATATAATAAGATCGTACAAAATAGCGCATGGAAGTTGTAAACAGATCTAAAAATTGGAAGCTATAAGGCACATGTAAATACTAGATCATATGTCAGGCTACTATACATTAATTTAATCAAATGTTTGAGCGAAACACATGGTAATTTTAAGGAAGCGGGAAGAGAAAGGTAATAAAAGATCATACATTTTTACGATATTGGAACGGCTACGTTATCTGAACAACGAAACCGTATTAAATGGTGATGTTTCAAATTTAGCTTATAACAATCAGTTCAGAACGTGATCGCATTACGTAGATAAGGAGAGCCGCACTTAGAGATAATTTCCCAATCAATTTCCAAAGCTGCGTTTACAATTTTTCAATACTTGCACAGAAATTGGTCAATCATGACAACATTTTTAGCTTTATTAACTGCACGGTTGTATTGGGCACGTTGCTGATCTATTAAAATGCATAAAATCAAATACCACACAAAACTGTCAAAATTTATACTGAAACAAGAAAGTTATAGGGGAGGTAACGGCTGTCACAACGTTAACTAAACGTAATTAAGATGATCGTGGAGCTAGTTTGGCTGCTAACCCCACTAGCTCCACGATCATCTTAATTACATACATTTAGTGAATCAAGAAACACCAATAGGAAAATTTATTGAATGATTGAAAATACAGCCGTTATGACTTGCATAAACGACTATTGTTGTCTTTATAAAAACCTAGGGAACCAATAATATGACATGACTAATATTAGCGAATGGACGTGAGTCATCCATGCTCCGTCTTAAAATATAACTGCTCTGCTGATAAAGTAGATTCACTAAAGTCGTTGGGAAGTGCTTGTTAAAAGTTTTTCAACTCAGATAATAGTAGTAAATATGAATACCAATATAGTAGCACCAATTCCACCACTACACTTAGCATCAGATTTCAAATATTAGTGAACAGTACTTTCAACTACATGGCATTTAAGTCAAGATGTAGAAATGTTCCATGCAAAGATAGTTATTCGTAGAGCTGTGCGACATCGACATTTTTGGTGTAAGGTATCGATATTTGACGAGGTATCGATTCGAAACATTGGATGAACAGAGATTTACTACCGAATGATGTCAGATAAGACCTATACAATAAAAGGCGAAACCTGTGCAGGGGTAAAATGTCAAAAGAAAGGATAACAGCGATGGTTTGTGCTAATGCTTTCGGTACTGAAAAACGAAAACTATTTATTATTTCAATAATGTAACCTGTACCTACTTCATTCCTGTCTGTTCTCTTTTAGGAAAGTTTGTAAATCCTAGATGTTTTAAAAATGTTAAAAAATCACCTGTAGATTATTGTGCTAATAAAAAAGCATGGATGACTTCACTAATCTTTATTGACTATTTGAAGAAATGGTACAGAGAGCTTACACAACAAAGACGCAAAATATTATTGCTGGTTGATAACTGTCCTGTTCATCCAAATGTTGAACTTCATAACATTAAGCTACATTTCTTTCCATCTAAAGTTACCTCAATGTTGCAACTTATGGACCAAGGTGTCATTCGGTTTCTGAAACAAGTTTATAGAAAACAAATGTTGACGCAAATTATGGCACTTCAGGAAAAAGGTGTTACAAGATCTGTAACTCTTTTAGATGCTGTGAATTTGTTCAGCGTTGCATGTGAAAGCGTTTCTTCAGAAACAATTAGGAACTGCTATCGTCATGCTGGTCTAGTAAATTATAATCCTGAAGCAATGGATTTTGATGCAGAAGATGATATACCCTTGAGGTAACTGGTCAACATCAGTAACCTAATGGTTCTAAGCAAGTTTGACGAATATGTGAGAATTGATGAAAATTTAGAAATTACAATTATCGGACGTTAATTTAGTTCAGCAAGCAATGGAGGAAATACAGGAGGAAGAACACATGGAAGATGAGGAAGGACTAGAAGGGGAGGAAACTGCGATAACAACTGAAGACGCAATAACTTCTATTAGAAAATTGCAGCGTTATTTTCAGCAAAAACAAAATAACACTGACACTATATCAATACTAAATAAAGTTGAACTTCTCCTAAATAAAGATTATCTAGACAAACCGTGGATTCAAACAAAACTGACCAACTTTTTCCATAACATGTAATGTTAAATGTATACATAAACATGTGCGTACAAAGATACCTACTACTATGTATGTAACATACTTGTATTACAATAAGGTTTTTGTTTGTATTTTCGTCCTCATGTATTATATACAAATGTATGTCAAAGTTATCTTATATAGAGATATGTATATCCTATAGAATTATCATTTTTAATAAAAACGTGGAAATAAATATTATTAGTAATTATTCTGATGAGAGAAACACTCGCCTATAATGGACAGCTTTGCCCCCGGAAATCCATTATAAGGGGATTCTACTGTATATATTCAGCTAATATAAACCCAATATACAGACATTATGTAGTCAACTCTGCATTTTTGACTACTGTTTGTTATTAGGGTCATATTTATAGTTCCTGCTTGAGGTCGCGTCGATGCGTGAGCACGCGATTTTGACACATTTGTAGTGATATTTACGTCAATATAGCAGTCTACTGATATTACTTGACAGTAAAGTTCTAATTTAAAGTCACTTCTCGTAAAGCTTTATAGATACTTATTGGCACCAAAGATTACCTACGCACCTAACTAGAAATATGACGTTTTTTTTGGTATAATTAAATTTAAAGGTGTGTTGACAAATGTAAATACTTTGCGCTAATGGCATATGATACTCGATTATCACTAACTCAATGAAATATGTGCTTGCAGATTCTAATTATAAAACGTTTCTAAATGAATGTACAGTTTTCGTATTAAGTAATGTCTTCCTCTTTGAAGCGCTTATCAAACTTTCTTCCGTTCATGTCCGTTTGGTCGTTTTCGTAAATGCCTCTTAAGATGTTTAGTTGAGTATTCAGAATATCTCGACTGAACGAAAACGAGCGAATCGGCGTGACGGCAAGAAAGACTGATATGCTCTTTAAAGGGGAAGACATTACTTAATACACAAACTGTACATCCACTTACGTTAAGAATGTTTCTTTTGTATTGATGGCGCGAATAAATACATACTTATGCATACATAATGGGTGTTATTATCGCTAAATATTACATCTGATATTCTTGTGCAAGGGATGTGTACGTTACCATTGCTTGAATAACTGAGCATGCAAATAAAATAACCTGTTATATTGCAATACATGTGACGCAATAGAAATAATAATCATATATACTAAGAAACATAAACATTTCACGTAATTACAATATTGGGGTCTTACAAGTGATTATAACATAATTAAAAAACCGGTTCTTTTGAAAACCACGTATTTGTATCAAAAACTCGTTAGGTACTAAACTGTCTATATACATATGTAAAATGTAGTCGTTAACCGTAAGGTAGTTATAATCAGCAACTTAAAATATGTTTATTGAGTGAAAGGAAGGTTCGAAAGATACTGATTTTTTTATATACATTTGTAGGAACGAACGATTAAAAATTTCAGCATGATGTAAATGATATCGAAGGCTTCCACGGACCGAGTCTCTGTTGTGAGGGTTTCCGGGTTTTGACAGCGTCATAGTAAAGTACATATACATGACATATATAATGCAACATAAAATAAAACAAAAATGAAATTAAAAACAATATCCAGAAATAATTCAGCATGATATGATTGCAACAATTTTAAAACTATTAGCGTTATCATCTGTTTCTTATGAATGTACCCTGTATATTAGGCATACTTAAAATTTGTAAATTAATCGTAGTTTCTGGTATAGAATTCTAACATTCTAACATTTTTTGTTGAAGAACATTTATATTGTTGGTAGATGTTTGGAAATCACTGATCATTTTTCTTAATATATCCAACTTATGTTTGGTTGGTGATAAGTTCGGATTACTCTAGCGATATCTGGTCGTGTATGATCCTGATGTAAAATTAAATTCGCCAGTTCTTGAAAGTATAGTACTAACTATGGTTTAAGCATATTACTGAGTAATTGATGTCAGTAATGTTCTTTGAATGACTATTAGAAGAGGACTGCCCCGATAGTATCTGACCTTATACTGTCGCAAGAAAGGAAGTTATATCCTGTCAATTATGATGACGTCTCCTACAAAGTATTCCACCTGTGAAGCCACAACCTTCTTTCAGCGATCCTCCCATTCTTAGAGTAGTTAACAAGCGCGTGATCGCATTTCTTCATATCTATTCTGTGTCGTCCACCTTGCTTTAAGAGGATATTTAAATTTGTGGAACAGCCAGAAGTCGTTAGAGCTAAGTCAGGACGTGTAAGGTGGTTGTCGTAGATAATCAATGCCGTGTCGGATATGTTGCAAAGAATGAGCAAGTTGTTGTGGTAGAGCTCCTAGTCGTCATATATCCACAAAGCTCACATTCTCGTTCTTACTGCATCACGTAATCGTTTCAGGACTTCTTGGTAATACTTTTTGTTCGCTGTTACACATTTTGTAGTGGTTTCATAATGAACAATACCTACTTAATCGAAAACAAACAGTGAGCATCATCTTAATGTTACTCTGACATCGCCGCTCTTCCTTGGATCATGGCGCCTCGGGCGTCTTCCACTGTGAACATTGAGTTTTTGTCTCAGTATCATAACGATAAACCTATGACTCGTCCTCATTAATTACGTTTTTAAACATTTCCGAATTGCCACTCATTGCTTCGGAGTTGTCCTGGTTAACTACCACTTGATAAGTCTTTTAGTCTGCAATGCAGCAGTAAAGGCATGCATTTTTGCAGTCACAAATTTTTTAAATACTCTAAACTCTTATTTAATTTATATAGCAACCATATATTCGTTAAAATATATTTGGCGAGTCTTACTGATGATCTCCGAACAGGAATGATCAAGTTCTCGGCAAAATTTGCGAGATTCGCCGTTCATACAAAAATGTATCATGTCGACGAAACACGCTGCCATCTGGTGGGAGATACTTGTTAAGGTATCCCTACCTAGAAAATACCTCTTCATTACAGTACCACATTTAGGTTTGGCTACTACGATATATGTATAAGCCCGGATATTTGCAGAGCCTTAATGGCAAACAATTCTTCACACTAGTAAGCGTCATATGTCGTTATGTAGAAAACTGCAAATTTCTTCTATTTCCGGTTGTCTTCTGACCATGTCACCTTGTAAGAAAATCGAAATTCGTCACCGAAGACGACTCGATTCTGTTCTCCGTTCTAGTGCAATCTTTACACCCTAGCTGTGCAATTTTATGGCGTGGAATTACATGTAAAGAAACAAACTGTCAACACAATTTAAGTCAAAAAGATGAAACTATTCGATATATCGACCATATGAAAAAGTGGGTAGTTAAATAGCTCCAACTAGTACTAATTTCCTGTGTTGACTAAGCCAATGCTGGTGACCGTAATCAGAAACATCACTATTGGATAATGGGGCTTCTTATATGCCAACTATCCTGTCATGGTCAAACTCAATTGACGAAAATTTCAGTGTTGAAGGTATTTTTGAATTTGACTAAAACATATTAACGTTTCTTTATTTATGGCGGCTATTATATTTCGTTAATTGACTAACGAGGAACATGGATATCATTCTATGAGCTACTGTTACTGCGTAACGGAAACCGTATAATTTACTTATTAGCGATGGCTAAAGTAAAGTTAAAGCGTTGTCTTTGGTTTGAATTAGCAAAGCTTTCTTAATGAATTTATTTCATCCCCCTGTGCTACAACTACAATGAAGTAAAGGAAAAATTGAGAAATGAATTATAATATTTTAACTATTTTATAGTTTTAAATATGTCATAATATATGCAATTATTGCAATTTGTAACGTATCATGAAATATAAAGAACTTAATGCAGACAACCTGCTATGAAGCATGCAAAGTGACCATAAATGTTTGACATATCACCTAAAAATAGCGCTTACAGCGAAGGTGATTACTTAATAGTTGTTATATATTTTGAACACAAAATATCCCTTCTTTACGTATAGCACGATTTATAATGTAAAAACTGCATGTGGTAGTTAACTTCCTGTTATTGTCATTAGTAATTACGAGGTTAAATGGAACAGTCATTACGTAAAAACCAGTACTGCAGCGTTTACGGTTATTATTAAACGATTCCGAAAGAGATTATGGAAGATAAAAAGTAAAAAATAAGACACTTATTAAGTAATACAATAGAAAGCAGATCGTCAACATACTTGCTGTATGAGGAGCCTTGAGATTACAAGTTTGCGTTCAGGAAAGTAATATGCAGTCAAGAAAATAACGAGAATAAGGCCGAGAAATTGTCACAAGATATTTAATGTTAAAGGTATTGCCCATCTGTTGTACGTATTAACTTTATGGGGTATGTAATGACAGACACATGTTGTTCACTACATTTTATTTTAAATTCCGATGTTGCACTTGCAGAAAATTTATATTTGTATACATGCGCTAAACTATATTTTGCGGAAATAAACTATAGTTACTGCGGTTATTATAAATAGACAGTTAATCACTAATATATGCTGTGATATCTCGTTTGACAAACTTTCAATAAGTAACAATAGAATATTCGCAATTATATGAACTAAATATGTTGTTTAAGATTGATAAAAGTCATTTTACAACTTCAATTAGCTTGGATAGAAATAATTCATCATTGCCTACACACAACACTTAAAAATATCATGTTGTTTATTGTTTTATTGAATTATAGAAGATCTACCTCTTCCATACGAGTTCCAAGCCAATATTTTTTCCGAATCCTAGGAATGACTTCGTTTTCCTCTGGCATTAGTGTTGCCTACCGCAATTGCTTTGAGCTTAAGTTCTTACAATCACCTTATTGTCATTGCAGATATTAAGGTTTTCCCCACTATACATCCATCCGTTTATCTTCGATCTATCTGTATACCAGACAAGTGATCCATCAAAAGTCCATTCATCGCTGTTTTAGAGTAGTAGCCTGACTGATTTTTCATGATTTAGTTTCACAGATTGTCTATCGATTCCACTACCTATTGAACTTTTCCAGTATCATTAAATGTTCGCTTTGAATAGGTGCGAGATTATTATTAGGTGTGGGTTAAAACGGCGGTTCTTGTAACTCGAACATAAGAATGTTTATTCTAGAGTAAATCCATTAAAATGGTTGGACAAGTACGCATACAATATCTAGAATTACCATACCATACAATTTTCTCATCATTGGTTCTTGGCCATCATTCTACAGTACCATAGTTGGCTCTGGGATACATCTACATAGTTTAAGCTTAGAGGTATTCTCAAAGATCATTTAGCATTTGTATACTGCTCTTTTTAGAGAAGCCCGTTTCAATGATGGTTACAATTTAGACTTTGGTTAAAATCACTCATTGCTCGCGAATTTTAGTTGTTCTCCGTTCATGAATATTTTATTTGTAGAGTACCTCTTTGTTTTTTGACAAGCGGTGCTACTGCTTTGTTTCCGTGGACATTTAGTCCTTTTATCACATAGTATATGCTAATGGCATTGGGAATACTAGAGTAAATGCAAGCAGTTACTATAGTGTAACAACTGTGTCACCACCATAGTTCTGAAGATTAAAGCCCTCTCCGCGTAGTCCTCTCAGTAAATCATTATATAATCACCGTTACGCTAACAAAATATTTTCTGCTGTACATATCTATTATCCATATATTATGAAAACAGAGGGTATTGAAAAATAATAAAAGGTGTCCGAACAGGAACTTAGGGATTTAAATTTCACATTATTTTCAAATAAGGTAACTTAGCAATCTAATATTTGGTATACGTCATCTATAGACTTGTAAAAGTCATCATGCAACGTTTCACGACTGAAGAACGTATCTAAATTGTTCAAATTTATTATGAAAATGGTCGTTGCATTACGAACACAATTCGTTGTCTACGCGTTGTTTTTCGTCAGAATCATATTCTCAGCAATACGGCAATTAGAAATTTAATGGCAAAATTTGAGCGAACTGGTTCTGTTCTCGATGTAAAGACACCAACTGACCGTCCTCGTAACGTTCGGTCCGTTGAAAATATTGCTAGGGTGAATGAAAGTGTTACCGAAAGTCCAAAAACTTCAATTCGTCATCGGTCACAGCAATTGGCCATCTCAAGATCATCTCTGCAACGAATTTTAACAAAAGACCTTCGGCTACACGCATACAAGATCCAGTTTACACAAGAATTGAAACCGAGGGACCATCACCACCGCTGTATCTTTGCCAATTGGATTTTGGAGCAAACTGTGATGAAGCCCATTTTCACATGGGGGGTTACGTAAATAAACAAAACTGCTGCATTTGTGGGCGTGAAAATCCTCGAGAGATTATTGAAAAACCAATGCACCCACTATGTGTCACTGTATGGTGCGGTTTCTCGGCCAATGGTGTTCTTGGACCTTACTTTTTTTAAAATGAGAATGGAGAAGCAGAAACTGTCAATGGGGAGCGGTATCGACAGATGTTGAATAACTTTCTATGGCCTCGTTTGGAAGATATGGACCTCAACAATCTTTACTTTCAACAAGATGGGGCCACTTGTCACACTGCCAGGAAAACTCTAAATTTACTGCAGGAGAAATTCCCTCGCAGTGTGATTTCTCGTAATGGTGACGTGGATTGGTCTGCAAAATTCTGCGACATAACACCGCCGGACTTTTTCCTTTGGGGTTTCCTTAAGGATCAAGTTTACACAAATAAGCCACAGACAATTGATGAATTAAAAAATAACAATCGTGCGGCTATTGGCGACATTAACTTGCATATGTGTGATAAAGTCATTGAAAATTTAAAAAAAAGAATCGCTGGGTGCAATAGAAATCACAGTGGACATTTATCCGATATCTTGTTCCACATATAATTTTAGGGTTTCTATTTTATGTTTACGTAAATCGTTGAATTTCTAAATATTTGGAATTTAAATCGCCTGTTCCTGTTGGGACAGCCTTTATAATTGGTCAAGATTAGAATATTCTCTAAATTTATATAATTTCACCCAGAAGATTTAATATGTGATAGAATTCTTGTGTTTTTTTTTACTGATCGATTTCTATAATACTAGAATTTTTGTGTTTATTTTTACTGATCGATTTCTATAATACTTCTAGTTTCTCTTACTATATTCTTATTAGATCTTATAGTATACAATGCATTTATTATATGGGAAAACTTAAGCCAATATTATTGAATGTGTCGTTTACAGTCAATAACGGGAATATTTGTAGTTTCTTAATTCTAATAATTTATATTGATTAATAAAAAATTAAGCAAGAAGATGACTTCTTACAGATATTGTTTTTTTAAATGTGTAATGTATATAAAATGCTATTACCAAATCAAAATATCCGTAATAACGTCATTATAGTTTAACTTTTTGCTCTACATCAACCATGAAAATGCATTTTACCGACTTCTTTTGCTTAATTACATCACTATCTTAATTTGTAATCTCATATCGTAAATAAAAGCTTTCAACGTTACTATATGAATTTGCTTTATAAATACATAATAAACCCTTCAAAGCTCAAAACATTTTATCCGGAAAATAACTTTAGGCTGAATGTTTCTTTTTTGTTTTGAATGTGGTTCTGAAAAACGTTGAATATAACATTTTTATAACTATTATCTTAGTATTTATAGTTAAATATTACTCGTACTTCAGTATACATACCATACTGTAATTTGATATAGAATCTTCAGATATGTCAACTTCTACGTTGTTGCTGTTGTCATTGCTAGATTGACTATTATTTCCTCTAATACAAGAACACCAAAAATCACCAAGATTGGGCATTGGCAGACGCTTCTTCTCCATTATTCCTCGAGAAGTGACCGACATAACTACATAAACTTTCATGACAGCCAATTCTTAAAATCAGCGCCAAACATTACAATTGGAATTGTAGCATATTTGTAATTTAGTACCAAATATTTAAATGAAATCAGAAGAGTCACAATTACAAATTTTATAGCTTAATTAATCACTAATTACAGAAAAAAATTCCTTTTCTTGAATAACAGCAATTAGGTATGCTCTTTTTGATGTGAAATAACACCAACTAAGATTGTGACATAAGATGAAATTAACATACAATATAGAAAATTTTGTTCAAAACAAAACACAAAAGTGGTGGAATGTATTATTATACATTTCATTTACGAGTACTAAAGAGAGTCGCATTTTTTCACACGTTAATGTTGAATCACTGAAACCGACTAGTAATTAATATTGTTTACCGAAAGATCACACTTTCGTTTACACCGGTACAATGACGATTCACTAATTCGCGTTTCTTAAGGAGCGCAATTAAGATTTTAACGATTGACAAATATTTATTTGCGCGAAAACGTTACGGATAATCGATTTTACAAACGTTCCGTGAAATTTTATTCTAGATTGTGTAAATTAGAGAATGATGTAAAGCGCACAAGTAACTATAACTAAATCATAAGCTTTACAATATTTTTTATACATCGAATTTGGACGCACATGTGTTACTTTGTGTTTACTAATGCCGCAACACGATGTTTGATCAATCAACTGGTATTGTGTTTAAAAATATGCGTTTGTGGAAAAAAATAATCTTTCACTTCAGATTTACATTATATAACTTATATTTACCAATAGCATGGAAGCAACAATATTTACGGATTAATACGTTAAGTATTTAACGATACAACGATTACTGACCGTACCTACTAATAACGCAGTAATGTTTTCGGGATAAAGTGAGCGGTGTTTTGTGTACAAATCGTATAATTTTAAAGTATGAATATATATCATTAACTAGAAAGTCGCTCGTCAACGTATATTTTTGTCAATATTACCAAACAATGTTTGAACGTATCTGCGTATCTGAACGTCTAAATCCTAATTATCAAAATAAAATTTTGTAATGCAAGATTGGTTACCTACATTATCTAGCTCACTAGTTTACCACACTATTATTGGTATATTAACCCAATCAAAGACGATATGTAACAGTTGCCTTTGGTAAGTCGATACTGTCTTGGACTACCATGCTGTTGGAATACAGCGAAGTAATGCTGTAACAAAGTCACGAAACATACACAACACTAATACACCATCATTTTAGGAAGTAGTTTCTAGAGTTGGGATACTAATAGATGTATTGATTCCCTGTATGCTATCGATTCTTAGTAATACAATCGGTTAAGCATCGACAGGTATCAATACCAAGCACTCAGTATTGATCTGATGTTCTGATTTGTAGGTATAGATTTTTTCGCATCGATTTCAGCAGATACAATATTAATTTGTCGATTTTAACATATTCATTTTACAATATTGTGATACTTTAACCTTTCTGGTAATAATAAATTATAGTGATTGTCATAATACAGACATTTGCTATACATACTGTAAAATCCAACAACACCCTTTTAAAATGTCTGCGCAAATAATTATAATTCATTCATATAATTCATTAATATTATCAATATACGGAAAATAATTCCATAAATATTTGTCTAAAAACATTTGGTTTCCGAGATGAGTTAGTATGTTAATCAGTTGCTCTTTTTTGATATCTAAAAACCGCTTTGCCAGATTCAATAATATTTCTACAATTCGTTGATTGGTCTCTAAGGTATTGTGTCTACAACATCGGTATGATTTGAAACGATCAACAAATAGTTCCCCCTACTAAATTAAAATTTTAAATTCATGCATTAATTATCCTTAATTTTTTGAAATATGTTTCTGTTGAATTGCGATTTTTAACATTTTTATATTTGTTGTCATTTGACGAATCTACAATCTGGTTAAACATTTGCAATGACTATATAATTTTATACCGCTTAAATTGCCATGTCTTTTAATTTTATTAGTTAGCGTAAAATCAGATAAATGCCTAAATATTTTTAAGACAATATTAAAAAATCTGATACTCATACTACAGTTTTATCTGCACAAACATTCTTATAGTCGTCTTGTGCACTCAACGATAAATATGAATATTAAAAAGTATATGTTATGTATATACATATATTTGATGTGAAAGTACGGAGAGTTTATTGACAACTTAAATAAATAAAAAAAAGTTATTCAATTCATTAAGTATAAAGAAATGAGTTAAATTGACATCATTACAAATATAATTGAAATATAAAATAAATATGTCAGTATTACATTCATAACGTATATCATGCTAAATAATTTAAGTCTTGGTGTGCCACCTGCTGGTAAATACACAAACTAATAGACTGGTTGCCCGCAGTTCAACACACCTGTACCTAAAAGAACATACACAGGTAGCAGTATCTTCTCTGACAGCAGATAGAGTGCGCTATTTTTCACAAATGATTTTATACTCTTTTTGAACGTTTATCACACTTTCAAAAACTATATGGCAGTATACCTAAGGGAAAACGATAATTCTTTGAGAGCCGTAACGGTATTTAACCCGTTAATTTGTTGAGATTTTAGTGTGAGTAAGAATAATGGCAACATTTAGTTTCACCTATTGTTTTTGTTTGCGGCTCTATAATTTTGTGTTATGATTTCAACAAAATAAGATATCATCTAGAGAATCTAGGGAATGAATGACTCTTTAACTTGCTGTTAATAACTGTACTGAAAGTAAATTTCCTCATTCTTCATATTCTTATTGTTGGTTGGTTTAGTGCGCGCAGTATGATAAATAATTTAAAAGTAAAAATATATAAAATGGTTATAAGGTATGAGTCATCTTTTCCAGTATATAGTGGGGTCATAAAGATTGTATAAAATTCATTCGAAGATTTTTTTTGTAGATATCTTTGATCAATAATACTTGATTTTATTACTTTATGCATATCTTTCAAACGAGAATCTATACTTTTGTTTCTTGTTTTAGCTATTCGATATTACAATACAGTATGTTGCATTAGAAATTTCTGAAAAAGTATATATAAAAAAACCTGCTCTTATTTATATTAATATTCAAAATTATTTTTAGTACGTGTATCACTTATAAATTAGTTATACATTTATGTGAAAGTATTTTCAATTTTTGAAACATTATAAAATGCATTTAAACAACAGCTGGCCAGAAATTTCGTAACATTATGTGCCCATAACTCAATTTATATACTAGGTTTGTTCCAACCACCGATCCCAGTACGATACATGTACTAGGTCGTGATCGTTTTCGACGCATGCGTTAACTCTGTACTATTTGTGTACGTTACAAAAACTAATAAAGGGTTGGAACGGGTTTGTGACTGCAGGTGACGCCATCTATAATAGTTATATTAGTTACCCTAATAATTTTCATTTTTCTTTTTCAGTTCGTATAATATAATATTTTCATCCACTTCGGACTCACTCGAAAAACTCACTGTCCTCTATATCCATTTTTGTTATTTTGATAAGTAAAAGGGTAACAATCAACAAAATTAGAAATCTGTTTTTAATAGAACATGGAAGATGCAACGTAATATGGAACCACAATAATTGTCCACTCTTACAACAAAACACGAGGGGTAAATACATTGCGCATGCCAGTACAAACTCTGGACCGGTTACTGTTGTGACGGTACAATTACTGATCCTTGTACGGCTCTATTTAAGTTGGAACACACTTGTGATCGTGCTTTGTACGGTCATACAATAAGTTGGAACGCCATTTTCATACTGAGCAAGTACTGTTCGCTAATGTTACGGTAATAGGAGGTGGTTGGACCAAACCTATGTATATATATATATATTTATATAGAACATTTAGATTGACTAAGGCCAGCTAGAAAAGAGATAAATCTTGAGTGGGGCAGTTGTAAAACATGTACGGAATAGCACGTTTGCTAATGCGTTAATTCCGTATATGTTTTAAACCGCCCTACTTTAGATCTATCTCTTTTCTAGCTGGCCTCAGTCGCTCTAAATGTTCTGTATATAAGCGTTTGTCCTGACTTATAACCAGCCTAGGCCACTAACGGTTTATTGTAAAGCCGCGAAATTTGGCACACAGTCCTCTTTGCTCTGTCGATGTCGCTTAGTGTTCCTTAATCCTTATACTTTTCGATTTATTCGTGACTAGATGGGTTCCGGTCTTTTTGTATAAATTGTCAAATATTTTTTAAAGCGTGAAACGAAAACACCGCAATAATTACGAATAATCTGATATTAATACCAACAAGTCTAATCATCGATTCTACAAATAAGTGAATTTTATTATGTATGCAATCATCAATAAAATCATAAAAATTAAATGAAATTAATTTCTTACAAAATATTGAAATTGACGCGCATTTTTATGTATTTGTCACACGATATGCAATTTTTCATAATATTTTATTTCATTTTTAATAATATACCAACTAATCTACAAAACACATTAAGTAGTGCTTAAATAATGGACAACAAGGATGGTTAAAGAACTGAAGGAGTACACATAACAGCGACAGTGGATCGTGCAAAACAAAAAAACATTACATGTTACAAAACAACGGGCACGGCGAGGAAGCAGATGAATGACATTGTTCCGGAAGCTTCTACATGGAAGAATTGCAATTAGAATATCGCTTTTGCGAAGTGAAAACACGCAAAAACGACTACAGTGAGAAAACTTGCACAAAAATTAGGCAGAGAATGAATTTAAGAATGGGTCGTCGAGTGGTAAAGTAGCACCTGAAATTTTCGAATAAAAGCTCCGACTGTTCGTTAGAAGAACTGAAAAAAATGTTACGCCAATGTATAACTTCTACGGTTCAGTGATTGTGAGAAAAGATAGAATTTAGATGCATTTTAACGATAAAAGTAGGTAATAGGCAGAGGTTATCCTATTATATGCACGGCCGAACCAATGACTGGTCGTCAAATGACGACTCATGATGTTGGAGGTTGCGGTATTAAGCGAGAATATAGAAGTGTTTGGTTATTACATTTCAAACTTCTGTATTAATTTATCACACGGGGCTGAGATTTTCTCGTAGAACTGTTGTATGCATTGCATGTGCAGCAGCAGGGGTGATACTTGTGTTTGATCCTGGACTTTCTTGTCGATATCGTACAGACTATTTATTACTAACTTTCTGCTTCTTCTCCTTGCGCAGCAAGCCTTCTGTGGTCCGGCCCTACCAAGGTTAATATCAAAAAAGGTGGCTGTGATGTTGTGGATGTCTATGAGTATACATTCGTTTGTCCCCAATATCAAATTTAAGATCAGCATGTCCGTAACGTTTTAATTGTTGTTATAACGCAAAATTGACTACAAAACCATTGCCCAACAGATAGTGTATTTATTTCACACTAGAACGGTGTGAGGTTTTATTAGGGCGGATTAGGAGACTTAGGAATCTACAGTTCAAAGCTGAAATGAAATAATAGAGATTCACATTACTTATGGTAAACTACAACCAATTTGTTGAGAGTAAACAATAATAACTTAGGCAGGAATCACGGGTATTTGTAAAAAAATACAAACTAAATTAATGATTACGTAAAGTGTTCCCGGGAGACATTTAGTAGACATACCTAATAATTACCTAATAAAAAGTAGTTGGTGTTTGAGGATAGGTGTGAGATACTTAATATAATTAGTAGCTACCATAATTACCTATGAAAGTAACCTGAAACTGATGGTGAATTTAAGATTGATAAGATACAATCATTGGAGCTCCGCAGATTTAACAAAAGGATTGCAAAAATGTCACCAACATGATTTAGAAGGAAACTAGAAGCGCTATACACGCCTGAATGAATTGTAAACCACGAACCAATTGTCAAGAAATGAATCATTCTTGAGGTTTATTGTATGAACAATATGAAAGAGAAACTTGCTAAATGGAAATAATATGGAAATTTCAATGAATATAGATTTTAAAGCGGTACCTGCACCATTAACATACATGCATATTGTATTATGAATGTCGTGGTGTAATATATCACTTACACCAACATTAGTATATACTAAATTTAGAAGTAACAACAAATATTCAAGGTTTTGACATTTTTAAGTTTATATTATATTAATATTCAGTAGTGCCAATAATAATTATGTTTACGTGTGTCTGATATATATGTAACATTTTTTATGGCTGCGATAGAGATTAATCTGTTATTTAAGTTTTGATACACACTATAAAAAATACCTTTACTTCGAAGCCAAATAAAATAAAGGAAGAGTTTTTAATTTTTTTAAGGCAAAACAAATAATGCAATATACATACATATTTGTTGGAATGTTATCTTAACAACTGAATCCTTGATACGCTTGGATGACCTTACCTGAAAAGGTAAGACCTAACATACGTATGTATGTATGTACAAGTGGGCGCCTTTGAAATCAAGATATGCGTCATCTTGTTAGTTAGCAAATCTCCTTTTATATAAATATGCGCATCTTTTGTAGTTAAGGTTTTGCTTCGAAGCAGGTAATGGCGTCTAATATTGTGTAGTTTTCAAGTAGGATTGTAAATATTATTTATTTGAGCGGTGGAAATATTTTATTATCCGAAATAAAGTAAATACTACCTTAGAAATGTTATTCAAGCCACTTATTCTTTGTCTACCAGTTTTATTATTGCGCTACTGAATTTATATTGAGAGTTATTCATCATAAACAAAATTTCCTTATTTCAAATTTATTACCAAAAATTGATAATAACGCAACCAAATATATTTTCAAAAGTAAATCGGAACTTATAATATGTTTACCGATTTGACAATATTCTGTTAGCGAAAGGTAGTTAATTGAATTAAATATTTATGAAATGAAATACAGACATATCCTGAATATAATTTTATCTTTTTAGTTAGTTATACAAAAGAATGAAATTGTTGAAACAACAAGAATATTGTCAGACAATATTCATACATATTAAACAACATTATATACATATTTCTTTTAACTAGTTTCGTATTTTTACATAAATATACAGTCAGCAGGGTAGTATTGCAGATAATTATGTACCTATATTATGCATCAAAACGATTGCGTCTTTGCAGTTATTGCTGCATAATGTTGACGTAAATAATTTAAATGAGCAACGTAAATAAATCTTAGAAGGAAACGCAGATATTTTCAATGTTGTACGTAAGATTAATTAATTAAGGCACATACAGACGAAACGATCGGTTGTACTACTTGTCGTACTACAAATTGAAAATAAAGTCGTAAAGGCAAGTCAGTCACTGTTTTCGGTCTGCATGTAGACTGTCGAACCAACTATGGTTGTACAGGGTGAGTTATTTTGGTTGTCTTTGTAGGCTAAAATAGATAGGCAAAAACTGATGGCGCACTATCGATCTCTTTTTTTGAACTTTAATCACTGGTTACTATTGATTTTTTCTAACACTTATTATTTGGGAGATACGAGGGTAAATCAAAAAATAGTCAATTTTAATAAATGGTCATATCTACGTTATTAGGTTTGGTTATCAAAGAAGTGTTCAAATATCTTTTTATATACATTGAAAGAGGAAGACGATGGCGTACTCAAAGTTTTTTTAAGGTTTTAAAATTTGGAGTTATCATACACGATCAACTTTTTTAAATTGGAACACTCTGTATATTATTGCATCATTTTTAAGCTTTGTTTCAACCGTATTAGAAAATATATAAATAACTTACACTTTTCTCTTGGAATAAGGATAATACAATACAAAGTAATTTATCAAGGAGATTTCTATATTTTTATTTGAACTCCGAGAATGAAACAGCAAAAACAGAAAAAACAGATGTTAAATTAAATGATCAAATTGTAGGCCTCCTTGCCGAATACATAATAGACATCTTTTTTTAACAGCATTGACTGCGTTATGAATGTGGATGTTGGTAATTTGTCGAATTGAAGTTTCAAAATTATCCCTCAGTTCACGTAACGTGTTCATTGTTCCTTTATATATTATTATCCTTTAGGTACCCCCAAAAAAATAAATCTATAACAGACAAATCAGGCGATCTTGTAGGCCAAGGTATTGGTCCTCGTGTTCCCAGCCATTGATTTGGAAAGGTACCATTAAAAATACTCTTAAGGAGCTCGCACATTGAGGCGCGGCGAAGCGAAGAAAAGAGAAGCGAATTTATTACGCCAGAGAAAAACGCACGTTGTCAAGTTGGTGTCCGCACACTGATGCGCCGCGCGGAGAAGCGGAGCGAAGAGCCGTCGCGAGGAAAGTTTTCAGAGCAACCAGTCGAAGTATCTCGGAAGTGATCGAGAGTGCGCCATCAGTTTTTGCCTATCTATTCTAGATTCTAAGATATCCTACAAAGAGCCAAAATAACTCACCCTGTACAACAAACTAACTAAAAATTCCTAAATGAGTAACAAATTTAGCATCGTACCTCCCCCTCAAGCTATCCTCAATCAAATGGTTGTGGCGAAAACTACATATAAACTATTACAAATCTACTGCGACGTAAAACACTCTACGATAACTAGGATATGTATTGGTCTGTACGACAATTTAGGAGTGCACGTATGTGTTGTGAAAAATATATTAAAGTGTTATTTGGTTGAAAAATTAAAGGCCACATTGGTACAAATGGTTGGTACAAACAAGCAATTTTAATCGAAGTGTACAAGCAGAAAATATCATAAGAAAATCTGAAGATTCAAGTTAAGAAACAACAACAACATTATATATAAGGAGACAAAACAATTAGAAAAATTAAAACCCAAATATTGACTGATGATGCAAAAAGAAGACAAATAGTGTGAACTTGGAACAATAAATCTCATTTTATATTTGGCAAATAATTTGTGAAGTAATCTGTGAATTTGTACATGAATTTATGCATGATTAAATTGATGATATGTAGATACATTTTATGCATCAACAATTAGTTCAAGAATTAGAACAGGAATTACCTAAGTATAAAACGCGTTTAATATGAAAACGTGAACACAGATCCAAATCTTACGACGTCATACACGACGGAAATCAACATGTGCTGAATAGAAATAGAAGGATGCTAAGAAGAATGGAGTGTATAGAATAACGAGAAAGGAATACTATATATTTGTAAAATTTTTGCGCACAAATTAACCACTATTTCGAAACTTCACTGTCGCATTCCAAACTTTGAAAGGTAGATTAATCTAAGTAAGAAATGAATAGATAGTACCTCAAAATCTTGTTGTTTTTGCAACAAAGTACTTTCTCAGTATTAATTTAGTCGAAATCTAAACACGAAATTAGACAATGTTAGTAAAATTATATACTAAATAATACTTATAAATAATTTGTCAGATTAGAAGTAGTTCGCTTGATTAACTTAGATGTATCTCCAGTTAATATATATAACATTTACTGGCTTGGTAAATACCTTTGAGAAGTCATCGGTGAATGGATCGTCCCAACCACAGCTACTCCCTGAACTGCCGCGTCTATTAGAATCCCAAGAATTCCTACGCGTGTCAAGAGAGTCGGTCGAAAATTTTCTAATATTCCTTTGGTTGCTATTAAACAGCTGCTGGTTACTACTGTCCCTGCGCAATGAGTTCGTCGATCCACCGAGAGAATCTCTTCGGGCATTCCAAGGAGGGAAGCATAGATCTCGTTTCAGAGATCCAGTAGAAGAGCCGATTTCACTTTTTCGCAATGTCGACGGAAAATTACTTGGGTGCTCCATATCCTTTCTCCCCGTAGAATACGGAAGTCCTAGCGACTCTCGTCGCCTATATAGCACATATGTATATAGTATGCAATTGGTTGATTTATTGAAGTAATTAAAAATGAGAAAAGTAATCCAACAAATACAGTTTGCGTAATGGAATTATGTTTGAAATGTTCGTATTCTGATTTATAGCAACAGCTCACATATCTTAAGAGAAATTAATACGGAGACTAACAATATTTATGTAAATTATATGACATAACTACGCATTACAATTTAATTATTGTACGTTTGTTTTATATTAACATGAACTCAGTATTTACGACTTTCTAGAGCAGGAATTCCTAGTATTCCTTGATAGTTTTATAAAATTCGTGTATTTTCTCAATGCGATTTGAAAGTATTCGATTTCAATTGATAATAGATATTTCTAACCGTTGCATAACATGCCAGGTTGCGTTTGTCTTTATCATTAGGAACATTTGCAATTCCATCTCTTTTGTTTCAAATATACAAATGACAAACTGTATAAACAACTTCCATTGATACGAAAGCTGGAACCTATAATAATCGAATAAGGAATACGCTACAGGATAACATAATACCTGAATTGAATTTATAAAGTTCTAACAAATATTGTAACCGCTAGAAAATATAAAATACGTCTGTCTGTGTAAAATTCCGATAGAATTATCGACAAACTTACGAGTTGCCGCAGATTATATGTTCATGTTAGTAAAATTTACTATAAATTTAAGTGAAAGAGAAAGCTTCACCAGCTTCGTATAACGTCAACATCAAAATTATTTTCAGTTTCTATTGCATGTAAGAATATACTCAGTAGATCTATTTGATTCCTTGTAGTTTAGTACAGTTCTGATGAAGATTGCTTCATCCCAACTTGCATTGCTTCAAGTCCTATGAAAATTCAATTTATTTATTGAATGAATTGATTTTTTTAATACTTTCGTTTCCGACAATTTAGACCAAGATTGTATTATGAAATGTTCCATTTGTTTAAAATTATTAGTTTTTATTATAACAGCAGTGTAAAATGACAGAAGCTTTGTCACAATGATAAACGCATTTGACAAGCTTATTGTGACTAAAAAATTAATTCATTTCCTTGAGCTGTCATACAAATTCCATTGATCGACTTGTTGTTAAAATGTTGAAATTGTGTAAAAATTGTGTTTGTAGAAATAAATATTGTACCATAAACGTGTTAAAATGCTATTTTATTGTGCTCATATATTGCTTCATTCGTTAACACTCGTGTCGTAAACTCTTTACTCGCAAAATAAAATCGCACTTTTAACACTTGTATAGTAAATAGCTATTTTGTTTGTTGAAATTAAAACAATATTTGGAAAACTCAATCGAAGCAATTTTCTGAAAAACATATGTCCTTAGGACGCTTATTGACGGATAGTTTGTCAAAAGTCGAAGGCCGCAGATCTGCAGATTTTCAGTTAAGATTCTCATTAGCATTTATTATCATCAAGATTATTTTTAAATTTTACTAAACCCACGCGTTTATTTATCTAATGCCCGTTTTACATTTGGCAATTAATAACAAAACTTAATATTAATGTTTAAACTTATTGCATTCGCAAATCATTCATTTTATGACAGGTGTCATGTGTGAGTAGCGCAATGGCTTGGTATTGAAATAAAAGACACAAAAGTTACTACATGTTAATCAGAAAATTTATAATTTTTGGAGCTTGTTCTACTCTCTGAATGTTTTCATAAATTACTTCATGTATATTAAAGTAACATAAATTTCTGTATTACACACATCAACAATTAATTCATGTTCTAGATACACGAATTAATTCGTAAGTGTAAAACGAGCTTAAGTATGCATACTTCATTCTCAGATAACGTCTGAGGTTGTTTTTGGAATTCTCCACAATGTTCTCACTAACGTCATATTTACAGGACAATTCAGCAGATGTTTTTTCTTAAAACATTTTTAGCTTCGATTACTTAATTCTTCAATAATATAAGTAACAAAACGTGTGTAAATTTCTTTGTTTCGACGTAAGACAATATTTTAAATGTAATTTATACGAGACAATCAAAAATTATCGACGACGAGATTTAAGAAAACTGACGAAATTCTGTAGTTTGATATATACGTGTATAGTGATAATAACAGCCTGATGTTACAATTAACTTGATCGTGTGCAGTGCATTACAGTTCCGGGTCTGCAGTCCGAATGGTCAGACCTAGGAGTGTCGGCAAACTGTGCATGAACAGGTACACTTAATTAGATAGTATACAAAATCAATTCACTTTCACAGTCAATTCTTAATAACTATATAAAAAAGGTACACACAAAATGTTTTGATTAAAATAATTTAATTGTTATTAAAATGCAATTTTTTCAAACGGTTTGTACCCTTTGAAACAAAAATGACTGTATTGTATCGCTATTATCGATATTTTTCATTAAATTTGCTTCTTCTCTTTTTTCCCAAAACAAAAATGCATTTTTGAGCATTTTAATACATATGCTGTAGTTGAATGTCCTAGCATTTAGATCCCAAAGTCAATGTCCAGTATATGTGATGTATGCAATAAGTCCGATAGAAGAAATCTATTTACGAAAAATTAAAAAAAATTGGTAGGACAGGTAGAATATTACAAAATTATACCTGTAACTAAACGAAACATTAGTGCAACATATAGTCATTCCAAATTCTAAAAAGGTAGCCTAAATTTGAAAACAGCCAGTTATTTTTTTTTTAGAACTTTTAACTGTTAGAATACATCTATTACGCATTAAAATAGTCGAGGAAAGAAAATGGTCCCTGGTTAGGCCAGCAAACTTTTTCTTTCGTGAACATCGACCGGGTTCAATTATTAGCTTATAACACACTGTGATATTTATCAACTACAAATGGGCATAGAATAGTGAACAGTTCAACGATTGACAATCTTCAAAAATTCTTCTTCTTCAGAAAGTAGCTACATTTTTAATGTTATTCGAAATCAGTATTAACACTATATCAACTAAATTTATAACAAAGACAGTATTGGTTTTATTGGACGCATTGTTAAACACGACGATAAAAAAGCTTAAAGTGAAAAGTATTTTCAGATCGCAAACAAGAAAGATGGCGTTCCATGAAAATGTAATGCATGGAAAGAAAATTAGTTTCAAATTTATGTTGACAATGAGAGCTGTTAAACTATGCAGGAATAATTTAATAATATCGGCAAGATTTTGGGAAAATCGAATAACGAAGAAAATGTCCAGTTTATAAATTGTCATCGCATGCATCGTTACTGCTGTTCATGGGCAGAAGAATGTGAAATCGCTGCAACTTCCCATCGCACAAATGCCAAAGAAAGCTCAAGAATCAAGCAGTAAGTGCATTAGAAGATTCCTGAAAGATTGTGCGTGGAAATGTACCAGCATCAAAAGGATAAATGACGTCCTTTGCAGGTTATTATTATTAAATTATTGATTCTGATTTCTTTCGCGAATAATACTAGCGATTACGATTATGATAGCAATTATTAAATTGTATGTTAATAAAAGTTCCTTATGACTGTAATAGTCGTTAATTATAGTATTCCAATCCTTTTCTTTCTCAGCCTTCACATGTTAAGTCTGATCAAATCTTTAATTTTATTTAGTAGTATTTTTAAAAGCACTTTTACCAAATTTTGACTATATTTTGAGATATTAATTATAACCAGCCTTGAAATTTCCTAACCACTAAATTCCGTGCACATAAAATAAACTTTATGAACCTAAACAATGACTTCAAAAATCCCCTATAATCAATATGTTCACTTTTTGACCATGCTTTTTGGCATTTTGGAGCACTGTGCGAACCCGACGTAGGAAATGAGGAAATTCCCGTAACTACAAGAAGTTCGCTTAAAAACCTCGAAGAAGTTACTGAGAGGGAAGAGTGCTAAAGGGATCAGAAAAGAATGAGTATAATTCCGAGTCCAGTTTTAACTATATTAGAACGAAACGTTATCCTTAAATAAAATTAGGTGAACGAATGTCAAGGTTTATATACGAGCTACAATTGTAATTTGGAATGAGATTTTGTTTTGTATATAAATTTATAATTGTATTAATTTGTAAAGCAAAACATAGATACTGTATTGATTTGTACATTTATACATTGAATCTACGTAATAGATTTATTTTATGGAATATCGAGAAGTATCTAATAAAAATATTGGTCAGAATCAAGCTAAAAATAGACGGTGGAAAATATCTAACTTGCAACTATTAAACCGAGAACTCTCTATTGCATATAACAACAGTAAGCTCTACATATTGTAATACATACTCCAACTAATGAAAATAGATATTTTAAAAGTTCTATACTCTCTATAGAATTCAATATTTCACTTATATTAATAACATTCAAATGTCGAAAACAAAATTAAATAGCAAATTTGTATCTCCTAAACTATCTTCAAATAAATAATCACGTTATAATAAATTGAACTGAAGAATGAAAATACGTAAAATATGTATGATGGTCGATTTAAAATAACTTCTAAAATAAATTAATGGAAAAAAAATACAACAGTCATTACAAACCGCGCTTACTAGTTGTATTATAATTAAGTTGTACGTATTTTATCAAAATAAATATTTCTTGTGTTTTGATAAGTGAAAGTAGGTTCCTTCTATTTCATTGAATTGCATCAACAAATCAACCAAAGATACTGAAACTTACCTATAGTAATTACTTTGCATGTTTAGAGCAGGCATTGATTCTCTACGCGGGCCAACACCACTTGTTGGATAAACATTAAAGACGGATTTGGAATTTGTATTTCCAAGTGAACTACGTCTTCCAACGACATTGTGCAAGTTACCTACAGAACCTCGTTTCAATCCGTTGTTGCCGTGAACGTCGCATTTAATATTACGTTTCTGTTCTACTTGAACAATCTCTGGTGATCTCCTGTCAAGTTTACAATCCTCAAAAAGAGCTTCAAGCCGTTTTATGGCAGCCGCATGATTGATAGCCGTACCCATTGGCTTCTTTATTGATGTCAATATATCGCAATGCTATTCACAATGTAATATAATACATACGTAGAGATATCGTTTCAATGTCAGCTGCAAGTTGAATGTATCGCTGCAAAAAGAATGGAATATATCGTTCTACTTTTAACAATAATTGGTTTTTAGTAATGAATGTGCACAATCACTTTAATATAAGCAATTTTTTTTCAAAGTCCTATATCGGAAAATAAAAACAAGATAAAGTTTTACTAGTTATTATATTTAGAGTTTACTTCCGATATATTGCTTAATTTTTATCATAAATAATACAACATTTTATAAGTTACTTTAATATGAAAGAAACTGTACGTGTAATTACTACTTTCTAATTGATTTAAAATATATCCCTTTTATTTTCATAATCACGCAAATACTCCCTTTTAGAAACATATGCAATATAAAAATGTTAAATTAACTTACGAATGAAAATAGTGAATTCCTTAGTTATCACATTATTCACAAAACATATTAAACTGTAATCGGGAAAGATTTCACCAAACACCTAAACAGGCAAGTTATAATAGAATTCAAGTAAAGTGAGTTTAGAAACACCTTCAATTGTTATAAAAAATACTCGTAAAATTCCGCGCACGTTCTGCAAGTACGTATGGTTTAGTGCGTAACGGACTAACTATGATTCAATTACAGTATTATTATTATTACTGCTATAAATATGTATATGTATATGGCGGTCGGTCAGGTGTACACGTATATACCACAACGAACTGCATCAATATACAGAAAATCGTTTATCACAAGGAAATTTTGACAGTCTACTATCAGGGATTCTATCTACTGCAGCAAAGTATATTCACCTCCAGTTCTTCTGGTTATATCAGAACTCAACATTGTAATATTTTAAATGGGATATTCTGTAAATTTTTGATACTTCCGAAACTTCCTTCTCAGTTGAAATTTATGTAGGACTTCCAATGACTAAATTCGTTATTTTCCGTTAAACGAAAACTCTTATTTCTGTCCTATTATTATTCAGTGCTAAAAACAAGATCGCTTTTTCAATTATTCAATTATTTTCTTATATGCTGATAAATGTGTTTATTTAAAAAGTTAGCCTATTAATGAAATTAATATAATTAAATAATTTTGTATATAGAATTAATAAAAATCAAATTTTGTACATGAATAGCTGATGTAAACTTATAAAGGCCAAAACAGGTGCAAAAAATATCTTGGTATAAAAATGATTTTTCTGAGCAGCGTAATTGTATAATTTCTGCCGACAACTCCCACCTAAGTTTGCAGGATTTTTATGCATGCCTCCAAAATTATAACAGACATTACGTTTTTAATAGAATTTGCAGCATATTACATAATCCGAAGGATGACATAAACTGCCTTCGGAAAAAGTAAATACATACGTCTGTATGAGTTTCTGAACATCCTATGACTTACTTTTTAATAATTCATTTATTATTGCCCTCAAAATTCAGGAATGTAGAGCAGATAGACTGTGGAAGAAGCCTTATTTCACTTGTAGAGGATAGATTAATACGAAGAATTTGTTTGCCCGATAAAACTTAAAACTGCTACTCAAATAAAAAGAATACATGAGAGCAATTTGGTTGGAAAATTTGAGAACTGCTCGGACAAAGATCAGTCATTTGGGTTTGCTCGTTTGAATGCAAGAAAAGAAACTGTTTTTAAAGAAGCAAATCAAGAATCTTTAGGCCGAGCAATAATAACGAGATATAAAAAAGGAGCTGATGAGAATATTCACTATTCTTGCAAGCGGTTTGCCCTTGAAGTTTTGTTTTCGAACGACCCTATCACTTTCTTCTGGAACACAGTGGATGATATCCTGTATTTTCTAAGTTTTTTTTGACCTCTGGTACTGCCCTGAATGAGCTATATGAATGTTCCTCTGGATATTTTCTTTAGTTTGTCAGATTTATAACTATTAAAGGAATGAAGATTCGACATAATGTAATTCTTTTGATAGATTGCTGGATTCAGATATATTGACATTTTGATGGATAAAATAATTGACAATGATGTTTGTATAACGAAAATGCGGATACATATTTCTCAAGAAAGAATGTGCGTGAAACAAGATAGTGCAGTACTGCATTTTGTTGTTGATATATAGAAATACTTCGATGAGATTTTTCCACATTGTTGGAATGATCAGTGGTGGTGTCGAATGGCCCCTAAGATCCGCCGATATCACGCCTTTTAACTACACTGTACGTGGTCACTTAAATGAAAACGTTAACAAACATAGTCTCTGCCATAGTATACGGCTTCCAAAAAACCAGTATCGGGCTATCAGAGAGAAATTTGTAGCCTGAAAGTATAAGATTTGTGGACAATTTTTGCCATCGGCTTGGTGCATGTCAACAGATGGTCTACCCACTTTTTGACAGTTGTTAGTATCACTAAAGTAGTGCAAAACTGATTGTGAGTGTCGTGGGAGATATTAATATTTTGTTATTTAATGTCGGTATCTGGTCAATAAGACAAATTAATAAAACAATGTATAAAAATATACTCCTAATTAATTTGATATCCGACCAATTATTTTTCTAAAAAATTGATTTCAGTTTTTGACAAGTTCCTGCTTTAGCTAAAAACATACATGCTGATTCACCAGTAAATTCTTCCGAAATAGACGTAGTCCTTCATTTGTTTCTCTTGTCATTTTTGTAACGACAAGCCAGTGACTCAGACTAACAAGTTGACGTTTTGCGATAAAGGGTACTGAATGCATTATGTGGTCGTTGTTTGTTAAGGTTTATTGTGTGATATGTTTAAAAGCAAGAGTGCTGTGCAAAAAAAACCATATCGATGGGGGATTATTTTATCTATATTTTTTGGGTCGTTTTTAACTTAGGATTACGAATAGTCCATGAGATTCTGTGTCAGTAAAATTTCTCTAATTGCTATCATATACGAAAATTACTAAATTAAATTATGTGATTATCTTTTCAAGAATCTAACACTTAATAATATCTAGCGAATTTAGTGTGTTGATGAATCAAATAACTTTATAACATGGTAAGTGTATGCGATTCGGAATTTGATCTATGGAATCTCCTGCTTGTTCAGAACATTTATATTACTTACGACCTCATGCAGAAGTGGGACGGCTTCTAATGTTTCGAAATACTGCAGAGCAGTTTTGTAGAGCTCTTTGGGATAAACCCATTGGTACCATTTTTTACTTTTTACTTCTCTATTGTTTAAATTCAATCAAGCAGTATATTTGTACTGCAGCCGGTTTTGTGCAGATAATTCTGGGCCAATTCTGCTATGCAGTTCTGAATTCGGAAACCGGAATCGGGTATTCAACTCTGAAACAGAAATTGGATACCCGGCTGTGGAGCCCGAAATAAGTAGGATTGAGTATAGTTCTACTTTGTAGTTTTCGGCGGTCGCAAATCAATTCTATAAAGTCAGCGGATTATTACTTCTTCCTGCGCATCTCATATTCGACAGGAAAGACGCGGTCGGTCTCCGGCGACGGCCGGTATTTGACCCGTGAGTCCGGAATTATATGAGGATCTCCGTGTCGTATTTATGTTAGAGCAGCGTCTTTTGGGTTGAATGTTCTGCGGATACAGGGAGGGGTGATAAAATGCTGATTATAGGTAAAGTAGTTTTAAACTAGATATAGAATAAAAAAGGGGAGTCCGCCTGTGGACAGGTTCAAGGGAAGTTGAGAGTGGTGAATAATAAAGATTTGGTATTACAGAATTGTGTTGTGTTTCCTTTGATTAGTCTACCTTTAGGATAGGAAGACGCTACAAGGTAGGTACACTTTTATTATTATTATTTTTATACTTATAATTAATAAGTGGTACCTGCTAAGAGAGTACTCCCTCTGAGCAAACCCCCCCCCCCCCCCCCGTCACGATTAGGCCGTGACATTTTTGGTGGAGGCCCGTTTTGACGATCTTTTGGTGAATTATTTTTATTAACGAAATAATTAGTGTACAATAAGATAATTTATTAAAATAAATTATTTTAATTTTGCTTATATTATATGTTTTTATGCGAGGTGAGTTTATGCGAAGTATATTTTTTTTTTGAAGTAATTTAGAATTAACTGAAGAATAATATTTTCATTAAAATATACATATATTGTGCGAGGTTGTTAGTTTTCAGTTGAGGTATTTCTCTTTTTACGAATATCATAATTAGCGGTTAATTAAATGTAATCTTATAATTTAATAAATAAAAATGGTGTAATGGTTTTAGATTAAAACTTAAATTAGAGAATAAGATATTTGGTATATTTAATAGTAAAGGATGTTCAATAAGAAAACAAAAAATTATAATTTAAGGTCAGTAAAAAGTAGCGATGAAGCGGAATATGATGTTGAAATTAATTTAGATGAAAGTGCATTTCATAGAAGTAGTCGTACAGCGCGCACACCTCCTCCACGCCCACCACAATCTTTACAAACTGTTTTTCCTAAAGTTACATCTATAGAATCCACTTCAACCCCTACAGTAATGTTAGGAGCAATACCAAAAAGGCCAGTCGTGTCCCAAACAAATTTAACTATCGTAACAACCACATCTGCACTATCAAGTGCACCTATTTGTAGTACTATCCCTAGTTACGAAACAATAGATATTTTTCAAAGACCAAAAACTGCAATTTCGCAACCACAAAAAACAAACTCGTAGGAATTCCCCAATTCTTCCACCTGAAATTCCATTCGACAATGACTCATCCAACATGTTTGGTACCGCAGATATAAATAAAGATAAGGAATTCTTCTTTGATAGGGTACAAAATACAATTAATAGGACACCCTTAACATCAAGGAGGGGAGTATCATTACAATTAAACCCACATGGTACACACCAACCGATAGCTCCTAATAATAGTATTGCTTCAATTTTGGAGAATAAGAATCCTTTAATTCCAAAATTTATAGCTCCTAACTCATTTGATCCCTTGGTTGATAATCCAGTCGTCTTCCTTAAGGAATACAAACGCGTTTCAAATGCAAATGGCTGGGATCCGTATTTACAATTATGTTACTTCTCTAATTATTTAAAAGGTAGTGCAGCCACATGGTTCCGTTCTTTTGCTAAAAGACACCCAAATGCGGACTGGCAGGAAACGTTAAAACAATTTAAAATTAAATTCATCGGTCCGAGCTATGAACAAGACGCTGAATTCCGATTAGCTTCTAAGCGGCAATTAAGCGATCAAGGTATTATAGACTATTTCTATGAGCTAGTAGAATTGTGTGATGAAGTGAATCCGGATATGCCAGAGCAAACAGTAATGCGAAGAATTATAGCAGGGCTTTTACCGTACTATCGACATATGATTACCATTAGCAGACCGAAATCTCTACAAGAGTTAGATGAGCTCATCGCATCTATCGCTGAATCAGAGAGAGGAGGAATCAGCCACATACAGGCAGTTCAAGAACCACTCCATAAGAACGCCCAGATGGTTGAGAATAACAGGGATCGAAACACCGTAGAATCTATAACATCGGAAATAACAACGCTGGTATTAGACAAAATCCGTAAAGAATTGCAACACCTTCCGAAGACGACAAATACTGCAAATCAAGGTAATAATCGACAGAACGGTCACTCTCCATCAAGGAATATAGTCCGGCAGACAAGAACAACAGATGGCCGACCGATTTGCTATTCTTGTGGGCGACCAGGTCATACAGCAGTGAATTGTTTTGGAAGACAAAGTGGAAGACATAATGGAAATACAAGATCTGATCAGCAGGGGAATAACAATTCACAAAGTTCGGAAAACGTCAGAGGGCAGAACTACTGGAGGTCATAAGCCCTGCCCTAATGTTTAATCCTCAAATAAAGACCTCACGTAATCCAAAAAGTATTCTTATAATTGCAGGACAAGTAGATAATGTAAATATAGATATAGTATTAGACACTGGATCGTGTCACAATTTAATAGATAAAAAATATATAACCACCTATGATGAACGATGTAACTTACCAACGTTATTAACGGTGGGTAACAACATTGTTAACTCGATAGGGATTGCAAATGTAGAAGTAAAGCTAAATTCAAAATTGTTTAAAATACAAACGTTAGTTGTAGAAGGTTTACCGGTTCCACTAATTTTAGGTTACAATTTTATTAAAAACCATAAAATGATTTTAGATTTTAATAATAATTCAGTAAGTTTTCCAAGTATTAATAGTAAAATTAACTTAGGTCAGAATCTGCTTAGCTTTCAAAATTTCTTAGATACGATGAAAGACAGTGAACTTACGCAAACTGATAACATTGCAGAACTAGATGACAGCCTCTTTAACCTTGAAGGTTCATTCTCTCTCGCTCATTGTATTTCAGCTGATCTACGAATGAGTGCAGGGATTGCTAAAGAATTCAGATGTAAATTTAAGAATATACGCGCGTTACGTAAGCAAAGGCGGGTACCTGGACGTTTTATATATTTAAAGGTGGAGAACAAATTTATATACTATTTAGTAACCAAAAAACATTACTACAATAAACCAACGTTACAAAATCTTTTTTCGGCGTTAATTAAAGTTAAACGGCACATGCTTTCACAAAAAATGTATCATTTAGCGATACCTAAATTGGGGTGTGGACTAGATAAATTAGATTGGAGAATTGTACGTCAAATGATTTATTACATTTTTAATAATTGTGAGATTAATGTTGTAATTTGTTATAATAAACCTAAAACCCTGACTTGCATAGCCCCAACACTAGACGAAAATAGTACTACAACATGGGATTTATTACCTTCAAACGACGTCATTGAACAAAGTGATATAATAAAAATTAGACTTGTTGAGGATTCTATTTTTGACCGCGATTGTATTCAGAAATACAAGATAAAATTAGACGGTAATTTTTGTACTAATCCCAACGAAAATTATAATATAATGTTACCCAGATATAGTCTTCTTAGACAAAATAAGTTGGAACTAATAGATAATGTAGATTTATTACATGAAGGTATTTTAACTATAGTATGTTACAATAGGCTACCTATTAAATTATTTAAGAATACAGTTATAGGTTATATTAAATGTAATCCTATTCTTAGCTTAAAATTAAAAGTCGCTTTGGAGGAGGGGGAGGACGTTGCATATGATATAGTATCTCCTCAACTATTAACGTGTAACAACACTGAATTGTTTTATTTAGATAATAACCTCACAGATTTTCAACAGAAGAAAATGCTAGATTTGTTAAATAATAATAAAGACTTAATGGCATGGAGTAGTGACAGATTAGGATTCACGAAATTAGCGGCACACGAAATAGATACTGGGGACGCCTCTCCTATTCGTAGTAGACCTTATAGAGTATCCCAAAAAGAAAGGGACATAATTAACGAGCAAATTGAGGAAATGTTAAGGTTAGGGGTAATAAGGCCATCTGATAGCGAATGGTGTTCCCCCGTAGTATTAGTTAAAAAACCAAATGGTACATTTCGATTTTGCGTGGACTATCGTAAGTTAAATAGTGTTACAAAAAAGTCCTCTTACCCTTTACCATTAATTGATGACATATTAAGTTGTTTAAGTGGGAATAGATATTTTACAACCTTAGATTTAAACTCTGGATACTGGCAATGTCCGATTAAAGAAAGCGATAAACATAAATCGGCGTTTATAGTAAACGATGGTTTATACGAGTTTAATAGAATGAGTTTTGGTCTGTGTGGTGCCCCTGGTACATTTCAAAGATTAGTAGATAACGTATTTAAACATCTTAAATGGAAACAGGTAGTTATCTATTTAGATGATGTTATAGTTATTAGTAAAACATTTGAGGAACATTTAATTCGACTACAAAATGTATTTGACTGTATACGAACAGCGGGACTAACATTACAACCTACCAAATGTCACTTCGGTTTAAAAGAAGCAAAAATTTTAGGTTTTGAAGTATCGAGTAAAGGTATTCTACCGAATCGCGACAAGGTAGTAGCAGTATCTAATTTTCCTACTCCGCGACGTTTAAAGGAGGTACAAAGGTTCCTAGGTATGGCTAATTATTACCGAAGATTTATTAAGAATTATTCTGTTCTAGCTAAACCGTTATATGATTTATTAGGAAATGAAGGGAAATTTAAGTGGGAAGACGCACAAAGGTCAGCATTTGACGGGATAAAAGAAAAACTTGTGACTGCTCCCGTTTTAATCCATTTTAATCCGGTTAGGAAGACTGAACTTAGAGTTGATGCTAGTGGGTCAGGTCTAGGCGCCATTTTGCTTCAACAAAACGAAATTACAGGTTACTTCCATCCAGTATCCTATATATCACGTACGCTAACCCCTAACGAACGGAAATACCCAATAACAGAACTAGAATGCTTGAGTGTTGTCTGGTCTGTTGAATATTTTAGGTCTTTTCTATGGGGATTAGGAAACTTTACCATTGTAACAGATCACCACTCACTATGTTGGTTAAAATCTATTAAAAATCCGTATGGTAGGCTAGCGCGATGGGCACTTAAGTTGATGGAATATAATTATTCCATTTGTCATAAAAAGGGGGCGGCACATCAAGATGCAGATGCATTATCTAGATATCCCTGTAAGATAGGGACCGTGGAAGAAGAATACCAAGCTACCTCTGTACCTACCTTTATCGCAACAGATTTAGACATTATTAATATGCAACAACAGGACCGGAAAATTGTAGACTTGATTAATGTAATTAGGGATCCGGATTCAGGTACTCCTGCTTTACGACGGTCCGCGAAAAACTTCGATATCATTAATGATATTTTATATAAACGGAGCAAAGATACAAATTCTAATCTATTGGTAATTCCTCGTCAGTTGATCGTAGAAATTCTTTATTCTTATCATAACGAACCGTTAAGCGGACATTTAGGGTTTACTAAAACAATTAATAAAATTAAGAAACGTTATTTTTGGCACGGTATGATTAGGGATATTAAAAAATATATTAGGGGTTGTCAAGACTGTCAAGCTAGAAAAGGACCGACCAATGTAAAACCCGCCGGGTTTCTACATCCGATTCCCGTAGGAACACCATTTGAAATGATAGGAATCGATCTATTAGGACCCTTTCGTAGATCTAGTAGCGGTAAAACATTTATTGTAGTAGCAACAGATTATGCTACTCGGTGGGCAGAAGCTAAAGCGCTTTCCAATGGTAAGGCTGAAGGTGTAGCAAAATTTCTACTAGAACAGATTATCTGTCGACATGGTGCTCCAAAGAAGATATTAAGTGACCGAGGAGCTGTCTTCCAATCTCAAATCGTAACCGAACTGTTGCGCTTAATGGGTACTGCGAGTACCTTTACCACAAGTTACAAACCATCTACCAATGGATTAACTGAACGGTTGAATAAAACTATTGCTGATATGCTGAGTAAGTACACTAGCACCGCTCAGTCAGATTGGGATCATTGTTTACCTCATATTATTTTTGCCTACAATACAGCCGTACAAGAGAGTACAAGGTATGCCCCATTTGAGCTAGTTTATGGTAGAGAAGCTGTACTTCCCACTGATGCACAATTGTCGTTTCTTCCAGTAACTGACTACGCTATTAAGACGAAAGAGAGAATACGAGAAATTCGGGACGAAGCCGTGCGTAATATTCAATTAAGTCAAACTAAAGAAAAGGATCGCTATGACCGAACCCATAGAGAGGTAAACTATAATGTAGGAGATAAAGTAAAAGTACGCACTGTGTTACGCCAGGTAGGTAAAAGCGACAAATTACAACCTAAGTACTTCGGTCCATATAGTATAATAGAGAAAAGGAATGACCTTAATTATGTAATCCAGTCGATTGGCGGAAGGAATCCTAAAACGGATGTTGTACATGTTTCTCGCTTAGCTCCGTATTACGATCAATTAGTAATTAATTAACTTATTCTTTTCAGATGATTGCTATTGTGTTGACTACTCTCCTATTTCTAACTGCAGTCAGTGCCGGAAAAGTCACCGATCATTCTCCTGTTACTCTTCAATCCTTGGACCACTCGGCCGGTCTCTTATATGAGAATTTGGGCAAATTATATTTGTCAAGTAATTATTGGAAGATTATCACTTATATCAACCTTACGGAGTATTTTGCGAAATTTGAACAACTTAGTAATTATACGGTAGATACAGAAGAAATTTGTAATAAGGATAATGAGTTACAAATTTTATGTTCGCAATTCCTATCCAGAACTAAAGTAGTTTTACATAAAGTATCGATTATGAAGGATATGATTCCCACTCTATTAGGTCATAAAAGAGTTAAACGTGGATATTTTAATTTCATAGGGGATATTTCTAAAACATTATTTGGCACATTGACTGAAGATGATGCGGCGCATTATGAATCTTCGATTGACAGCTTGGATAAAAAAACCAACGCAATAGCAGATCTTGTTCACAAACAAACATCGGTAGTTAAATCTGCCTTAGAGACTATGAATTCCACCGTAGGACACTTAGAATATAACGAGAAACTATTAGCGGACCAATTTCGGCAATTAAAGGTGAAAGTAATTCACACTCTTAGCTCACTGAAAACCTTTACCACTTTAGAAAAGGAATTATATAACCATCTCTCTCTACTAACACTTCTAATTAGTCAGTACGAGTTAGAGACCCAAAATTTAATTAGTGTAATTTTAAACGCAAGAAAGGGCATTCTACACCCTCTCTTAATTTCTCCTTTAGCGATATTAGGTGAATTATCAAGAATAACACCACATATCCCTGAAGGCTTACAATTCCCTATTAAGGTTCAATCGGGTTCCGAAAATATTCTACTTAACATTATTCGACCTACATTTTATTTTCAAAAGAATAGACTAGTTTGTATTGTAAATATTCCTTTAGTTAGCGTAAATTCGTATCAATTATATAAGCTCACCCCCATACCTATTCACGTAAATCACAACAAATTTATTGTATTAAAAATTAAATACTTATTCTTAGGGGTTAATGAATTTAGAACCAATTATATACGGTTACAACAAGATGATATTAATACGCTAACGCATCTGAATAACCAAGAATTTATTTACGAAAATCAACAGCAAATTATATCTATTAGAGAGGAGTGCTGCGAAATTTTATTGATGCGAGCGTCAAGCGAAAATTTGCCTCATCAATGTAATAGATATATTACTTTGATAAATGCAACAAAATTTGAAAAACTTTCACAACCTAACGGTTGGTTATTTATAGCTCCCTTTAAGGAAAGGATAACAATCAGTTGCAATGGTTCAAATGTTGTTGCAGAAGAGACAATTACTGGTTCGGGCACAATTCTCTTGGAACCTAATTGCCAATTATTATCATCGTCTAGTCTTATAACTTCTAAAATTAGTTATAATAGTAGTCTAGTAGTAAACAATTTTAGTCCAAAACTACAACTCTTTAATTCAACCTTGGGACCGAGACACGATGTGAAACCAATTTTATTTGATCTCCCTGCTATAAAGCTAAAACTACTTAACCAAAGTAGATTCCCGGTAGTAGATGGTCAGCTGGACAAAGTTCTAAAAGACCTCGAAGCTATTCAGAAGACCCACGAATTTAAAACGACTTCTTCCATACATAACTACATACTTTATAGTATAGTTACAATAATCCTTACGGTGGCTATTGTAATTGTTGTTATCAGGAGGTGTAACAACCTAAATTGTGGACGACAGGTAGTTAATTCTGATATAAAACTACAGGCCTTTGAATCCGGAATAGTTGTACTACCGGATGGTAGAAAGTGTAAAATAAATCTGAGGTCTAGTCAAGATGACAATTAGTAATTTTTTATATATAAGCACATGTAGTATTGTGTTGTATGTCATTGAATTGTAATACATAATAGTAGGAGTATAATAATAGCTTTTGACGTTAGATAAGGATATCTGCACATATAAATAGTACTATAAAGTACATACCTATTATATATATATGTAGGTATAAATATTGTATACCCGTAGTAAGTAGTACTGGAAGAGTCAGCACCTTTTGTACAGGCTGCGTAGTTAAGAGGAACAGTTTGATAACAATATGACCTACACCTCGGCGGCGGTAAATAAACAACCGTCAGCAAGGACGTTTCGTGGCAACTTATAAGCCAGCACATTTCTAGGGATTATTTTAATAGCTTTGTACACTTGGTATTTATTTATAGTAGGTAGATAAGTAGCTCAATTAGGCCTAAATATTATGTTGCTGTCAATGATTCTGCGAAATTTATTTTGTTTCATGAATCACGGTCGGAAAGGTACCCCTCCAAACCTAAGGACTGCCAAATGGTGAAGAATCGGACCAACTCTCTAATCAAATCTACCTGGATCGAGTAGGGTAGAATATAGTGGTCCCTTAAGTAGCTAACTATGGAGTATCGTATCGAGTGAGGCTACCTGAATTAAGTAGGGTGGCAAGAAAATCGATAGTACCGTAGTCTTGAAGCCCTGGGTGATGGCCGGCCTAACCAGTATAAGGAGCCGGATTCACCAGGAGTGTAAGGCCAAGGAGTTAAGGAGCAACAACGGCGCCCAGACTAGGATAGAATTTATTAAGACTAGATTCGGAAGTTATATTGTATTAACTAGCCTTAAGAGTAAGACATCAGTGTTGTGGCATGGACGTGTAAAACTTTAAATATGGTGTTAGTTCTAGGTAATTAAGTTTAAATGTAAAGTTAGATTAAGAAGTAGGATGAGTTCTTCTGGAATTGATTTGCGACTAACGGTACTTTACTTTTAGTAATTACGAGTAGTTATTAATCTGGTTTTTGTTTGAATTATCGAATGATCTTAAGATATGCCGGAGGCATATCGATCGAGGGGGGAGAAATGTCGCAAATCAATTCTATAAAGTCAGCGGATTATTACTTCTTCCTGCGCATCTCATATTCGACAGGAAAGACGCGGTCGGTCTCCGGCGACGGCCGGTATTTGACCCGTGAGTCCGGAATTATATGAGGATCTCCGTGTCGTATTTATGTTAGAGCAGCGTCTTTTGGGTTGAATGTTCTGCGGATACAGGGAGGGGTGATAAAATGCTGATTATAGGTAAAGTAGTTTTAAACTAGATATAGAATAAAAAAGGGGAGTCCGCCTGTGGACAGGTTCAAGGAAGTTGAGAGTGGTGAATAATAAAGATTTGGTATTACAGAATTGTGTTGTGTTTCCTTTGATTAGTCTACCTTTAGGATAGGAAGACGCTACAAGGTAGGTACACTTTTATTATTATTATTTTTATACTTATAATTAATAAGTGGTACCTGCTAAGAGAGTACTCCCTCTGAGCAAACCCCCCCCGTCACGATTAGGCCGTGACAATACCAACTTACAGTTGTATAACTACAATGCAACAATATAAGAAAATAGTTATAATAAATTAGTATGCGTATATTAATCAAGCAATTAACTCAACAACATGCTGTATAATGTAATTCGAGTTTAGCAGTTTTATGCTAATTTAACAGATATTTTAGGATTAATATTGAATATAATTACCTTACATTGAATACAGCACATATTTTCAGTTTGGTTGGGCAATTTTATTGCCAATATATTATATATATAATGCAAGCATACTTCGCATTGTACAATTTCTAATTTGTCATAATCGTTGTATTGTCATGACTAAACTATTTGCTGTTTATATGTACATATATGATTTCCTAATATTTCCTCTCAAAATCTATATATGAAGCCTGCGATATTTCTAATAGAAGCATCTAATAAGTACAGAAAACTAAGTAAAACCATTAAATATGCAAAACATTTCTATGAAGTCATCTTTAAAAAATTACGTAATGAGGTCAATTGTTAATGACTATTTCTACGTGCATGACTCAATACAACATAATAGTATTTTTCCATGTATTACATGGCTACAGATAATAAATAGAAAATATTTAGGACACTTTCTTGTTATCGTTTACCTTATTCTGTTACGATTTCAATGTATGAATCTATGCATATACATACTTATTCAAGACAATTTCCCCGTATAGTTTGTTCTTGCCTGTTATGATGGAATTTCTTCAACACACACACGCAAAGAGTATTTGAAAACATTATATTCATAGTAACTTGCTATAAACTCCATATGTGCTCCAAGTTATATTAAAATTTAAACCGTTAGTATAGTTTAATCAGCAGCACACATTTGCGACAACGGAAGGATATTTAGAGCAACTGCTTCTTGGCGGAACAGCAGCATTAAATAAGTATATTACGGTACGGCAAATAAGTCCGACAAACTGTAACTAGATTATCGCTAGTTTTAATTAAATTTGACCAGGTAATATATGTAAGCAGATAAGTCTTTGTTGTATATTTGAAGCAGTGGAACGGAAGGAAAAAATTAACATTGGCAAAACTATTAGAGATTAAATACTGAAATAAATGTGGTAATTTAATAAGCTTCTAATTATTTTTAATATGATTAAAATGTGAAAGGCAGCATAATTTAAAAAATCAGATAAGATCAAAAAAAAATTATATATAGATGAAGTAAAAGTGAAATTAAACCGGACGGATTATTTTACAAATGTTCTAGATCCAAATGAATATACGACTTTCCGGTTGATGTTAGCCTCTAGAGATGTAATTGCCAAAACTATTTTCTAAATAATGCATTAGCAAGTAAAGTTTAATTTGTATTTTTCATGAATAAACCATCCCCTCTAGCAAGTAAAAGAGCAGGACAATGTATTGGCGAAACAATGGAAGTAATAGTTAGAAACAGAAATTTCGACATACAGTAAAGTAATATGAGTAATAATTGCTATTTATAGTATTACTATAACTCATTGGGTAGATCGTGCTTTTAAAGAAGTGTAATATGTTAAATGTTACATGTTAAATTCATGTATTACACCCTGTGGCAATTTTTCGACTGGATCGAACAAATACACTCGAGAATTTCACGGATTGTGTTGTAATAATGTCCAACTACCATATCCGGTTCTTACACGATGGAAAACAACATTGAAAGCAGCTTCCTATTACACTAAATATCATCAGAAAATCAAGTCCGTAGTTTTTAAATTCTATCCAGAACAGTTACAACTATCAACAAAAGTGAGACCAAACTTTAAGGCAATAGAAACATTGTATACGTCAATTTGTGAAGGCGTATCTATAGATCGTCAAGTTATTTAAACGATTATCTTAGAACACGTCATAGCTAATGTTAATATGAAGGCTGTAATTAATTCACAAAGGTTGAATAGAAAATAGAAATGTTTACCTATTTTCTGTGACAAAACGCAAAGTCATTAAGATACAAACTCTAATGTGAAATGAAGAAATATAAAGAATGATTAACATATTTACTATGTACATACATAACACTAAATATCATATCAAGTACATCAATTTACATACTGATAATAAGAAAGTTCTCATGTACACTGAACAGAAAAAAAAAACAAAAATTAACCAAACTGTTTCGTTATTGTTGCAGCTTTGAATAAATTTCTTTATGTATAAAATTACATTTTATTGTCAGTCACATACATATGATAGGTAACCCTTTTTCTAGCATTTTAACTTTAGATAACAGATTGGACAAATACCATACCTTCGTATTGAAATGAGGAGCTAATGAAATTAACCGCCACACCATGGTTTTGTTAAGTAATTACACAATTTCATCGAAAGAGTAAAAAAATAAGTTAAGAGTTAATGGCGATGCAATATATGTAATGTAGTGTTTATAAATAGTATCATTTTGAAACTTAATGTAATTTATTTTGTATTGATGATTAATCTAGTAGATAATCACTAACAGCTGACACATATAGAGAAATCAATTACAAATCATAAAGAAGGTTTTCCAGTTCTCCAGTTTCTTTATATTACACAAATAAGTAAAGGTTGTGTATGTACCAAATAGGAACGATTATTTCTAGAAAGCTTTGGATAAAACGCTAATTCTGTATTTTAAAACTCGTTTTTTAGTAGATCAGCAATATTCCAAAGTCTATGATAATATTTTCATAACATACATATGTATACGGCAAGTTTACTTGAGTTTAAATTAAATATGCAAAATCTCTTTTTGTTTTATGTAAGGTTTATGTGCGCGATGTTCTCCTTGGCAAAATCCTCCTGTATAACCTTCTAATTTCACACGTCGTCTCTCTAACAAAATTAGTATCCTTTGCGTATGCAAATTTTAATAGATAAAAAATTAACGGTTTTTGCTACCGACGTTTCAAGTTTCATTCAATAATTTTTCATAACTTTAGTAAAAGACCTTTGTAAAAAGACTTTTACGTTTACTTCAAAGGTAAATACTTGCAATGTTGACGTTTTTGTGCGCTCTTGTGTGGGGATGCTGCTTTATTAAATAGATTTCGGTGAAAATACAGAAAAGAAACTTCTGAGAAAATTAGGTCGTCGGGTACTATCATAACACAACATCTAACGAAGTGTTAGTGCATTATAAGACTTAAAGAAAATGTGTCTAAAGCTATAAAGATATTAATAAACATTGCAAATTCGGTACACATGCCAGCAGCGTACGCATGCAATTTTGCATTTAATTTAAATTATAAGAAAAAATATCCACATGGGACCGTGGAATATTTATACACGACACGACTGCATACCAATTTGCAATTGAAGGTAGCTATAATATCTACGGCTAGCTGGCAGATTGAAAACCCGATAACGCTCGAAGTATCTTCTGCTACATGTGTGGTACAAATATGGCATGTTTAGATATTAATTCACAAATTTCAAGATTTTTTTTTGAGTGATTTTTGTTTAGTAACAAATGTGCTACTTCTTATACCACTTCAGTTTGTTTCCCTAGCAAATATATATCTACTAACAATTCCTAACTGAAATACTATGAATTAAATAACTGCAATTTTCTTTTCTATATAGATATGTGTATATGTTTTACTTTTAACAGTTTTACTGTTAAATCCGGAATTCTAAATATGGCTCTACACGTGTAAAATTACAAAAAGAATTAAGTTGTGTGACTCTATATCTCAAAGGTGAAGCAAAATATCTCCATAGTTTCACAGTTAATTTTGATTGATTATTTTTCTTAAATATAGGAATTGCTGTCATAGGTGTTGATTGTGCGCATATGATATGCATCATGTGTAATAGTCACAGTTGCGAAAATATTAGATGCGCATTAGATGCTCATCAAGATCCCATTATTCGATTGATATAACAGCCACATACGTTACTGCTTTTTCTTTCCGTTATTTAAGCTGTTTTCTTAGTATTTATAGTTTTAAAACCGCAAATACAGTTTACATCAGTTGCTTAGCCCCGTGACATAGTGTATATTATGTTGGCATATTTGTACCACATACGAGCGTTATCAGGTTTGTAATTAGTAGCTCGCCGTACGTATGAAAGGATTCTTGAATTGTAAATTAGTATGCGGTCGTGTACAAATATTTCCCGATCTGTGAGAATATAGTGCGTAAACTTTTCTTCTAATTTAAATTTAATCCAAAATTGCATGCGTATGCTGCTGGTATGCGCATCAAATTTGCCACGTCTAGTAATTACTAATGTTGGCGTATTTATACCAGACACATGGCCGGAGATATTTCGAGCGTTGTCGGGTTTGTGATCAGCCAGCTCTCCGTGTGAATGAAAGAAAGCTTGAATTGTAAATTAGTATGCAGTCATGTCGTGTATAGCTATGCTATGATCGTGGATTCTTCTTCTAATTTAAATTAAATGGAAAATTGGGTGTGTACGGTGCTGAAATGTGTATGTCTGCTAATATAAAATAAATTACAAATCGAGCTTCTACAATAAAGTTTAAATATATTTCATGTACCATACCCTATACCTAAATACCATTCCTTCTGAGTTATTCGCAATTAAAGAAAAAATTTGACAGATATCGATTTTACCTTATAGTGATATTACGTCACGTAGGAGTAAAAGAGCCGAATGAAATTTTGCATACGCACTGCTGATATTGTGTGGTTACAAAAGAGCTGAAGTTCTTCTCTGTAACATTATACAGGCTGTTTAAAAGCTTGCTTATGAATAAGTTCCATCTTCGGAAAGTAATTCTAAGGTATATATTTTTTAAGGTATATATTTTATTAGCTATTCTGATTCTACAAAATAGTCTCGTTTAATTTGTATTAGGTATTCCTATACTTAAAATGGAAGGTGAATAAGTAATAACGATTTAATTAACCTCCGTACCTAAAATTCTCAGATATGTCAATTTACTGAAGCACGGGCGCTTAGCTCATTTGTTTTACATGCCTACTTGCTACTTATTTTGATACTTATAAAAAGTCAATGCCTTAGTCAATTTGTATGATTCTTGGCTTATAGTTTAAGTTAATATTTCCAGGCGTGATACATCAATTTTCGTCAACAAAGATACAAAAACCCCACAATCGCATTCAGTTTTATAAATACAATCTCTCTAATTTAGTTTAACAGTTAATGATAGTTATTTAACAAAATTTAAACTTTATAGGTACCAATGGTTAGTCGTACGTCTACTTAAAAAATATTCGAAATTTTCTATGTCTATAGTAGCTTATTATTTAAATAGTACTACGTAACTAACTCAAACAAATTCTTTATTAAACTTTCAGTAACTTCTAACACGTCACTTGTAACGTAGTTTTACTTTCTTCAGAATATGCAACTATTATACATTTACAATAGTTGCAATGATATTCATAAAAAAATGTACACATTTAACACGACTAAATAAAATTAAAACATCCTATTTTAAGTAATACTTTTGTTAGATGTGTTTAAATGTAAAAACATATTTCGTAGTTTATTGGAGAGAATACTAGGTAACATGAAGTATAAACAAACTGTAATTAATTTAATAAGCAAGCTGAGGTATGTACATACTTCAAGACAAAAAAAGTTAAAGAACTTTTAGGATAATGTAGTGTTTATGGGTAGTCTAACAATCCATATATGTATACTTACTTATATTAAAAGGTGTTGTATGCCGTCTAATTCTTACACACACATGAGATGGGTAATAGATACTCCGATAACAATATATGAGTCGACAATCCTAAGAATAGTTGTTCAGTGAAGTGTATAATACTAAAATTCCAATATTAAATAGTCATTTGTAAGGGAGCATCTGTTTTTGTGTGAAAATTGACAGCAAATTATCAGATGAGCGAGAATTTTTGCAAGTAACTTAAGCAAATATTTCCATGCTTCGTGTACGTATCGCATATACATATTTATATTACTAAATATAGATTACTACAAATAATAATTTATGGTATATGCATTACTACAAAATACAAACAACTGTAACAATTAATCAAAACTGCAAAATTATTTGGCAAACGAAACGAAACACGATATTATGCACATTCATATACTAATAATCAGTATAAAAAGTAACCAATGCCCAACTTACCACATTAAGTAAGATGTCTTTCCGAGGATCTACAATTTTAAATTATTTTAATAGCACAAACGTATATTGAAAACTAATCGTAGTGGTCACAAGTGTGTTTACAATTTGCCGTGTTAGCAGGTTTTCATGACTCAAGGCGCATTCCGCGTTCAAATCACAACCGGAGACTGTTTTAGTTCCGACCGATTCACTGCTTAAGACAAGAAAACCGCAAAACAAATCCTACGGTGACGCACCCACTCTGACTTACGAAAAAATCGCACTGTTTATCTTGTGTCGGCTTCGAATCGTAATAATAACAATCGATCGTATATTATAATTAAGCAATTGATGTTAAATAGGATTACTCATAAAATTAATGAGTTTTCTTTTCGTACATAATAATTACATCCTTCTATAAAAGGAATCTTGTAAAAATTCAAAGACAACAGTAAATTAATATTGTCTACAATTAATATCACGCATTAAAATTTATTGAATACAATATGTGTTATATAGAATAGAGTACCTAAAGTAATTATTACAAATTTAACGATCAACAGTAATCATGCAATACGTTATTCGTCATACATACATGTTACTGTACAAGCTGCATTACACTTAGCAATAACTAAAAGCTTTATAATAAAATAAAAAGTCAATCTTCGAAATGCTTCTAGAAAAATCATTTCAAAAGCAAACGATTTGTGGGTGCAAGTGATTAAGAAACCGAGAGGATAATAATAATCCTAGTAGACAATTTACAAGTTAATAAGTTTACGTTTTCAATATATTAGAAATAGTATTAAACTGTAATGTAAAGCTTCTATGAACAATTGGCTCTTTATAGAAGATTAGTTATGGCTATCCCTGTTCAGAGCTCGGATAGTTGGCAAGTTGTCCGGTGAGATTTTTGTTTCTTCTAGATGTTTCTGTTAGCTGTCATCGGCAAAATCTGTTGTTTATAGATTTAGTTATTCTTTTGTGAAAGTACTTACACATGTACAGTGGCTCACAGCTTATTTGATGGAGTGCCTATTTTAAAATATAAGTACCAATAATTAAAAAAATAAAAAAATATCGACACAAAATTGTAGCAACATTTATCAATAATATAAATAGTTTACCTATGAAACTTCTTTTATTTTATACAAGTGCTGTTTAACAATATAAAAATTAGAAATAAAATATATTGTTAAATATTATGGCACAGCTTATTTGATGCAGTTCCATTCAAACTTAAAATTAATATTTGATATATTAATTTTTGCACTACTGTTAACATTTGGTATAATATCTCTTTACGTTTATAATAGCCTGCATCCTTTTTGGCATTGATAAAACAAGCTTTTGCGTAATATCGGGAGTGATTTCTTGCCATTCTTCTAGTAGCGTCTTCTTCAACTCATCGCGGCTGGAAATTTTGTGTTTACGGATATTTTTGTCCAGTATAGCCCAGAGATTTTCAATTACGTTCATGTCAGGACACTAGGCCGGTGGTATTAACAAGTGGGAGCAGTTCCATATGAGTCAAGACTGCACAATTGCCGACTTGTGCTTTGGATCGTTGTCTTGATAAAACTTAAAATGTTCACTTATTCATTCATTTTTTCCGCACTTTGTAACAAATTCTTATTGAGTATATTGAGGTACATATTTTTGTCCATTATTCCCTCAATAAATTCTAAATTTCCAACACCAGATGCATTCATACAGGCCCGAACCATCACACTTCCTCCGCCATGCTTCACTGTGGCTTTGAGGTTCTCCTTCTTTAATTCGGTGTTGGATTTTCGCCACACGTAAGACATGCCATCGGACTCAAAAATGTTGAACTCGGACTCGTCTGCGAAAATTACTGTGTTCCAAAAGTCATCGTCCTTGCTAACATGCTCCTTAGCAAAGGTTAAACGGCTTTGCTGATGTTTTTTACTCAAGAACGGCTTTTTACGAGCTACTCGGCCATTAAAGTCATGCTCACGAAGCACAAGACCTTCCTAATTCACATGTTGAACTTCAATAGCTAGTGTTGGAGCCGATAACTTTGGTAATTTTGTTTGGTGCACTTCTTCCCTTATCTTTCATCCGATTCTCACTTACAAACTATACTGCACTGTAGACGCACTCAGATTAACTATCTGAGCAATTTTTCGGTACGATTGCCCCAATTTATAATGACAGTGCACGCTGTTTTACAGTTGTACGGCGACCCAACTTTTTTAATTAAGTCGTGTATAAGCTAAAATTTAATTACTTGTTATTTCTGTTAATTGTAATTGCAACCCTAACGGCTGAGATAAATCCACCAACCACAGCGCAACAACTTGTCAATTGAACACACAAAAGTTGCATCTGCATCAAATAAGTTGTGAGTTGCGTTTTTGTTACATAATCCCTAATGGAAAAGAAGTACTTATCTTAATTCTTGAAGGCAATCTCCGATGTCCGACGATTCTGTTTTAACTTACTTCAGTATTGCTCAGGTTTAAATAAAGCCAATCATTTTTGGTTTTGATATTACGTTCATACCCAGTAGGATAGGTGTTCGTAGTTTTAGGTTTTGAACATTTTCTAATTCGGCACAATCGTTAGTGTGCATCATCGTCAATCTGATTTATTTAAAAGAAATGTAATTTTTTTTAATGTGTGGTGGGTGTTTACCCACCTTTTATGACGCCGCGTTGTTAATCACTTTGTTCCCAACAGCGAATGGCAAGTCGATCCGGAATTAAACTCTCTGAAAAAATGTCACCGTCCCTCCAGAAAATTGAACAATTAAGATATTATTGTTCCTGACATAGAATGAAACGACCTGGAAAGGTGGAATTTTTTATTTCTCAAGATAGTTCCCTAAGATGTTGACACACTGGGTATAACTATGATAAAGAGCTTTAACGCCCTCAGAAAAAAATGTTATATCTTGGGCTGCAAATCAACGAAAAATTTCTAAACCTGCATTATGAATTGCGGCTATTGAAACACATCTCCTGTGGCCAGGAGCGTTGTCCTGATGAACAAACACACCACGTCTGAGTTTCCAGCTCCGTTTTTTTTTAATGGAATCACGCAGTTTTGAAATTAAAACCGTATAATATTGACCTGCTATAGTCTGACCACGGGTGGTGAATCGTTGTGCCTCCATTCCATGCTCTGCCTTTTTGATTTAGGCTCATAATGATTAACCCAGGTTTCATCATTTATGTAAGCGGTTTTTACGCTACCTATTGAAAAGCCACAAGTGTGAGCTATAAATTTCACACTGTTGTCTGTCTTTCTGGACCAATGGTCGGTAATGGAACCGATCAATGTTTCCTTCGCAAAAAATAGTTTTTGGCAGCGCAAGACCAACACCTTGTTTATAGGTCTCTTTGCCAAGTTTAAAATCTCTTGCCCAATTCTTGACCGCGTGATGTGAAGGTGCACATTCAAACAGAAGTTGCATCACATCTTGCGGTGATAAATCTTTCTTGCAGAGATATTTGATAAGCGCTCTGTTCTCAAATTTGTCAGTTTCGGAAATTATTTCGGCAACACCTTGCAATAATCGGCTCTATAACTTAATAACGCAGCAATATATATCAATGTAACTTATTGCTTTAAATGGCAATTACGTGGCATTAGTGACGATTATCAAAATCAACGCCATCTATGTCAGGGACAATAATATCTGAACTGTTCTCGTATATAATTTTTTATTCAACAAAACTTCAAAGACTTTAACTTTGAATTTTTTGAGATTTTCACTAATAATTACATTTTCATACTTATCTATTTTTTTGAAAATTATTGCAAACTTCGATTTCATTGCTGTAACAACATGACGCTTGCAGATTAATAAAATTGCATTTATTGATGAAACAAGAAGATAACGAAGTATGCAATACACAACCTGAATTTTGAATTTATATATCAAGTAACAGAAGATTTTCCTTTGCAAAAAGGTTTCTTCTAAATAAACGCTTATTGCCTGCTGTTTCTTTCTCCGGGAAGTCCAGGAAACATAATTTACATAGAAATAGGAAATGATACGTGTATTAGGAAATATTTTTACGCTATTATTTTTTTGTAACAAATAAAAGTAGGTTAAAAGCAATTAAAAGCAAATATCTACGTAAATAGGAAACGGAAGGTAGCAGCTAATCCATTTTTAACAGGTATTTTGGTAGATGTATAATTAATAGACTTCCAAATATAGTGAGACATCCGCAATGGAAAAAATAATGAGGAAATTGAAATATCTAATTAATCATAGCTTTATGTAACTGAGCATATAGCAAAAAAACAATACTGAAAAATGTGTAACTTTATGTTGATCATTCGTTATAGAATATATAGGTACAATACCGAAAAAATTGACAACATGCTATTTCATTAGAATACAAAGACATCATCAATAATCTTGGTCATAACGAACTAACCGCATATATGTTATTTTTACGCAATCAAATACTACATCAGCCAGAAGTCGAGCTGTATGTATGTTGTACATATGTTTAAAAAGGCGAAGTTCAATTACAAATAAGGCAACGAACCTCAAGGTTTTCATTCTCTTATCGAGTGTGTTCGGTAATATCGGCCGTCGTATTTGTTAGTCACCGTGAAATGTCTTTTTATAGAGGACACGTCAACTAGGATAAGTTTAAAAATCATCGCGTTTTATTTAATAATAATGCAGATTTCCTAATTATTTATTTATCGGAAGGATATATGCACGGAAAATTTATTATTTTATCCGTAGTCTGTTGAATTTTAATGTAGTAATATGAGTTTAAATGAATGGACATTTTCCTTCTTAATATGGATCGTAAATGATGCTTTGCTTATTACAGAACTTTCGGTTTTCATTTAAATATTATTTTGCAGTATTATATCTGATTAAATAAATAAAATCGTTTTTTGTTTTTTTAACGTTGCAGTATTAAATAACATACATATTTCACATATGTGGATATAATTAGAATGTAAAACTCTTCTGCGTAGTAGCAATTACTCGCAATTGAGGTATCTTAAGAGGGTATACGAAAATCTATCAGTTTGCGCAAAGATATTAACTTGGATATTTTAATCAAGTTGCTGTTGAATGGCAAGTGATTTATCTGTTTCTATGTTCAAATGTAGTTTCTATGTTCAAGTTTCTATGTTCAAATGTAACAAATAAGAAAAACACCTAGATCTTACAAGTCCATAAACGTGTGCAAGAGGGTTATTTTTAAGAACAACATTGGTGTACTGTTAGAAAATGACAATTTAAATACTAGGAGTACATGTGGTTTCAGTATGATGTCCTACTACATACTACTTTCATAACGATTGTGATTGCTCAGCTACCGATCAAGTGGGTTGGAAGAAAAGAAGGAATTCCTTGACCAGCAAGATTCCAATACTAACTTCCAACTACTTTTTATGGAGCTATATCAAGGAAACAGTAGTGAAATCGTCTGTACTACACCTGATACAAGAAATGAAGGTAGCTAAGGCAAATTTACAATTCTGCACATCTCCATACTAAATTATTATAACCGGGGCTTTTATAAAAGATATTATTTAATTCGAACACCATTTTAAAGAAATGGCTTCGAGACAAAATTTGTGTTTACAAACACAAAAAAATCCAATGAAATACTGCGAGTACTGGTAAAATTTTGTGGAATTGAATATAAAAGAAAATATTTTGATAAGCATGGAGCCTAACATTTTGATTTACAGAAGAATATTAATATTTATATAGTTTTTGTGGGTTTTCGAAGGACAGTATGTATTTAAGATAATAATAAAATATAGGAGTTAGACATTACCATAAAACTTGATTTATACAGAAAATATTTTCCACTAAATATTACGTAACCTAGTATGATAGGCGGATTGCATGCACATGACAGATATTGATACAATTCTATAAATAAAGATTAGGGTGCGAATACAATAATCAATAATACCACTTAGTTGTCCAATTGAAATATATACAGATGGTGTATTTAATATTCATAATTTCCATCATTGGCCACGTGAAATTCTACGTGAATTTCTCCAGAAATCCTAAAATTGTTTCTTGTTAACGTTTGACTGGATATAATAGAGAGCGCGGTTGTTGCATCAATTTGAATACCAAATCGTTTAAATTCCGGAGAATTATTTAAATGCTTTAGAGGTTATTGATAAAATATCACTGAACGTACGATGCCATATCATTTTCATGCATGATAGAGCTTCCAGGCACTTTGCTCATTAACTCAGGGGCTGGTTAGATGAACATTTCCCATCTCTTTAGAAAATGTTGATTCATCATGGTGACCCCATATTATGGGCAGTGAGATTCCCCGATAATCACAGTAACAGTAATAACATTTCATAAAAATTCTTAATTTTTTTAAGAATAAACTTTTGATGTACCAAAACACTTTACATAGTAATAAACTATTTAACATCCTGTACACAATTTTGTTTTAACGAAGAAACACTTGTATAGGCCATTATATAAATACACAAAAAAATATCATAGATCGTAAAATATTTTTATTTATTACGAGCAGCATAGATCTTCAATTCGAAATTTCTTGGGTGCAAAGTAGTAGGCACAGTACAGTAGGAATTTATATAAAGCTAGATCAGCTTCCTGTGGTTGGACTGTTTTAGACGAATGAAGAAAAAATTTAATGATGTTATTTACTAAATATCAACATTCTTTAGATCACTTCTGAATTATTTCTATTGTGCAATGTGTATAGATAGAAATGTCGAGTTTGTCGAATTTTCCATCGAAGAAGTTTTTTTGAGAATATCCCGCTAAAAGGTGTGAAAGTCGCAATATATACCCTGTGAATTACATTCTCTTTGGGAATGCATTTTTAAGTTAGCCCCTAAATTTTTGTATGTTTAAAAATTTAAGAATCTTAACGTTTGAAACAAATAATAAATTATTATTATCTCAAGATTTCCATTATGTCAATGTAAGTTTACGTTATGTTGAAATCAAATTCTTTATAATTTCAAGCTGAACATTATATTCTATTTGTGGGAGTAGCGATTCATTTGTTTAAAAACTCCGTTTTTATATATCAAAACTACCGGAATTTTGCAGAATTTTGTCTGATTTCTTAATTTTACATTTACATAACGTTCATCTTAAGATATGCAACAACTTGATAACAAAACACGCCATTCTCATGACAAATTATTCTTACATTTGCTTATATACGAGTTATGTTCAGCCAAGAAATTAATTATTTTGTGTACATCAGGTCAATAATTTGTTTAAAACTTAATGTTTATCTTTATTCTGTAAAAATGCTAACGAAAGTACTTTTCGCTAACTTCACAATTTTTCTAGGGACGGTATGTATTGCTATTAACTTTTGCTTTCATTTTTTAAATATGATTTCATGCAGACTACTTGTAAACTGTGATTTTACACATAATATTTATGTGTGTACAGCGTGGGTCACTAAGAGATGTAAGCGGTTGTATTCCGGAAAGTATTTGTATTAGATTTTGCGGGAACAAATATTGATAACAAAAGTCGTTGAGAGAAACTGCTGGAAATTATTTTCCAGTTCCAGATTTCTCTAATCTAAAATTTCTATTGTCTCAGGAAATCGTAGCAAACTTTGATATTACTTGAAAGCCTGTTAAATACCAGATAATTCTCTTTAGTGACATTTTTTCGTATCGGTCACAACCGATGGAGAACCATCTGTTTGTCAATATTTAAAGTTTAATATTTGTGGTACTATTCAGCCTACCCAATAATCCTGAACTAGTTTGAAAGCGAATTGTGTGGACTTTAAACAGTGTTTACATGCTGTATCCATTAGTTTCAAACTGATAAACTACAGGTCGCTTTCTGCAGCGACAACTTATTTTTACGATTTTCAAGTATTTGTCCAAGCTTCGATTTTTTTTGTGCAATGTTTCGAAGTTATTTCAAATTGAGCATCTGACACGTATTTCACACTCTGACTACAGTTATGATTAGCGTCGACTAATAATTTGCAAATATTCTGTAAAGATTATCTAAAGATAATATAGAAATGTTAATTTAAATAGCTGATAATTATAACCAACCATAAAACACTAAGACTCACATTAAAATAAACTTAAACAATTGATTATCAGTGCTATCAAATTACTAGGTATTACTCACACTACAATATTATTACCGTTACAAATATCGTCGACGAGTCTATTATCGCATTGCTAAGACATTTATCGTGTATAATAATTCGTATTTACTATAATTATTAACACAAATTTAGTACTTGGTAACTCATACTGATTTATATTTTATAGTAAATGTCATGCAAGATTATAAGCAGGTAATTTTTGAAAATGTCTTTTAAGTTACAAATGCCTTTTTTAATTTTCTATTATAGTAATACACATACGCCCAAAATTGTTTTAGGGTCAAAACCTAGTAAACCGGGTGTGCTATGTATTATCCCCAAAGAACGGAAAATGTAATTCATTGTAGAAAAGAGTTAAAGATTTTGATGCTGTCGTCTACGCACGAAATGTGTCATAAAATGCATCGAAACAAGAGAGATAGACTCATAAGTAGTCTAAAGATTTAATGCAAAATGCATATTTTCGTTGAATATTTCGTTTTTACTTAGGATCTCTCCGAACTACATTAGAATAGAACATATGCCTCAATAAAAAAAATACATATTTTGCATGTTTGCGATTTTTCGATTTAGTGCATAATTTAACTGTTTAGTGCATGAGCATGTATAATTTAGCACCTGATCCTTGTAAATTGTAATACTTTACAAATTTCGTGCGTTTTGTATAGCGGCGTTTTTCATTTATTCAACTACAGTGCAATTAATAATAAATCGGCATTTTTCTCATTTAAATTATTATTTTTACTAGGAATAAGTAAGTATACATCAGGTAAAATGTTTCCGTGTCAAATATGTTTGTCATTAACAACTAATTTTATTTATGAAACCTCTTCTCATTAAAATGCACGTAAGATATTAATAGGATTTAAAATAAGGAAATGTCTTAAATTTAAAAGCTTGTCCATAGAAATGAAATCGAATACAAAAAGAAGCGCCAAGACAAAGCTGGCCGTTCGTAAATGTCAGATAAGGAGCATATAGGATGCTATTGTTCTCTCCTACTAAGTTGTATTGTTTCATGTGCATATTTTCATATATTCAGTGGATAAAATGCATATTATTGCATATTTTCTTTTTGAAATGTGCATATTTATGAGCATATTGTCACATATGTTCACTTTTTTACTGCATAAAAATCCTAACCCTACTCATAAGCAACATAGTATAGGGCCGATTATAACATAATTTATAAAAGAAAAACAAAAACAAAACAAAGGTGTAATACGTGTTTAATGGCACAAACTCTTATATCATAAATTGAAAAATTCCGTCAGAGTAAAATATGCACATAACAATTAGTCTATACACTACCATTATAAATGCAAATTGAATTCAAAATATACAAAGCAACGCAGCACTTTCTGCGTTGGGGCATCTAAAGACAATTGTTTATTAGATTTAAAGGTAAATAGTATCCAAATATGATTTCGCCAATTATGTAGCACAATAAATACACAACGCAGTTTGCATACATTAAGCTTTTCTTAATTAGTAAATTCGAAACGCCAGGAGCTACAAAAATATGCGAGCTAGAACAAAGTCAAGGTTAAATAGGTATACATGTGATATTTGCTTCAAGCACACCTATTAAAGTAATGACAATCTACATCTATAACAAGGCGTCACAAACTTTACTGTATGAGAACATCAAGTATTTATACAGAGTGTGCAGAATCTGCTAATCTTATGTACTAAACAAATTATTTATAATATACGTTTCTAAAAATAATCATCGATTTAAAAGGAACAAACCATGGAAACTTTTCCAACAACACTAACATCAATATTACTTTTTGTTGTGGGTTTTACTTTGAATAGAATTATGCGCATAACAATTCTGCTCTATTATTCGCTGCTACCATTACAAAACATGCAGAAATGAATATGAAGTCATCGTTTACACCATTCTTTGATACTTCTAAGTTAGCATTTAGTATTTCATCAAATTGATCAGGTAGAATATATGAATCTACAAGTCTCATATCCAAATCATTGATTGTGACAACACTTATCTAGTAACTTGCGCATATTGTATTGTTGTAGCGCTTGTACATTCATAGTTTCTTCGTGTTTTATTGCCGTTTTTCATTTTCAAGACAATGTACGCGGTATACCTATTGACTACGATACAAGAGGATACGTTGATTATATTATCGCGCACTTTCGTAGTGGAACATTACAACAGGATGGATCATCAGGTTTATGGAAATGGGATGTTTTTTGAAACGTAAACTGGAAAAAGCAGTAACTGTTTCAACCAAAGATGTCGCATACCTTTGTTTATGATAAAAAATAAGGTGCAATTACTATGTTTTTACAAACATTTATTCATACACTTTTTTTTACTTAAAACTAACTTTATTTCATTAACACTTCTCACAAGTAAAATATAAATAATAAACCTAACCACTGAAATAAATAACCATCTTCTACAATTACTAACTGTTGTCATATTAAAATTAGTGTAGCACACTCAGGATACTTCAAAATGATCACTTCCTAATATCGGCAGTTGAAGTTAAGGCAACTATTAGCAATTCCTTTCGATACAAAATACCGTCAACATTATTGTAAAAATCTCTAACACAAAGTTGGAGTAATAATATAGAATTTAAGAAGAAAAGCCTTATTTGAGCAAAGTAAAATAAAAAAAATGAATTGATTCCAATAATATACAATAAAATAATTAGCAATAATATCCAAAGAATGGCCGATAAGCCGGTTTACAATAGAAGGAAATGGATTAAAAATGTTCGTGCTCATATTCCATAATAATACAGAACAATTCCTATCAACTTATAAATCAGTCGGTTAGATAATCAGGTTCAATGCAGATGATTGATTGCATGGCATGTAGAAATAATATGCAGAAAAATTACATATTGCAAGATCGCAACAATGCAAACACCTATTAGCTAATACGAGATCATAGAGAAGACCGACGCCTTAATGTTCTAAGCAAGGGAACTCTTGGGAGCGCTTGATGGGGTCCGATATCGCAGCAGAAACCAATAAGCAATGTGAATGACCGATATCTATGATCATCACTAAACTCCCTTTCAGAGAAATTGGTCTTTACGGCTGCGTTGAGGTAGGATGTTATTGCATAGAAGCCGCCAGAAATGATTACAGTGGGTTAAAAATTAGAGGAACTAGTTAAAAGACAATTGGAGCAACGTTCTTTGGATTGACGAATCCAAGTTCGAAATCTTTGGAGAAAAAAACACACAGCTTTTGTGAGTGAAACAAAAGACCAAACAATGTTGTGCGATGACGGCGTTTTCACAATAAAATACGATATTTCTTTGATGATACGGAGTTGTTTTAGTATTGTGAGAATTATAGATTTAATCAACCTGGACGATATTGTATACAGACAAAATTGTAGAGGAATGATACAAGAGAACATTGTGATACTTGGATAGCAGCTAATTGGGGAGAATTTTATGTATGCGCATGACGACAAATTTTGTCCCAGCCTTTGCAAAGTCCAGATTTAAACCTCATTAAGCTACTCTGGGAAGACCTCGACTGATAAATATAAAAAGTCCGCTCCACTACGAAAGAACCCCATAGCAACTTCATTAATCTTACAGGAACACATCCGGTGAAACCAAAATTACAGCACGAATGCCATGAGGCTCGAGTAGTATTAAAAGCTAGAGAAGGTAAGCAAAGAACATAGCGTAGTATTCTAATGAATGAATGTTGTATCGTTTTTTTGTATTTCTTCTACTTAGTTGTTTATGCGTTTATTGTCAAAAAAAAAAATTTGTTTTGCATTATTGCCGTTTGTATACTGGGTCTTTCAGGAAACCCGTTAGCTAGAAGGTTTAGGGAATCTAGTATTAGTACAATTCTGAAATTTTGAAATTTGTATTTGTAGTAGTGGTTCTATTGTTTTAAAATATTATCAACCAAATTTAACTAAAATAAATAGCAATTTTGTCAACAATCGATACATAAGCAATATTACATTTGCATTTCCGTTAAATAATAAATAATAATGATAATGCAGTGGAGAAATGAAGTAATTGCTGTAAACATTATTTTATTTCTCATTTTGGTATTATAATATATACAACGTGTTGATTGAGAATTGCGACATAGAAATTTTACCTAAAAATTTAAATTAATGCAAATATTATCTCTTGTGATTAGGTACTTCAGATCAAAATCGAAAAAAAAAGTTGTTCAAAATAAAAGCTAGATGCAATTCGCTAGTTAGTTTGTGAAATATGCTAAGAAATTGTCATAAAATCGCAACTTTTTCCATTTCCCAATCAATATGGTGTACATATTATTTTTAATAGATTAGCAATTTTATGATAAGCATATGGTTCCCACATTCACTACATATGACACCAAAGTAGTTTTGTTGTTTTCTGTTTATTTAAAAAACAAAATTTATGTATAACTTGGGCTTGGACTAGCAAGAAAAACCAATACAGAGCTATACTAAATCAACTACAAAATAATTTCGCAAACTTTTCCGAAACAGTCCTCGACATGTTTCATAAAACGTAATAACACGCGGGAATACTTATATAACTTAAAAATGACTACTCATTAGACGGTACTATATTAATAATTTGACACAATAAAAACAAACTTAAAACACTCTGATTCCTATATCTAATCTTAATTTTTCTTATTTACATAGTTTTATAATGGTTTTAGTAAGTGCACGATTTCTACTTTTCTAGGAATTGCAATAAAAACATGTTTTTCTTTTTTTTTGAAACTTGTATTAATCACCTGTGTTCTCAATCCTAATTATATTATGTTTCAGCATCAATATCACATGCGGCAGAGGTATGGTATGTTGTCATATTTTACATACCACCCAGAGACTATATGCGCACATAATTATGCACATGAAACGTTAATTGTGTTAAAATAAACAGCCGTCTAAATTCTATAACCAGTTATATAGACAAATAGAGCGTAACTTTAAACGATAGCTTTTAATTAGCGAAAATTAACATAACTATTACTCACATTTAAATACAGTGTTGTAAATTAAATTAATAGGGTGTCGCTAGCAGACGGGTGTATACCCACTAAATTACAAATTACTTGTAAAGTTTACGATTTAAATTGTAAATAATGCGCGTTGTCACGAGAATAAAAAAATATTTAATCATATTATAGCGAATTTCTGTGTTAAATTTTCTTCTGATACTCATCAACACAATCGAAGAAGGATACATCGGGTGGTACGAAACTAAGATCCTATTTTACCAAGGCATAACAATAATATCTCCTATGTATGCATGTAATGTTTCATATATATGAAAAACTTGTTCTTTAGTATTTGACATTTTATTTTGAGAATACATGATTATTTCGACATAACCAGCAGCTGCGATACATATAACTTTAGTTAGTTACTGCTGCGGCATTTTAGCTCATTGGCAACAGAATATTCAATTAACGTCTAACAAGGTCGATATATAAATGATCATATTCATATCCACAAACACCCAGATATTAATATGCACTTTCATTCCAATTTAAATACATTATACATGTTTGCAGTTGCTGTGTTATTCTGGTAATATGTAAAGTATTCCATGGTTTTCTTGTTGCATTACTTCGCAGTAAATAATGTTGCAGCGAATGGCAGCTTAAGATAATATTGTTTTCCTGGGTTCTCACTTTCGCCTAATCAGTCGTTCTTATCACTATGTCTATCAAGCTGTTAACATACATATAATAATAAAGGAACAGTAGTAGTAGTGAAATGTACTACTTCCGAAATTAGTTTATTAGCATTAATGTGTGGAACATGAGTTTGCTAAGCAAAGAATATATGATTTGCATTTGCGTTTGTTTAATTATAAGCTTAGCCAGCAAACTGAACAATTTTCAATCAAGCAGATGGGAGAGAAACTGACCTGTCTAAATTTTAGTCAAGATATAGTGAATTGACACTGACGAAGTATAGGTTTCTTATACTAGAATACATTGAGTTTTTGGGAATCTATGCTTTTCAGATAAACATTTTACCATTGATTATTTCAGTTGATTATGGTAGAAGTATAACAGAATCTTGTGTGATTCAGGAGAATGTTAATTTGTGATCAAGAGGAAGTTGACGGCAATTGTATTCGTAATTTCTTATTCGAAACAATTCACATAAATATAATAAGCGTCGATAATTATCCATATTATGACTAAAAATATAAAATCGCATAAAATACAGAAATTGTCGAAAGAAAAATAATAAACATTACAATTCAAAAAAGATATACTATAATCGCCATGACAAATAAAATAAACTAGGAAGCTGCAGCATATAATACCTTCTTGTATACGTATTTCACAAGGTACTGAAACATAGTTTGTTTACGCTCTAACGATTACAATAAGAATCTTTGAGCTCATATTACATATTACTGATCTTTCAAATATGTTATTCTTATGTTAAACTGGCAGAGATTCTTTATTTCACAACATATTCGATGTAAAGTAATTATACGTTGAAAATTTTACGCCCATATTTGCTTAATATGGTCATACATTAAGAAAAGAGAAAACAATATTATACTTACAGGACGCATTCATATATAAAATTACCTACGATAAGGTTTGGTTGTTGTAATTATTGATTAGAAAAATAATACATTAATTAAAATTGCATTCAACCTCAACAATAAACTTTTCCGAACGTACATCCGACATTATTTTTTGCTCTAAGAAATCCAACGAACTTGAGGTATCGTTAGTTTAGCTACTACATTGGAATTAGTGTTTTCCAATTTACCCGACAAACAAACGGAATAGTGCAAACAGAAAAAGATTGCTTTCAATGTAGATGCTTTAACAAAGATAGAATGAATCAATATAAGGCAGGCAGAGGTAAAATAATAGAATGACTTTTTGTCGCCAAAGTTGGGACCAACTTGGGAAACACTTCTGAGCAAATGATATGCAAGTTTCGTAGTAAAATCTAGTAATATTGCTACAATTATTCTGGAGATTCTCTGAGCAGAAATGCGAAATGCTACACAACAATTTTTCAATAAGAGGTCATAAAGACATTCAAGTTATACATCTTTAATGTTCAAATTTCAGAATAGAATAAGTGTTACAAAAATTGGCGAATGAAAAAGTACATAAAATTTATTGGCAAATACATCGAAAAACAACAAAGCTATTTATTAGAATATGAATTGTTTTCGTCATAGTTTTTCCGAAATGTTATCAGTATCGCTTGTAGATCAAAAATTTTTGTGGTTATATAATATATGTATGTATGTATATGTTGAAGTGACGTTCTAATGAATTATGTTCAGCAATAAGTATTAATTATTCAAGTTATTCTTACCCTTAAGTTGTCATATAGTTCCTGAGGTGTATGAGGTTTATGTTCACCGTCTACCTGTCGTGGAGGTGCCCTAGAATAAAAAAGAAACTAGTTTATACGTCGCTTTAAATATCAGTTTAAATGTAGTTAACATGAAACATTTTTTTTAGTTTCTTTATTCTATAAGAAGATTAACTCGGTCTGATGTCGTGCAAATATTAGAAAAGGGTAACGTAAATTTTAATAAACTTAGATAAAGTGAATTGATAATAATATGTATTGATATGAACACTAAAAGATTTGAATAGAAGCTATTTATCTGTAGAAAGTAGATATGGTACATCTATTTTGGCAAATTAAATGCGAATTTTTTATTTAATAAATTTCCATTTATTAAATAAAGGCTATACTTCGAAGCAAATTTAATTTCTCTAAAAGAGAGTACTGCTTTGATCAATTTCTTTAGAGTAATTAAATTCACTTTAAAGCAAAGCCTTTATTTACAAAATCAACATTCCCCGATCAGAAATTGGCATTTAAATTGCCAAAGATGGTACATTAATAACGAACAGGACAGAAAGTGCGCAAGTGTTCAAGAGCAATAACTTTTTCAACAAAATATTTCCTGTGTGGAAATTTTAATATTCTAAGTGTTATTTGCTATAATTTGCAAATCATAATAAATCTGAAAATTTATGCTCCATAAATTTATTTCAAATTGATGTAAACCGGATTTTAAAAAATTGTATCAAAATCTATTTTAAAATCAGTTTTAAAACCGGGATTTCGATTACGACTTTCATATTAATGGTCAACACAAAATCGGTTTACATAAAACTGGTTTTCCTTCTCACCACCAATAGAATTATACATTATTTGCAAATAATACAAAAAATATGTATGTATGTACTTCCATTATTATTATTCACTTATCTATTCGTACCTAATATACATATATATTGATATTGCAACCACAAAAGCTATGTAAAATATTTCCTCCTGCCTATCGTTTAAATTTAAATCGATGCCTGTCTCTTAAGATTGCTTTATGGCTGCGCTGTCGATAGCATTTGAAGCTGACTGGTTCCACTCGCCGCCCAGAAAAAGAAACGTACGGCCTTAAGTCAAATTTACGACTTACGTTCTATTATTATTCGTTTAACATTAAATATGGCACGATCAAAACAAAACGAAAGATTAGTAATACGTAATATTATATTATTCAAGTACATAGGTATTTCTATAATGTATGGCGACACTGCATTGAAGCCTTGTTTATTATCATTTTAAATTTCAACATTACAAAGTATCGCATATATTCAGCTTTATTAAATCTTACACATTAAAATACACAGCTCGGAATATATTGCTTGCAAGAGCTACGAGAAGTCACCAAGTAGGTCACAACAAGCTCTTATAAAAATAATCAATTAGAGAAATAGTTAACCAAAAACAAATTTTATTTTTTACTAAAGCCTCCATCAACATTACACACTTATCCCATCGCTTTATCAATGCTCCAAATGCCTGCTGCATTGCTGGTGTCTGAACCACGTGCGTACCTCTTATTGAACATCGTTGTCAGCCTTGAAATGTTTGCCGCCAAGATGCTTTTTGAGTGGACTGAACAGATGTCGCTTGGGGCCAGACGGCGACTGTAAGCCGGATGTTCAAGAAGTTCCTACCCTAATTCTGCAATTCTTGCCTGGGTCAAGTGGGCCGAACGAGGCCTGGCATTATCGTGATGCAACAATATTCCTCTCATCAACAGTCCCGAACGTTTTCGTTGAATTGCATCCCGAACCAACAACAAAACCCTACAGTATGATTTAGCAGTCACGTTCTAATTTCTATTATTTCTGAAATGGGCTAGGAGCACTCCTTGAATTTCGTTGTTGACGGCGAAGAAGGACGTTTCCATTGCATTGAAGCACGCTTTGTTTCGGGTTGGTAGTGGTGCACTCATGACTCATCACCAGTAACAGTCCTGCTGCAACAACAAGCCCAAACGAATTCTGCTGTGTTCCTCGGTCAGTTGTGAGCAAAACTTTTCGGAAATTCAAACGATCGTGCATCAGTTCGTATGCTGTCTATTGTTACCCGCCTGTCAGTTCGAATCATCTCTTCCACCCGTCAAAGTGTTGCATCTGTCGAAATCTGAATGAAGCGGCCACTTCGCTGATCGTCAACAACTTTTGAGCATCCTTGGCAGAATTTCTCGACCCAGTTATACACGGCTTTACACGACAAAAACTATTCACCGTAAACACGAGACATTTCCTTATAGATATCTTTTCCAGAAAGTCGTTTTGCCCAGAAAAAAACGCACAACAACACGTTGCTCTACCATAGTACACTCTTCGAGCACGGTCGCCATTTTAACACTGCCTGTGTTCGTGCACACCAACTGTCACTTGAGAATTATACAGCTGGATTGTGGGAACATCTATTGACAGATAAGGAAACAACTCACTCCTATTTTCAGCTTTCCTATAGCAGTTTGTGACTTATTTAATTACTTTCCCTCGTAATATACCGGATGCGCCTCCCAAAATGATGAATATGAATTACAACCTAGCTAAATAAGAATTTAAAAATCCGATCAGGCAAATTTAATAACACTACTTTTATAACATTCATCATGACGTCTCACCGAGACTAATTAACATTTTTCTAAATGGGATACGCTTTTTTTTAAATTTTCCTACACAGAATAATGTTTATCGTATAATTGTATAATTTTTTAACTAATACAAGTCTAGAATTTTATAAAAATGCCGCGAATATTTGAAATTTTGAAACGTGCTCATGTTATTTGCCAAATGAGCACTTGCGAGAAATGTAAAATTTAGAGTTGGGCTCGCGAAAATTAAGGAGGGAATATTTCTGAGTCCATAAATATTGTCCATTGATCTCTAATGTACAATCAAAAATTTGAAGGATGACTGACTCCACTCAAGAAAAACAAACACTGAATAAATGTTGCTCGAATTTTTTGGCTAATCGAAAGGCGGAAGATTACATGAGTTTTATTTATTATTTTGTTTTGTTTTCGTTTAAAAAAAAAGAAAATAGGAAGTGTGTGGGATTTTAAATACGCAAGAAATAGACCCCATTGAAATAATAATAGACTCTTATTGGAGCATATAAATTTATAAACATGAAGAAAAATGAATTTAGAGCAGAACGCAAAAAAACAGAACTAGAAATATTTACAGCGCCACGATTATTATTAAATACTGTAGTTTGCTACAATTATTGTGAAAATAGAAGAAAAAGTAATAAATAAAAGTTATCCCGATTTATGTTCTGTGCAAACCAAAAATATTTTTAACTATACAAAGTGTCTCAAAAGTAGATAAACACATACTTGCTCCGTTATTTTAAAAAGCACACCTGGATATTTTGGCACTTTTTGAATAATAGGCTGAAAAAATCGCCACTTAGCCCGATTCCTAATATTTATGGAAATATTTTACGTTTTTGTAAAAACTGTCGCGATTCGGTGTTCGGTGAGAGCTTGATGCTGAAGATAGGTATTGAAATGGAATCAAAAGTACCTATGTATATTGTATAGTACGGTCTAGACAATAACATCAATAGAAGATGATATACTTACTTTCGGTCGCCAGAAATATAAATAATATTTCCGGAACTTCGTTTCTAGATAATTTAATTTTTTTAATGCGACCGTAGATGTTTTGTTAGATCGATAAAATCCTTATTTTAATACCTTTCGATTCATGCATATTAGGTACTATGTTTTAACTTAAACCTTTCAAGATATTTCGTAGTTTTCAGACAAGCTACAAAAATGTATGCATACATAATGTTAGAAAAAAATAAAAAACGGTATATTATTGGATCAAAAAGAAATTGTGACAAATGTTAAACAATCACTCCTTTTTCTCTTATGCAAATATTACTCGTTTGAAAATTGATTACCATTCTCTTCAACATTTCAGGAGTTATTGATGTAAAAGCTTCTGTAATTCTCGCATATTTCTTTCGGTCGTGGGTGGCGTTAAGTATATTAATTCTTTCAGGTATTCCCATAAAAATAAATCACATTTCGTTAAGTCCGGTGATCTAGCTGCTTATTCTATTCAATGCTGCTTCATTTCCCGACTTCTGGGCAAAAGCTCCCTCATGAGGCAACCACATCTTTCTTCGTAGTTTTATTGATAGTTCTTCTATCCAATGGCCTTCATAGCAAAATGGTCCAATAACGTACACTTCTATAACATCTCACCATACACTTATTGTCCACCTACCTTAATGTTACACTAAAATGTTTATATGAAGATTCTCTGGCTCATAAATGTGTGTTAGGAGAGTTAAAGCTGCTGAAACTGCATTCGCCGATAAGCAGAACACTTAAAAAAATGTGATTGTTGTGACACTCTGTATACTTAAAAATATTTCTAGTTTGTGCAAAACATAAATTGGGATAACTTTTCTTTATCACTTTCTTCTCTATTTTTACAAATGTAGATATCGAAGATGAACGTTGATATGAGAAACTTTACACTACACACAAATTTTCCCAGCATATAGAGCAAGTAAATAGGATTAAAAAAGTGTATTATGGAGTAGGCGTTAAAATAAATACTTTTCCAGAAAAACTAAAGCAAATTTCCAACTTTTAAATCGCGCTATCTTAGGCAGTTATAAGTATTTTAATGTGTGAATTTTACAATGGACTCATCACGTAAATACAAAGAAAAAATTGTTATAGAAATTTGTTCTACATACAATCTAAGGTAAGGTTAAAAAAATAGAAATTGAAGTACATGTAAAATGTCTATAGCTTAGGGAACGCTGAAACATGGCCTACCATAACTTTATACAAGCAGATGTGTTTCACAGCAGCTGACGGCTGCGGCGTCCATAGAAAATTGCAGACGTTGCACTTTTAAAGAATAAACTGCTTCATGCAATTAAGTCGTATGATTCCTGTTGTTTATTTCGTTTTAGTATATACAAATGCTCTAGGTTACATCAGACGATATTTTAGTGAATTATTTGACAAAATACTTTGAAACATTAGTACTGTGCAAAGTGTTTTTGTTAGCACGATGGGGCGCTATTGTAATCGCGACAAGTTCTTCGTCTACGGACATTAACTTACTTATTTTGGAAACCGTAGGTGACAGGCTAAAACTTTATTGAGGTATTCTGTTCCGTTTCATTCAGTCTACACTACATTATAATTATGGCACTCAAACCACTTACACCCTGTATATCACGAATATGGTAATATCTTATGGAGGTATATACATACGTCTTTCGCAACGGAGGGAGAAACGAAGGTGCACTGTCGGCATTTAATTGAATTAGTTAATACACTAGCCTACTTTACGTAAAATTGTCAAAGAACTTTCATTAGTGTAACTACATATGTTCCAGGAGTGGTTAAATAAGGCAAATTTGTTGGTCGCCACATGCCGTTTAAATAGCGAAAATCCTCCGTTATATTATTTGAACGCACGAAGGAGAAAATAAACCAAATTAGTTACCCTACGTGCACATACCTAATTAACTACTACGTTAATTTCCTGCTTTTCTAAGTACGTTTATGACAGTGAGAACATCAGCTTTACAGTATAATGATAATTTTAGCTAAAAATATCAACCTACCTGTATACCTCATGATTGCCATTAATATTTGGTCGTGGTGAAGAAATATTTCGAGTGGGTATTCCATTTAACGGTTTACTGACAGGTTGCTTTCTGAAACAAATAAGGAGATTATACAAATTGGAAACATATGTTAAATATAAAGTCACTCAACAGAAACGGGGCAATATCTGTTTTATATAAAAGTGTTAAACAATAAATACAAAATTCGTTCAATATGTAAACTGTCTTCGGCATAAATCTAAATGGAAGGAGTTGTTGAACTCTATTTTACTTCCACACTCTAAACTACATTAAATACTAATAGCTTTAAATAAATACTACATGCTGTTGTTCGTATATCAACTGTTTTATCTTAGTAACTAAAGACAAGTATTAACCAAAATTAATTAAAATTTGTGTTTGTTATGGATCAATTTATTCTTTGTTTGAAAATAAATCATTGGATCTATAAGTATTGAACAGCATTTTTATTAGATTCAACCTAGCCCGTGCAACTTGAGTGTTAGAATAATATGAAACAATTTCAAGAAGCTAATTGTCTTACTAATCAAACTTACATGCTGCCACATATTTTGTTTTTACATCAAATTTCATTCAAGATTTAATAAGCGATTACCGGAACAACAAACAAGATGGTTAGCTCACTACTAAATGATTGACACATTCCTTATCATATACGAAGGATGATGTATAATATGGATAACGTCTTACAAAATGTTAAGCATCAAAGTGTAACACATCATCTTATCTGACGATTTTATTTAGACATATTAAAGTTTGCCAATTTTGGACGGATAAATGCATCGCTAACTGTCTGTAACTCAGATACGATAATACCTTGAATGTGGTCAATATATGCGTGATTCGGTTAATTACAAATGGTGAAAACGTCGAGAAATGCCACAATATATGCTTTTGATGCTTGATCTATTTTCATTGCATTCATTCGGAGGGTGAATTCGAACAATATACCATGAGCGCCTATTACAGGCATTTTTTTTTTGTTACAAATGGTGCTTAAAATGTTAGACTGATTGATAAAGTAACGGTGGTATAAGTGTATATGAATTATGCAGTAGTCATGAAAAAATATGACAGACGTAACAAAACAGGCAGTAACTGACTTTGGAAGTAATTGTAAGTTATTTTTCTCCAAGCTTCGATAGTGGGGTATATCTTATCCTTTACGAAGGCAGTCTCCCTATTAACTTTTTCTGAAGATAATATTTTTCCAGTCATCCAGTGTCTCCAATGTCGAATACTACAAAGAAACCTACACGTGTTCAAGACTTTCAAATATTGAGATTTAATGAAAGGGAAGAAGAACTAATTTCGCAAAAGCATGGTGCTTATACTCAGAAAATTTCAGGGTGCCCTTTCCGAAAGGATGTAAAGTGCTTTACCGTTTATCGAGACATAGTACGAAAAAGGAGAAGTTGAGGGTAAACTCTTTTAAAACCTAATTGGCACCATTTACTCCAAGAAGAGGCACATACAGTCTGAATATGTACCTGTTTAGCGAGAGACTAACGTTGGCGTCGGCTACGAAATACATATACTGACTGACTGCTCACATTCCGACCACGTCTGACAAACATAGTTAATAAAGATATCAGAGCTTTATGGGCGTATAGAGGAACGTTTGGATGGAATTACGGATTCTGCGCAAGAAGGGCCTATAGGATATACACACATACATATGAGGTGCTAGTTATTTCCATTATTACTTATGTTTTCTTTGTGTGTTACCATGTACACGATCACATTATGCCCAAAAACTACTACTGATTACGAAACAAGATCGTACTAAAACGTGTATGTGCGAAATATATCTTGATTGGTTTTTGAAGTTATACGCGCCTAAATGTATGACATGCACACTAGTTTTGATGCTTCTCGATGGCGATTTGTTATATTTTGAGTAAGATATTTTTAGTGATTTGGGTGTTTTCTTTTTAATAATGGCAGGTATGTAAAATACAGTTGCAAAATACATTGCATGCATCTTAAGCTGCATTGCTTGTACGACTATCATGCAACTCTTGCTGTGTAGTTTATGTGTGTGCAATTGCATGTAATGGCTTTTTGATAGCACTATCCCGCTGTTTATAATGTTGTACTGTTAATCATTTTGCTCCCAACGGCAAATGGTGGCTCAATTGGAATCCAATTCTTCGAGAAAATGTAACTGTCCTTTCAGGGAATTAAACCCCGGCTCTCAGTGTTCTGTCACAACGCTAGACAGCCGTCTAACCACTACGGCTATCTGTATAAATAATAATGAACCAAGTTTGTTTTGTTTGATCTTTTAAGTTTAGTCCTAGAGTTTGAAAATAATCAAGTAATTAACAATAGTGAATGGGAAAGTAAAGATGATACTAAACCTCGATCAAATATTGTTGGAATGAACGAAAAGAAAGCGTGTAAACTACGGGCTACCGAAAAAAGAATCGGGCTATATATAGGAAATATCATACCGTCAATAAAACCGTGCGATGTATTGGAATTCCTTACAGAAGAAACGAACGAATAAGACTTCACTTGTAAACCTTTGGATACTAAAGGAAAAATGCTGCTTTCAAGATAAACGGAAAATTTAAATATAAAGATCTGTTATATTAAAGTGAATTTTGGCCTCAAAATGTAACTGTTAATTTTAATTTATTTTTAATGTTAACTTTAGAAACAATGATTTTTTAAACAAACAAACCGAGAAAGATGTGACCACAAAGTAACTCAATGTAACTCCAAAACTAACTCAAACAAGCTAACTGTAAGTCATACTAATATACAATGTTTAGGCAATAAATTAGATAAGTTTGAATTATTTTTGGATAACTATAATATTAGTATAGTATTATATTACTAAGCATTGGTATACCGCTGAAGAATTGAATTCCTACATATTCCAAATTATAGCATTGCGGCTAGTTGCTGTAATCTATATACATATAAGCACGGTGGTGTATTAATATTGAAAAAAATACAATTGCAAGTACTAAAATAAATTTTTTATCCGATGTAAGTGATGATAAATTGTTTGAAGCGGCTACCTTGTAACTTTTAAAATCCAAAATCGTAATGTAGCCATAAATTGTATGTATATACAGGTCGCCGGACAGCGATTTCAATATTTTTCTAAACAAATTAGAAGAATGTAAGTAAAATTATTGCTAGAAATTTTACCACCATAACACTATGTGGTGGTCTGAACAGAAATGCGCGAGAAAAAAGCAAAGAGTTAGATAGTTTAAAGGACCTTCTTCTATCATATATGTATGTATAATAAAATTAATGAACCCAAACGTAGGTATTACTGACACATCAAGTACTGCAATTAATTATGTTGCAACAAATAACCATAGTGTATCTTGCATAGCTTTATATAATGGTCCCTCGGACCATTCTGCACAACTCATTGAATTAAATATATTACTTGAAACCAATAGAATAATATTTTATACGCCCTACTCAGAGAAGCGTTGAAATCAATTGAATTGTAGTTTGTCGTCGGAAAATTGTAACGCAATATACGGCACTGATAATGTACACGAAAAAATGTATAGCTTTATCCACATGTTAAAATACTATCATGACACAATATTCGTATCCATAACCAAAAATCTCAATACACAACACAAAGGTTGGTTAACCAGTGGTATTAGCAAATCGTCACAAACATTAAAAGAGCTTTTCCATCTACAAAGTGCAGGGCTAATAAATAAAGACTACTACACTCGATACAAACAGATTTATAAACAAGTTATTAAGCTATCAAAACGCAAGAATAATATGAATAGAATTACCAATGCACAAAATAGTGCGACAACTATGGATAAGTTATCAGATGCATGTTTTACACAAATGGTTCAACTTCATGAATGGTTTTCCAATAATGGACCAAGGCAAATCGAACACAATCCGTTTTACAACGACAAGTGCACAAACTAACGAAAGTATGCTGGTTAAACTAACTAGTAAATCTGTTGAACAATTACAAACAGTGAAACTACTTGGAATTACACTAGATGCGTTATTGAATTGGAAAACTCACATTGATATAACTGCAAAAAATATTGTCTGTTACTGTTATGCATTGAGAAGCCTAAACGATATCACAAGTATTGATACATGTAAGACATTTTAGTTTACCACATTTCTGTAGAAGCAACATACGGTATTATTTGCTGGGGAGGCACAATGTCTGCACAGAGAATTTTTATTTCGCAAAAAAGGACAATAAGAGCCATGTTTGGCCTGCACTACCGAGATTCTTGTAGAGATATCTTCAAGAACAACTGCCTACTAACTATACCATCCATATACATACATATATATTTAAAACCCTAATGTACATTAAAGACTACTTATAGGAATTGACTCAACAAAAAGACATCCATTCGTATAGTACACGTTATAATAGTGATTTACAGATTCCTATGCACAGAGTATCATTATTTGAAGTGAGTCCCATATACCAAAGCATTATGCTGTATGACCATTTACTAGCCACAATTAAAAACATCCACACTACGCAAATGTTTAAAAAACGAATAAAGAATCTCCTAATTAGTAAGGCATATTATGGCCGTTTGCACCGCATTGTTTAAGCGCAGCTTACCATTAAGCCGGACTTAAATTTAAAAATTTGTTTGCGCCGCTAGTTAAGCTTTCCTTAAATATCGTTAAGCGTAGCTTTACTTAAGCGGTCAATATTCTAGGTTTAACGGTCCCTTAACTTTAAGGAACGTTGTACATTGGTTATGCGCGTGCGCAACATATGGCTGCGTACAATGCATCGCGTTTGTTGACATGTTTTTAACATACGTAAATGCGTATATATACATAAACAGTATATAACGGTTAATTTAAAAATCCTGCGTTATTGCAAATATGATATTTTTCGGCGAAGATGAGTGCGATGCTTTGTTTGGGGAAGATTTGGACATAATTGATTTTGCTTTCCCCAGAAGAATCTATCATATACATTCATAACCTCAAATACACTGTAAACCGTGAATGGTGTCGATGGATCGTTGAAACGACGATGTGTATCGGGTACATGTATCCAATACATCTACCCTATATTTTGAACATTTTTGAACGCGATACAATTTATTTCTTATATTTTGACTACACACATATCACTTCACTTATACAACATAATACTTTATTCTGATGGTTGCGCTGGTGGGTTGTAGTTCAAGTACAACAACCCTCCGGCTCTTGCAAATACTATAGTTCCTATCAAGAACAGAGTGCCGAAAGCTAGATGTGCATTGTATTTCCTCTGATTAGCATCGTAATGAGTTTGCCAGCTTCCTTGTGGGGTAGGTAGGTCATTATAGCTGGCCTTCAGGTCAACTCCAGCGCTTATTTAAGAACGTCTCAATACATTTACCGGCTCCGCTTCAATTTTCGTAAACGCTTATTGGTGTAAATGACAAATGACATTCGATACGACACGATAGCACACGATAAGACACGATTCACATAGGATCTTTAGAGCAAATGTACTCATAAAGGCGATGTTGCCGCTTATCACCCCGGTTTAACTAAACCTGTCCCAATATTCGATGGTGCAATTCATTTGAAATTAAACTAAGCTTAATAGTTAAGCCGCCCTCAAGTTAAGCGAAGCTTTAATACAAAACGGTGCAAACGGGCATTATTCCGTAAGGGAATGCGTCTCTGATAGTTTTCCATAAAATTACAGTTATAATTGTAACAATTCCGAATTTTCTATCATTATTTTTTTTTTAGTTATCTCATCTAAATAATAAATAGATTTACTCTTAGATTTATGTAGTTCAGTTTTCTTTTTTGACGTATCCTATATCATGTATTTGATCACATGAATAAATACAACGTTATTATTATTATTACTTTTCAAGTTATCAAACTAAGAGAAATAGTAAAAAGATCTGAGCTTTTGTACCAATGAATGAAAAAGAAGTTAAAAAAATTGTAGCTGTAAACATGTTGATGGCCATTAACCAATTTTCCAGTTATCGCGCTTCCAGAACATTTTATCAGCTCAGTACTCTCAAGAGATCATTATGTTTGGCATCTCGGTACTTGCCACCTGAATGATAATTCGGTGACTCCAGCTCGTAACTCTGTTTGTTACGATAAATTATATAAAGTAAGACCTCGTTGATAGATTATCTGAAATATTTACTTATGTCAAAATCTTTTAATTCCTGATTTATTGCCACTTAGAGGTCAATAAAACAATAAATAATTAAATACCAATTTATTCCATAACATATAATAATATGTTTTCGTTAAATAACTTCTTCGGTGGAAGAAATTGACATTTAATATATGTCAAATTACTCTTATGTCAAAATGGAAGTCTTCGAAAAAATCAAGTGGTTGACGAATAAACGATTACCTTCAAAGGTTTATTAAACGTAGGTGCAAAGTGTGGGATCGTGCAGATAGATCTGGATTCGATTATCGGTTTCAGATAAACATACAGTGGAAAAGTAGAAGTTACAACGAACAAAGGCTTAAGTGCCCGAATCACTATGGACCTAACTATGTGTAGGTAAAGAACATTATGTCTACTTCGATAATCTCTTCAATTTTGTAGCTCCTCAAAGAAACTTTAGAGTAAAATTTACCAGAAGATAAATGTATTGACAAAGTTATAACACGAGTAGAGTCAAATTCGCGCATTAGTAAAGATGATTTACCATATCTCAAATTGATAGATAGCAAGAATTTTAACTGTCTTAGTAATTACTTAGATCGAAGCGAAATATGTTGCTACTGATCGGAAAAAAAGATGGCACCGTCTGTCACATTGATTGTTCACGTGTCGTGGAATATAACAAAAATATGAGTTACCCTGATAAGTTAGATATGTTGAAATTAATTCCATTGGGACCAGCTGCAGCAGTAAGATTAAAAATCTACTTATTGTTAGTTATCTTAGAAAAAATCTGATGCAAGTTACCGGGGTATAAACTAGGCATTGCTATATGAAAAAACAGTTGCGCAACTTGGGTCTTGCGCCTGGTCCCACATGACAAGTTTGTCAGCAGGACGATGAGTTAGTTTTTCATATACCACTCCATTGCATTGCAAGGGATTCTATGGCATTAGGAAGCAAATTTTAAGCATAGAGAAATTGACGTTTGTAGATATAAGAAAGCTGTCCCTCAAACAGATGCTGGGAGTTTGTTTCAAGATGGAACTCTTCGAAGACGTTTAAAGCCAGGGGCATTACCCGGAACCAATGGAACAATAATAATAATCGGATTAAGAAGAGGTTATTCGTATACAAAGCAAAGATCTCGTCATCCACAGAAAGACTATATGGGTTCATTGTCTTTAAAGAAATGAAACTCCTTGGTAAGCAATGTTACCGCAGACTACGTGGAACTACTAGAATAGAAATGATTCTTTAGTCGTTCGCTCTAAATTGCGCAGCAAAAATCGAAAAGGGTACTACTCGTTTTCTTCATTAGATAGCACATTTGGTTTACTAATTACTCGATCTGCGGTTTATCAAGTTCGACTATTGTGGTAAGAAAAGAAAGAATGATAGGGAGTTTTTAACACAACAGTTTAATGCAATCATACGCATCACTTATACATTTCTCTCCCACTATCATTAGTGTTTGTTGCTCTCTGGCTTTCGGTATGGCTATTAATAAGACGATTACTAACGCACTCTACATGTACATACAGTAACGTGAATATTGCCGCACACTTGTTGTAGAGTGAAGTAATAAGTAGGTATGTTCCAAGTTTCAAGTGTCGACAAAAAAATTCATGCTATCAATCTAACTTCCATAAATCCATGTCATTTACTCTTTTATCAAACCATTTTACAATGACATATTCTGTACGTAAATAATATTTGTTGGTAATAATCCACAAATAACAATTTCTTTGCGAATGACATTATTAGGTGGGTGCTAATTAATTTACATTTATTGTGATCGCTGTAAATGAGTAAAATGTAATTCCACGCACGTTTTGAATCCACGTCTATTGTTAGAAGATTGTTGCTAATATAATTCTAAGAGTTTGGCCAAACATCTATTTTATTTAAGAGAATCTCTAACATTCAAAACAATATGAATTGGTATCCCATCTTAGCTTAGAGTTACTTAGGCTACGTTTTTTTTTTTGGTCAATATTGCATGGTTCCATATTCGCAATAATCATGACATTTACTGTATACTATTTTCTATATCTTTCATCAAATTTTATGGGCAAACGCAAACAAACACTTCTATTGCAATTAGAAATACAATATTAGCTATTTTCACATTTTGGTATATTTATACACGCTTCTATCGTGAAAACGGTTATAGCACTGTTAAACTTCAGTATGCAAATGCAAAATAAATCTGTTCTCATTTTAGTGCGTGCTATAGAAATGGCAATCCTCTAACAGCATAAACAAATAAAGCGTTAGAATTTGCACGCGATTTACAAAAGATCGATGATTGCTATATTTAGACCTGTTCACCTGCGCGAATTTTGCTTATTTCCGTGTTCGAGTTCAGTTCAACGAACACATGTAAATGTTCACAAACATCAACAAAGAAGCTTTACGTGAATTCTCACATTTACCTATTTCTAAGTGTATGCCAACTTGAGTGGAGTGACATTCTATACCACGCGCATTTTCAATTATCGTGCAGTAGAACTATTAACAACAATGACTTCATTGTTTTTTGTTTGATTTTATTGTTTCTTTTTATAAATAAACTGCAACTATTACGTAACTAATTTTGTAGTAATTACTGTGCTGTAGGGCATGGAGTTAGTAATTTTTTTTTTATTATAATGTACCGATTCTAATGGTTTCTAATTAGCATGATTTGAAATATGTTACATATAGATGTAGAAGTGCATTAAATTAACAAATATCACTTTGTTAAAAGCAAGTGAGTAAATTCAAAGGAAAATAGATTTTAAATGAGTCCATAGTCGCAATGTTTAGGTACCTATCCAGTGATGTGAATCACTGTTGTCCTGGGTTGTATTCTTCGACAGGATAGTGACACTTTTCTCAGAGAATTGTATCCCGATCAATCTACTATTCGCTGCTGGAAATAAGTAAAACAGTTTAAGAAGTTGTTGCAAGTAGCACCTACAAAGCTGCGTGAGTTTGTTGAACGAACAAATAATTTTCAACGAAATTATTGTTAATTTGTTTTGGTTGACATTTATCGTAAGTATTTTGCCTATTCCTTGATATTATTCTGAATTAAATTTTATAAACTGTTACTAAACTCCTGAGGAAATAATTAAAATTAAGAAATATTAAGTAAATACCATTGAGTCTTTTTTAACCAAATTCGCAAGGTGCAACCAGGATGGGGTGAACTCTTACAATGAGAAGGTGAAGAATTTTGAAAAATATCAAACTCCGAAGTTGATGGCTACATTTTATAAATACTTTCTTTATACAGAGTGATCGTTGCAGTCAGTGAGAACCAAACTCATGCTTTTGTCGAATTAGACAATCGGTATCAAGATATGTCAATGTTAAAAAATAACCTCTACATATACCAAATCTCTAAGTAAAATTGATACCATTATGCATTATTCGGACTTGCCTCTTTCAAATACAGCACGTATATTACTTTTCTCGTTGAATACTACTTCATAGCTTTCCAAAAATGCCATATCTGTTCCTCCTCTAATACTTATCCCGCAATTGCAATTTTCTGAGAATAGTTACACGCAATTAAACTCATCAAGGGGGTCGATGGCCGCAGTGGTTAGGCGGCTGACTATTGTCGTGAGAGGACGATAGGTGCCGGGGTTCAATTCTCTGGAGGGACGGTGACATTTTTTCAGAGAGTTTAATCCCGGATCGACTTGCCATTCGCTGTTGGGAGCAAAGTGATTAACAGCGCGGCATCATAAAAGGCGATATGATGCTGTCACAAAGCCATTTAAACACAACTTACACACACTAAACTACACCGCAAGAGTTGCAGTGATAGCCAGACAAGTAATACAGCTTACGGAGTCACTGCAACTAAGCACCCACCACACATTAAAAAAAAAAAAAAAAGTTGGTATATTTGCATAAAGTTATTGTAAAACTGATGTATAAATTAGTAAATAGCACTTCTGTCAAAACGTTAACTTTTTTTAGTAATTTATAGATTTTAATGAACGTGAAACAAATCAGTTAATGGTAGTTCAAGAAAGTGCCTCTAAAATTGAAAAAGTGTCTGGCATTGAATGTACTGACATTAAAACAATTAAAATGTGTGTAAGTGTCAGACCTATCATATGGAATTGCACGAGCAGCTTTACGATCGCGACTATGCTAGTAGAAACCTATCCAACTTAAAGCAATTTTTAAAAGTAACGGGATGATTAATCGGTATCACCTGGACTATTATTCCATAGAAAATCCACACTGGATTCGCAAAATGAATGGTCAATAAACGTCTGGCGTCGAGTAATTGGCTTTTATGTATGTATGAAGACCTTTCTTTATAATACTTTTAGAAAACTAAAATTTGGCAACGAGGGAGCAATTACTTTCAACAAGATGGAGTTCGGCCACATTATCAAAGTAACGAGAGAGTTTCTTTGGATAACTGGAAGGCGAATCGCTGGATCAGACGTGGTGAACCAATTGTGTGCCCATCGAGATCCCTCGACCTGTATAAACACTTTTCCTATGGGGCATGTTAAATAAGTTTATAAGGAAGGAATAAGCGGTTCCAAAGTTATGAATTTTTTACTTTACGAAATAGAGGCGAAAATCGCGTGCGAACGCTCTGTAACTCGTAAAGTAAAAAATTCATAACTTTGGAACCACTGCAGATAATCAAACCAAATTTGGAATGTTGGATGAACAACTCATACTCTTTCTTTTCACAAATGACACAAATTTAATTCAACTTTCACCACAAAGGAGGGGTGAATTTTTCCATGTGTACTTGATTGCGTGTAACTTTGTTCATAATTAACTTATTAGAGAAATACTCTACATTTAAGCTCTTCTTGTCGTTAATGATCGATTTGTGGCGAAAGAAATCATTTTCATCTTCTATTTGTCAAACAAGCGGTAATATACTGTACTGCTATTATTTTGCACAGAGGTGTATATCGTTTTCATTGGAATGCTTTGTATATTAAATGGAGATTTGTACCGTTAACTTAGTTGTAATCCGAGTTGTAATCTATATTTTCAGAAACAATATTTTTGACATTTTAGTTGAACAGATAATAAGCAATCTTTTTACACACTTTTTCAATGACGCAAAAATGATTATATACATATATTATCTTATGAAAGGACCGAGCGGTTATCGCTGCTTCGAAAATAACTATATGTAAGTCCAAGTCAACATTAACGTTCTAATGATGATACACACACAATACAAAACCTTATTATTCATTCCTTTTTTAACAACTTGTAGATATTCCATTAAATTCTGAAAATATAATGATAATGAGTGTAAGAATAATTAGTTTCCTTTCTTGGTACATCATTTAATATAGTTATTTTTTGGACTTGCATTGGGTTTAGGAAATTAATTTCTTTTACCATTGTATTAAAAGTGAAAGGTTTGATTACGACTTTACTTACACAATCTTCAAACTATATTTCTTCCTGGTTCCTCGTCTAGTTGATTGTTAGATATACATATATACTAAGAGACAGACAGCTCCAAAATACATTTCATAAATATTCTTATATTTCTTACTCTTTGAAAGTTATATGATATGCGGAAGTCCCGGTGAAATTTGGTTGTCTTTAAAGGTATTTTTAATTGAAATATCGATAGGTTTGACGCACATATTTATAGTATATTATACATATTAGTTATTATACCCACAGAAACCATTACGAGCAGCAAGAGGATCAAAGGGTTTTCTGATCTGTGTTTCTGCCACTTTTGTCTGAAGTTCTGCCAAATCAAATTTATGCGCATGTACGCATGTAGAGAAATGGCGCTTGTAAAAATTATCTGCAATGAGGATAATTTTGGAAGCCCAAATACTCTGACGATAATGAGTAGGTATTTAAACGTTCTGCTGTTCTTGCCAAAGCTTAATCTGTCTGCAAAATATTTTCCGTTACATTCTTAATTTCACTAGAGCCAACTTAATTATTTTCAATAGTGCCAATGGCTGAAGTGGTACGAGCAGATAACAGGCAAAGTGAGAAATCGCCATGTGTCGAACTTAGTCGAAAATAATTTGTGGCAGACGTCTCTTGCTGACTGGTACAGCCTCCAGCTTTCATTAGCTGTTGAGATACACTACGTTCTCTGAAAGTGAAACGCTGCTTTATAAAATTGAGTGGTCTCTGGATGACGTACGTTGGAAACCTTGTTAGTCACAGTATTTGGATATAATTGAAATTAATTTCCAAATTAATGTTGGGATATTTCCTGCAAGCAAAAAAACACGCCAAACTACCAACATATACGTTCCACGTGAATATTGAAGTGGTTTGGAATAGGCCTTAAAACTTACCTTCTTAAACAGATGTCATTTGTCAATTTCTCTCCAAAAACTAATGTGTATTCCAATTATTTAATTCAATTAATCAGTTCAAAAAATAATGGCGGTTATTACTAGAGAAATCCTAAGCTCGGTACAGAATTACACTACTTTTAAGATATACGCGAAAACATTGCTTTAAAAATCTTCCATTTTACAAATCGCCGAGTTTCAGTGCAATAGAAATGTACAGATGAACAGCAAATGATTAAAAATTAACATATTAGTATACCTTCAAGTACGTACTTTTTTCCATGTATCTCGCAAGTTGAATTATCGATATAAGGCACAACCTTTCTTCCACCACATTCACTAAACTTTGCCTGAATAGGCGGGCGTAAATATTTATTGTAATACATTCCACAACGTAATGCACAATAGATTTAGTACGGCAGGAATCACTATATTGTTTTACGCGTGCACTGAATGTTACGGTTTATGAAGTCATGACTAAAAGTTCAAGAAATCTTATTATAATGCACTAGAATGGAATGTGCAGTTAAGCACAACTTGGTACTAGCGAGCAACAGAACACTTCATGGCACTTTTACTTGCTATAATTGCAATTACTCAATTAGCTCCACACCAGAATTAACCATCTATCAATAGATGTATCAATTAAAATATTTGCTCTATTAGTGCTTATAATCGAATGTCGCGCCTACCGATAGTTTTACAGGAACTAAATACAGAAAATAATATTGTGAAAAACAATTACATAAGAGTATTACGATACCTTCTGCACAGAACTTGCATTAAAAGTGTACCATTAGCTATTAATTAAACGTAGTAAATTTCTACATGTAGAGAGTTTATAAATATTTGCAGCAACATTTCATATTCTTTGTACAGGCACTTGCGTTCCTTTGGAATGCACTTGTACTACTACTAAAATTAATTTTAAAATTTCATGTTTAATGCTTTCAATACTATTAACTGCGAAGTAATTACTTCGCTACGGGAACAAAGTATCCATGAAAAATTGCTCGCAAAGTTTGAGGAACTTTATTCGTCTACTATACAACATAAATATTTTGAAATAACAATAGCAGCGAACTATAAGAAGTTCTTTAGAAGCGAAGCAAGGGTCGTGCGAGGTAAGCTTAAATTATCAACCAGGTTGTTGTCGTTGGCCTCTACGATGAACAAGTGAAACATGAGCATAGGTACTTAGCGGAATGTAAAAAGCATTAGCAGGAGGAAGAAATCCAATGCCATTTTTTCCATAGGGAATGCAGTGATACTTGACCAGTTTTAGAGACTAACTTCTTAAAAACCACCTGTAACAGGTTCAATGAAAGCTTCCACTTAACAACTACGAATCAAAAAATATTACTGCAAATGAAGTATGAAGAAAGTTTGGAGCTGATTTTGAAGCGTGAAATGAAGCAATATGGAAAATAGATGCAGTGTTTTGTAGTGATAATATGATAATGCACGAGAGTATGCGTGTGCTTATTAATATAACATGGAAGACCTTGAAGGCAATATTTAGTCTCTATGATGAAGTTACAGTAATATTTCTACACCAAAACTTGCTAAAAATATAATTGCCTAATAGAACTAAATCTCACATAAGCTGGGTTTCAGATGCCTTTTAAATTGAAATCTTTAAAATTGGTGAAGATACAATTTAGAATATAGTCTTATAATTATACAGTACATCTCGTCACAGTAGAAAAGTTCTCGGAAAAGAACAGTTACGAATTCATTAATTTTTAACACAAATTAGGGACATTTATTTCATACTACATGTATTTGTTTCCTGAAATAACATTGAAATACAATTAAGTTGATCAAAGTGAATCGATGTGTAAGTGTAAAAAGAATGTTAACTTGTTAAAGTATTATATAGCATTGCACATGTCTCTTAAAACATAATATTTTTTACGTTAAAATTTATTTTACGTTAAAGTTTACGAACAACTCGCATATATATCATACTGAGAAATGAAGTTTGTTATGATTAGAAAGAAGCAGGACAGAATCAGATTGTCAGTTATTCAATTTCATTGTCAGAGATGGATCGGTTGTAATGTATATGTATGTATGGGATAATTAACATGTGTGGTAGCTGTTGGTAGACAAGATTCCTCTGTACTATATGAATATGCCATTCATTATGTAGAAATAGTGGCGCCAAGTTGTATTGTAGGAAGATGATTGATACTGGATGCTAATTACAAAGCGCCAAAGCAAACACTAAAACAACACCAAAGTAAAATTTTAAAGTACATTTATTGGTACTGCATATCTTTTTCTATTAATTCTGTTACAAGTTACTATACTATTTGCAATACCAGAAATATACATAGATAAGCGACATAAGTCAGATTTGCAAATTAATAATAACTAATAAATGTAACGCTAGCTTGATATCATTTGCATTTTTTGTATTAATGGATCGTTAAATGTGGTGAATTGTATTTTAAAATAATTTTATGATTAATTTGGGATAATTTCTAAGAACTTTTGTTCATTAAGATTATTTTATGATATTGAGGACCTGTAATGCATTGAACAATACAATAAGTTTAAGTTATAGCCGGAGCCTAGCCAATTTAAATAGGGCGTCAAATGTGAGTGAAGCTTTCAGATTAAGGTTACAATTTACTGATGTTGTAGAAGACGAAAAAGAATATATTTTGCTTTACATTGGAACTGTGAACTTCACGCAATGCATCAAATATTATTTATTTTATTTATTTTTTTATTTTATTTAATATTCGGGAAATTGACAGGGTCGTAGCCCCAAAAAAATTTCCACGTAATACATGAATACAATACAAAAAAGACAAAACATCAGCCAAAGCCGAACTAACTTAAGAAAAAAGTAAAAGTAAAAAAAAAAAAAAAAAAAATTATATTACTAACAAAAGCGATAGCAGTAAGTAAAATAAATAAAATAAAAGTGTGGTAGGATTAATAGTATAAGTACCTTAAACTAGAAAAAAAGAGAAAAAAAAACAAAACAGAAAAGTCTATCCATGAAAAAGACCGATCACTGAACTCCTGAAAGCAGACAGCGACAAGTTAAAAATATCTAAACTACTCGCGAAACTATTGTAGTTATTACACATTCGATAAAACGGTGAGTTTATACCCATGTTGGTTCTTTGAGTTATTAGTTGGAATGTCGCGGAGGATCTAGCCTCCAGTCTCGGGACACTAAAACTCATTTTGGAGAGCAAGTCACAGTCAAAATGATTATGAACAATTTTATATATTATCAATAGATCTGCGATTACCCTTCTATGTTTTAATGATAATAAACTATAAGCAACCAGACGTTCATGGTAACTCTGTAAATTGTTGCCAAATTTGTATGTCAAAAATTTTAAAAACTTTTTTTGTACCGATTCAACTCTATCAATGTAAACATTATACATGGGGTTCCAAATCACAGAGCCATACAGCAGATTATTAACCACAAGCGTGTTGAAAAGGGTAATAAGACATTTGTGATCATTAAAAGGCTTAGTGATTCTACAAATAAATCCAAAAGTTCTAAAAGCACGGCGAGTAATGAAATCCAGGTGGTATTGAAATGAAAGTTTCGAATCAAAAATTATGCCGAGGTCTTTGACAGTGGAAACCTTCTCCAGAGCTTTATTGCTGAGAGTATAATTGAATTCAACTGGTAAACGCTTCCTAGTGAATCTAATAAATTTACACTTGTTAATATTTAAGTGTAATTTATTGGAATTACAATAAATTTCAAATTTATTCAATTCATATTGTAACTGTAAACTGTCATTAATACTACCAATACTATTAAAAATTTTTAAATCATCAGCATACAACAAAAACCTGCAAGAGCTGAAAACCCCACCAATGTCATTTATGTATAAATTAAAAAGGAGCGGACCGAGATGGGAACCCTGGGGCACACCGGAGGTCACGTTTATATAGTCAGATCTAAGTCCATTAATAGCAACAGCCTGTGACCTATTTCTAATATAAGAAGTAATCCATCGGAGAAGGTTTCCATGGCAACCTATTTGAACTAATTTAGAAATCAATAAAGTGTGGTTGACTTTATCGAAAGCTTTTTTAAAGTCTGTCAAGATAACATCAACCTGGCCACCTTGATCCAAGACAGAAGACAAATAATCGGTATAAGTAAGTAGATTTGTAATGGTAGATCTACCCTTACAAAAACCATGTTGCTGTGGCAGGATAATGTGCTTTACGGAGTGATATAACTCGACAGTAACGATTTTTTCGAAAAGTTTAGCAAAAATGCTAAGTTTCGAGATAGGCCTATAGTTTGAGATTTCATCTGCGCTACCTCCCTTGTGAATTGGAGTAATCAAAGCATTTTTCCAAACTTGAGGAAAAGTTCCCTGCGTGAGAGATAAGTTAAATATTAGAGATAGGGGATATGCAAGAGATTCAGCACAAGATTTAATAAATAAAGGGGAATATGATCTGGACCACTACCCTTTCTTACGTCCAAAGATCTTAACATCTGCAGTACGGAACTTTGGTCAATCAGAGATACATTGAAAGCCGAAAAAGGTGCATTGTTAGCAACCGAAAGACAAGAGTCCAGCAGACAGTCATCCTGTTCAAAAACAGACTTAAAGTAGCTATTAAATAACTTACAAATACCCAGTGTAGAGGTCGCCGTTTCATTCATATGGTGCATGCACGTCGGGAGTAAGGACGACGCACGCTTCGACTTAACATAACTCCAAAAGTTATTAGCGTCCGATTTGATATTTGACTGCACAGAATTTATCCAATTTCGATAATCAACATTTATGGCATACTTGAGTCGACGTCTAAGGATGGTAAAGGACTCGTAATCTCTTAATCTTAAGTATCTCTTCCATTTCGAGTGCATCTTACGCTTTTCTTTATAAATTTTAATAGTAGACCGTCGATACCATACAGGAAAAGGAGACCTCCCCACAATCTTTTCGGAAACATTTTTTTTAATAACTTTAAACAAATGAGAGTAAAAAATATCAACAGCATCATCCACGGATTGATCTTTAAATATGTCGGACCAAGCAATATCAGAAATCTCATTGTTTATGATTGAATAATCAGCTTTGCTATATTGCAGAGATTTCCAAGAGTTCAGCGGTAAATATTTCAATTCTTTACAGATAACATGAAAAATGATGCTTTTATGGTGACTGTCTTCCGGAACAAAGGGCCAGACACATTCTCGTACTTCTGATACCACATGGTTGCACAATACATAATCAAGGATACGGTGAAATTCATTAAAGACACAGTTATATTGAACAAAATTAAGAAATGATAACATATCCACTAGTAAGCTCTCCTTAAGATTAATAGACAAAGAATTAGATTCCATAAATTGACCATTATAAAACCATTGAATATTCGGTAAATTAAAATCTCCTACAATTACAAATATATCAAATATTAAATGAATAAAGCAGAAAATGATTAGTATATGATAACAATATGCTGAATATATTTTTCAACACACCTGTTTTTGTTTTGGTGTAGTTATTGTAGATATTTTTGGCAGTATAAGGCAAAACTAATTAAATAAGTTATATGTTTTACACGAAAAATAAATTGAAGCAGTGCATGTAAATTTGGTATTACAATGACTGACAGAAATTACCTCAAAAAATGAAAACAAATACTCACATATTTAAAAAATTAAATGACTAGGAAACTTATTGCGGCAGAACTACACGCAGAAATAAATTACAGCACTTTTTGGGAAAAACATGAAATGCAAAGTGATTGTAAATTGCATGATACATAAGAGTTATGAAAGGTTAAAACTAGAAACATTTAAAAACTTCTTATTTAGGCGGACATTACTTCACACAAGGCAGAGTTGTGTTTTAGTGAAATTCAAACTATTCTAGCAAATGTTGTCGTTAATAAATACGAATGCCTAATGAATTTTTGTACAGGGCAATGACTTACACTAAAATAGATCTTTTGAATCAATTACCAAAGTTTCCACACAAGAAAACTTATGAATTCATATCACACCTGACGTCGCAAAATTACTATCATAAATCATTGCAAACTTAGCTGATAACTATTTTTATGCCTGTGACTGTAATTGATTGCATCGGCTTTAATATTATGATAAGTGGAAGAGCAATGAACCGTATTCCATTAAGTTAGCTTGGTACAGACATAATAGTTCCAACAGCGCTTCTATTCGATTAATTCTGGTCATATAAGAGCAACCTCTAAAAGTGGAGCAGTATAATACTACGTAAAAATGGATGATTATTTACGAGTAGTTAGATTTTGTTTCTTGTTAGCCTTGCTGAATGTATCTACATATATGACTATTTACTTAATGGCTAGTTACCAAATATAGCATAACACTTTTTTGGCATTACAGAGACAGCGAGTCTTGATGTAATACAGTTCCAATTTTCTTACAATTTTCAAAGTTAGAGAGAAAACACAAGAAACTTCTAATTTTAGTCAAGTTTAGTGTGCAAAATGAATTATCACAATTCTATTCGTAGTGCATTTAAATAAAACTCTTAGAGGGTTCACAACACAAGCACAATAACTATAAACCAACTACATTTCATTCAGGAAATGCATTCAAACAGCAATACGATCACACAATCACTTGTATTTTCATGAGATGATACTTGATAACGTATTTTATTAGCTGTTATCACGAATAAACCGCCGACGCGTACTCCTACTGCACAGCATTTTAACTGGTAATTCCGAACCGCAAACAGTATTTACATACACTGAACGATCATTCTAATAAGCATTATCAACACAACGATGTTTTGTATCAATGATGCCACAACATCCGACAGTGCGCAAAACGTTGCATTACGTAATCCTGACAACAGGAATGCATTTAGCATAAAATTCGAACGAAGAGTGTGTTTATGTTTACGTGCCAGAAACAAATTGTCGAGACTTATTTAAGAGCCTTCAATTAAAGATCATCCGACGAGACGAGTCATTTAAATATGAGTAAGAGATCTAAATTAATGCAGATTTAAATTGGTGAATTTGGTATTTAAATAAATAGCGCTTTATAAGGAAATGGTACAAGTCCAGAAGTCAATTGATATGTTTGATTGATGAATACATGTAATATAATCCAGAATGTATTACAATAAAAAAACAGATTCATTAAAAAATCAAAGTTTTTTCTTGAAAACATTTATCTACAAAAACTATACGTAATACATGGCAACGGTTTTTAAACGTAAACACAATAAGAACCAAAATCTCCTCACGAAATGTTTAAGTATGTATATAGGGTTATTTACAGAATTGGTCCGTTTGAACTTTTCGTTCTTCTCGATATCTAACAGTTTTGGAAACTTGTTGTTAGTGATAGTGTCATCTAGTCTTATTAGCAAAATTATCTACATTCATGTCTCACTTCCGATTTACCGGAAGTTTACATCAACTTCTTTAATGTAAGTAGCATGTTACATTTCGCCGTTTTTTAGTTATATTCATTTTTTTTCAAATATACGGCCCATTACAACGTTATGTTAATAATTTTGTATTTTTGAAATCATTGCACCTGAAGATCCCATTTTTGGCGTGTTGTTAATTGAAATATGAAGCATCAATAAAGCGTCTTCAAAATTATGTCGATATATACAGGCCCGTCTAAAATTTACGTTCCTTTCAACTTCAGATCAGCTCGACGAAAGCCAGTTTATTTACATAAAATAAAAATAATTTAAATACACTTAATAATTCTGCTTCACTCATTCATCATATTTTAAAACGCATTTTTGTTTTATCGTTCTACCATTTTTCACACCTACACGTAAACACGTTTACATAAATATCTTCCGTCATATATTGATTTCTGTTGAATTTTATACTTTCGTTTCAAACCCACAAAGATAGTAAGTATTGCACAATTCCCAGTATAAGCAATCTAATCGTAACAAATGTATCACTATATAAACCGATAACGTCATCCATATAATTAACCGAACATTGTAAGTTACACACATATTTAGCGCACACCAATAACGTTACAAATTAATTTTCTGGTACTAATGACAAATAATTAGTAAGTTTATATTAAATTAAAACTTCGTAAATGACACGCCAATACATGAGATCATTTTCAAGTTGAAATAATTCTTTGTGGTTTTCAATACAACCCTTAATACAAATGACTACTCTAAATTTGAGTACCTATATTTGCTTCTATTATTGAACGAGAAACTGTTCTAATAATTTATTGTTTACACAGTTAGATTTTCATATACGTATAATTTTTTAGGACCGCAAAAATAATAACTATTAAATATCGTTAATGATATACTAGGTGGGCAAATTTGGGGTTAGGAAGTAAATTGGCTTAAAACACACTTTTTTTTGACAAATTCAGTTTTATTGATACCAATGTAAAGTTGAAATATAGGAATTAATAATGGAATATGATGTCGGGCAAATGTCCACCTCTGGCACGTCGGCAGACGTCCGCTCTTTTCACAAAATTTTGAACCACATTTTGCAACAAAGCTTCGCTTATCTCGTCAATGCAGCGCCGAATTTCATCTTTCAGAGCGTCAGTTGTTTGTGGTTTGTTTACGTAAACCCGGTCTTTCAAATGGCCCCAGAGAAAATAATCCAGCGGCGTTAAATCACAAGAGCGAGGCGGCCAATTGACATCGCCAAATCGAGAAATTACTCGACCGGGAAATTTCGCATGCAATAACTGAATTGTTTGGCCGGCTGTATGGCTTGTGGCGCCGTCTTTCTGAAACCAAAGATCTCTGATGTCAACATTAGCCAATTGTGGCCATAAAAAATCGGTTATCATGGTTTGGTAGCGCAGAGAATTCACGGTGACGGCGTTTCCTTGCTCATTTTGGCAAAAATATGGACCGATGATGCCGCCTGACCACAAACCGCACCATACGGTCACTTTCTTTGGATGTAATGGTTTTTCGAGGACTATTTGTGGATTTTTGAGCCCCATATGCGGCAATTTTGTTTGTTTACATAACCGCCTAATTGAAAATAAGTCTCATCACTAAAGATGATTTTGTTGAAAAATGCGTTGTTTTCGTTCAGTTTTACAAACAGCCAATTCACAAACGTTCGACGCAAACAATGGTCGGCCGGTTTTAATTCTTGAACGAGTTGAACTTTATAAGAATGAAGATGAAGATCTTTATGAAAAACGTTGCGCGAGGTGCCTCTGGTGATGCCCAATTGTTGCGGACGTCGACGAGTTGATGTTCCAGGCTCATTCTCAACACTTTCCTGTACAGCGGCCATGTTTGCATCACTACGGCCACTACGAGCGCAGTGTTTTGGTCTATTGTCAGCAACAGTACCGTGAGCCTCGAATTTAGCGATTAAATTACGCACAGCGGTCTCAGAAGAAGTCTGATTACGAGGAAAAGCTGCTCGAATTTTACGAAGTGATACAGTAAAATTTTCACCATTTTGATAGTAAATTTTCACAATTAAAATTCTTTGTTCAAGAGTGTAGCGTTCCATGGTTAAAATTTCCCAACTTTTTACTAAATAAATGTCGAAAGATGATTCAATTCTCAATTCTTGACATTTCATCATTTGACAGCCAATTTACTTCCTAACCTCAAATTTGCCCACCAGCTATTAACAAAATGAAATAACAAATCTAATATATGTATGTATGTATACTGTATAAATATGTATTACCTAGCCCGTTAACCGTTTGATAGATCTGCTTCCTCCTCGGCAAATAGGTTCATCTTGTTAATCTAAACGAGTGGCCAAACGCCCAGCAGGGCACATTAACGCCTTATAGGGCTAACTTTTCATCGATATTTTCTCGAGAACCGTTTGATGAATCTGCTTCGCTCTGGGCAAGTTGGTTCATCTTGTTAATCTAAACGAGAGGACAAACTCCCAGGAAGGCACATTAACTCGTTTGAGCGCTGTGACAGTTAATTTTCATAAATTTTTCTGGACATTTTCATCATATATTACCTAGCCCGATAACCGTTTGATGGATCTGCTTCCTCTTCGGCAAGTAGGTTCACCTTGTTAATCTAAACGAGAGGCCAAACGCCCAACAGGGCACATTAGCGCCTTATAGGGCTAAATTTTCATCGATATTTTCTCGAGAGCCGTTTGATGAATCTGCTTCGCTCTGGGCAAGTTGGTTCATCTTGTTAACCTAAATGAGAGGACAAACTCTCAGGGAGGCACGTTAACTCGTTTGAGCGCTGTGACAGTTACATTTTCATAAATTTTTCTGGACATTTTCATCATATATTACCTAGCCCGATAACCGTTTGATGGATCTGCTTCCTCTTCGGCAAGTAGGTTCACCTTGTTAATCTAAATGAGAGGGCAAACTCCCAGCAAGGCACATTGATGTCTTTGATTTCGGTCTAACCTCGCTTAATGGCCGAGATATTAAAAAAAAACGAAAGATTTCTAGCCGGGCATTTGTCGAATTTTCGATCTCCGAGCGGTGGAAAAGGTTGTACTCATCGCCCTGAGTGTTGTACCGAAGATATTTCGGTCCTATCTCTCCCAATAGCCGAGATATTTCAAAAAAACGAAAAAAATCTAGCCGGCCATTTGTCGAATTTTCGATCTCCGAGAGGTGGAAAAGATTGTACTCATCGCCCTGAGTGTTGTACCGAAGAGATTTCGGTCCTATCTTGCTTAATAGCCGAGATATTTCAAAAATACGAAAAAAATCTAGTCGGGCATTTGTCGAATTTTCGATCTCCGAGGGGTGGAAAAGACTATACTCATCGCCCTGAGTGTTGGGCATTGGTTGACTTGATGGTTGGTAAGTTATATTGTTTATTGTGGTTTAATCGCACAGTCAGATCAGTTCCGAAACCCCTAAACTGCATTTGCTGCCTGAAATCTTTCATCCGGATCTATTGTGTACGAGGGATGACGATCGCGACTCAAAGTATTTTATTGATTTTTTTTTATTTTCCTCAAAAATTGATACACTTCTCCATTGACTCAAACAAACTATTATAGCAGTTATAACATTCCTTATCTATGGGAACCTAAAGACATCATTGGCATTTAATTCGCGACTATACGGAAAATGATCTCATAATTCGACATTTTGCTGCTTCAAAAACTTGGTTGTCTTTTAAGCTGTGTGTAAACTCACATTATCATAAAGTAGGATGATTTGCCGTTGTAGATTTGTTTCTCAGACCATAGCGATTACTTCCGGCAAACAAATGGTTGTGTATCAATCTTCGTTAATCGTTCTTCGACCTTGCAAAGGAATTGCAGCCGCATTACCTGATCTTGAGGCAAACATTGCGACCGTTCGACACATTTCGTGAACAGATAACTTTGGTTAGACTTTCTTCAGTTTGAAACACCCAAACAGCTAACTCACGTTTACTTTCGGGTCCATAGAAATAAATGCACGATTCGTCGCTAGTCACAGTATTAAATTTTTGGGTACTAATTAAGACAAGCCGACTTTTCTGCGTCGGTTCCTGCGGAATTCAATGAGACACTGACTTTCTTATTACCAGTTCACTTTGTATGAGCATTTAGACTGACGTCTTTGAAATACCTATGAATACCTCAATTACACGATATATCGCATACCTATCTTCCTTAATCAGGCGGCATTGATGGTTTTCTTGATGACTGTTGTTCTTGGTGGACCTGTCCTAGGATCGTCGCTGACACACGCCAGCGTTGCAAAATTGTCGATTGATGTGGTGCTTCATTTTCAATAACAGAAACCAACTGATCAAGATATTGTTGCTCCGAAAGTTGTAAAAATTATTGAGCAAAAAGTTTTTCGGATCAATTCCATTTATTGGTCAACTTACAAGCTTTGAAAATTCACTACGATTAAGTCACTTTCCTTATCATGATGATTTAGGTTAACGAAAGATTGAAGTAAATTTTGATACTTGACGTTTTATTAGTACCTAGTGAATCTACATATGGGTCTATAAACAACACTAAAAAGACATCCCTAGTAATTGCAATAATCACTAGACAAATCATTGCAGTTTTTGATAGACACCAAAAATAATCTTGAATAATACCCTTAATGTTTCAGAATTTGTTTGTATAAACAATCTACGAGTTCTGAATCGCATTTAGCAATTTTCTCTCATTAACTGTTTATTTTAATTCTTTCCAAGTTATAGTAATGTAGTAAGTTAATTTAAGAATTGAATATTTCCGTACTTTTTCTACACAAAAAATATAATGTGTTATAGTCTCTTAACATGGTATTTTAAAATCTGTTAAAACATAATAAATTGTTTAGATATCCAAAGGATATTATACAGGGTGTTTTTCCGATAACGGGGCGGTTTCTTAAGTATCAACTGTATATTTGTTAAGGCAACGTTGTGTGGATCAATCGTGGCTATAGGTAATTTAAAAATATTTTTTAGTCTACTGGGCGTTCCCAAAAAGTGTGGCACATCAAAGTCACGTTTTGTTTTACAGAACGCCCTATATTTTGTTGCGATATTCAATTCTATGCAAAAAATAAGTACATTTTTAATAAAGGTCAAATGTGATACCTTCCAAAAGTTGTATAACTTCGGTATACATAAATTAAAAATTGATAAATTTAAATAATATCTCGTCGTACTTATTTGAATAATGAATCGGTGTACTGACAAATTGAAAAAGTACTACTTAAAATAACTAACAGGGACACTATTCTACTATTTCAGATTACAAGGACTTTTTCTAATTAATCTATGCCAAAATTAAACATTGAAAATATCACGTTTGTCGAAAAATCGAAATATCTCAAAAACTGTAACAATAAGGTATAGGTAATGCTCTTGTTTTTTGCAAAATGGCAATTGAATATAGGGTGTTCCGAAAAAAATATAACTTTGATGTGCCAGATTTTTTGGGACGCTTTATATACTAACAAATATTTTTAAATTATTCTAGTCACTGTTGATGCTCACAACGTTGTTTTAAGTATTTTTTATGTATAGTTTCGACGTAAGAGACCGCCTCGTTACCATTGAAACACCCTGCAAACTTTAATAATTTGTCGGTTAATTTAACGTTTAAAGATCACGGTGCTACTAATAAACTATTCTGAATATATCTTCTCTTTTACATTAAATACTGTAACTATTTTCGTTCTATATTCATAGTTCATAACCTGGAGTTGTTTTGAATGAAAAAAGACATTCATGTTAAACGTTTGTAAGTACAATTTCAAACACCAATATACACGAATATTAAACTAAATAAATTATCTAGTATATGTCGACATTAATATGCAAATGTCAATATTAACATGTAAATTCACATAACTTAAATACGCATTTCCATAGCTCAGACAAAAGCGTTCGATTTTCATACCACATGAGACACTAATTTTAATATATTGCGCGACGAAATATGCAAATTAACAACATTGCAAAAAACAGTAATTACAGTTCCATGTAAAAGGATGGAATGTACTTTCAACAAGTATAATTCTTCGTTGCTGCACCTACGATCACGAGCAATTTAAGTAAGTATGCACAGATTCAAATTAAATACGGCACCATCTATCGCAATTATGTGTTTCCTCTTGCCAATAAGACCAGATATATTTCTGTGTCAACATGTTTAAAACAAGAAATCCGTCTGAAATAGGTTAAATCTAGATTTTAATAATAATAAAGAAAATATTGGCACAAACCAGGTATATTTCCGAATATAGCAGAAGTAGACTCCAATTCGCCTATTTTATTTCATCTTTAAATTGCACTTTCTATTTTAATTTAATTTTCTAAAAAATTCAATCACAAATAAAGTATGAGAGCACTACCATTAATTGAAATTGCTAATTTAATATTTTAATAGTGGACAACAGGGTATTATCCGTTGATTTTCATTAGGCTCAAAAAATGTCTGATTAACCAAGCAGCTCCCACTATATTTAGCTTCTCTACACCAAATAACTCTTGTAGTGAAATGCTCATCTTATTGGATTTTTGTAAGAAACCAATCACGTAACTCAATCCTTCGGTGAAAATTAACGACACCATGGTTTCCAGTGGTGTTTCTGTAGAATTCTGTGAATTGTTCTTGTGAATAGATGTGAGTTTCTCACAAAATCTCTAATTGAAGCAGCTGGGTGAACAGAAAAATGCAATTACACTAATTTCGTTTATTTCACTGCTTACTTTTGGTAAATTGTACGTTGAACGTATCGTATTGAAAAGAATTCCTTTATCATTTTCTTAAAGTCTAACGTTAACAAGTCTTAACATTTGAGTTCGATGACAATCATCGTAAATGACAATAAGATTTTAAAAAATCATCTTTTCTAAACCTCCTCCTCCCCAAATTTGTTGTTGTAGCTTTAAATAAAAATGATAAAATATTAACGGCGTCTAACCGTAGCTTACGGTTTTTTAACTTAAAAATATTAACTTTAGTCACATTTCAACAAATACAGATTTGTGTTCAAAACTGTTAGATTTAGGAATAAACTGATGTCAGTAGAATGGGCAAAAAAATACTATAGTGTAATAAAATATCGGGTATTCTCTTTAACATAAGCAAGTTATAAATAAATAAAGTTGTCTATATTGAACGCTAAATTTTAAACGCTCTGTATAAATTTTTAACTATCTTTGTAAACTCTTGCTGTCCAATGATTATAAAATCTTAAATCAATAAATTCATTACCGGTAGTAATATGGTAATTTATTTGTGGATAAATTTTTTCGAAAAAATTTCAAAATATTCAACATATTTCGAACACGATTCATTTCTGGTATAGGACATCACAGACAAAGTTGACCTGAAATCGAATATGCAATAAGAAATATCGTGTGTAAAACTCACTTACAATTAGTTAAAGATAAAAATGGACCTTCAGTTGGTATAATGAAAAACCGACAATTAATATGTACACCAACATTACGTATCCGTAATGTGGGCTGCCTATTCTACGTGCAGACTTCTCTTCGTTTCGATAGAATTTAATCTTAATAGTATGTACAGCTTGTGTATTAAGTCATGTCTCCCTTTGAAGCGCTTATCAAACTTTCTTCTGCTCATGCCCGTTGCGTCGTATTCGTAAATGTCCCTTGAGATGTATAGTTGGGTATTAAGAATATCTCGATCGGCTGTGTACGTAGTAGTACTGTCCGGTAGCTATCGTGCAATTTTGAAAGGCGCATTACCGAAAACGATCGAATCGGCATGTGCGAAAGAAAGTTTGGTATGCCCTTCATTACTTAATACACAAACTGTACATGCACCTATTCTATCAGCTGTCACAATATCTGTATATGTATGTATTCCGTACGGCAGTAATCATTCTAATTATTTATTACTATGATATACCTACAGTGTGTTGCCGGAGAGGTGTCCCAATAGGAAAAACTTTTTTGTTATGAATGTATGGAAAAAAACGTTCTTCGTAAAAGTTTTTGCTTGATCTGAAATACACAAATAATACTACACTTCTAAATTAATATCATAATAATGCGTAAAATAGTTGGTTTTTGTAAATTTTGGAGTCCACAAGTCCGTATGATGTTGCACTCACATCTAGTTGCATTGAACATAATGCATTGCATATCGTGTTAGGTTAGGCATGTGTTAGGTGAACTAATGTCATACAGTATTTAATTGTCAAAATGCGGACACAAAAAAAGAAAAACTTTATTATGGTTTTATAAAAAATATATTCTTTATTAACGTTTTTAATTAATACACAAATAATGTTTAGCTTTTAAAAATGTTAATAACGTATAATAATAACGTATAACTGTTTTAGCCATTATTATAATATTAATTTAGAAGTCTAGTAGTATTTGTGTACTTCAGATCAAGCAAAAACTTTTACAAAGAACAGTTTGTTCCATACATCCATAGTAAACAAATGTTTCCTATTGGGACACCTATCCGGCAACACACTGTACAGCAAAACATTATAAAAGATATAATATACTAGCAAAATACAAAAGTCTCTAGCTTGAAATGCCTCAATCGTTTAATTTCTGTAAAAATAACACCAAATTATTGAAAATTGCTATCAGTACTCAGTATTTTTAAATAAATATGTATTAACCACAGAGTCTTTATAGAGTCTGTCTTGATTCGACGACATCGTTTAAAAAACGATTTTCGTATAATTTTTTTGTTTTTTCAATTTATTCTCAATTTTGTTTGTTCCGACCTTTTGACAAGGTACCTAAGATGTTACAGGTTTCTTACCACAATAACTGGGAAAAATTTGATATTTTTATTTATTATTATTATTATTTGTCTCAAAACAAAAAAGAACTATACGACGATAAAAAATCATCAAAACAAAGAATTTTTGTCACAAAATCTGTTGAACGAATGATTAAAAAACTCGAGTAAACTGGTTCGACCATAAACATAAAAATAGCGCTGCGTCGTCCTACGGGCCGATCTTTCAAGAATATTGACGTAGTTTGTGAAAGCGTTACCGGAAAGTCCAGAAACATCGATTTGCCGTCGTTCTCAACAGCTAGACATTCCGAGGAGGCCCCGCAATTCTGCGAGGACTCGTTAAATATCTACAGCTGCTTACAATATGCAAGAACTGAAGCCAGCAAACCACAAGCAGCGTTAAGAATTTGTTAATTCGGTGTTGGAAAATCAATAAGTGGACGATAATTACCTAATCATATTTAGCGATGGCATGCATTTCCAACTTAATTCTATAGTGTAATTAACGGAAAGCTATTGCATGCTGAACGAGTCACTGTCTGGTGCGCATTTTAAACTAGGGGAATAATAGAACCAAATGGTGCTGAATAGGCGGTAACAGTGAATAGCGTACGTCGACAGAATTTTTATAGTCGCTGTTGCACGGAATGGATATAGAAGGAATGTGGTTTCAACAGGATTGTTTGTAACACAACGCGCGAGCTAGCGAATTTGTGATGCGAAAAATTTTCTGGACGTATCATCTCTTATAATGGCAACCAAAAGTGGCGTTTCGGTACGAAGGGAGACAAAGGGGGAACGTTTAAAGAACGAAATTTAAATAGATCAAGTAGAAATGGTCCCAACTAGAATATAAATAGTGCCTGTCATTTTTCTGAAGTGATATGATAATTTAAAAGGAATATGCAAATGGTGAACGAAATCGTTCCATATTACAGTAGCTGCAGGGAATTAACGATTAACCAAGATTTGTCAATACACATTTCCAAAAAGTGAGATAAGTGGTTTGGAGCAAAAGTTCACCGTTTTAAATAGCTAATCGAGACTCTAGGTATATCTAAATTGAGTAGATGCATTATAACGGCAAGAAAAGTGTATTTAGTGAAGGTAAAGCTGCTGAATATACTCATAAGATAAACAGGATGGCGTTTATTACACACCAACAAAAAATGTTTCCAAACTTTAAGAATTTCCTTTGTTACAGTAATTAACTGCCTCTGTGAAACACGTCTCTTACAATTTAAATGTGTTCGAATGAAGTTATTAAAAATCATGCTGGAACTGTCAGATTCTCGATCAGGGCTCGCCACCAGTATGCTTTTTAAATGTGGCGAAAGATAAATTTTGATGTGTCGATGTGGTCCATGAAGACCTTATTCCGTTATGTAGCACCCTATAGTCAAAAGCTTGGTTTGGTTGTTCGTAAGAGACTCTAAAGTCTGTATTGTAAGTTTCTGTTTAAGAGAATGCTTCCTGAACGATTTTCTAATCTGTTTCTCAAGATCTTAATCTAACAATATCATAAATATCCTATCAATTGTCACATAATGTACTTAAAACTGTCACAATTGTCTATTATTTAGCAGTTAGTAAACACAACTCATCAATATCATTTTTATACTCAACTCTTTAGGAACAATATTTTGTATATGTTCAACTGAGGTGTTTATAATGTTAGCTATTTGGGTGATTTTTAGTCGCTTATCTACTTTCACGTACATTTTTTGGTTACTTATCATTTGTGTCGCTTCATTATAACAGCGTAATTACTCTTCGCTAAAGATAGAAGTTCAACTTTTTTAAATTCCTTAATCTAAACAGCTAATTGCAGTCATTAACGAAGCTCCATCCATACTACAACGGTAACAACATAAGCCACCTGTATATCGTAAGAAAACGCACATTGATCGATATCTAGACGCTACGTTTTATTAAAACCTCAAGAAAAGAGATCTCTTAAAAACACGCTACCCAGAAAAACCAAAATCAGCAAGCAGGAGGATATACCATCTAAGGTTCAACAAATTACAGTTCTGAAGAAAACTTAAGAGACGAAGAATATTATCGCACAGTTTAATACTGCCAAGACTAGAGAAGATGGGTACAAGCTGAGCAGCAACTGCGAAAAACTTTATGAAATTGTGGTCATAATCAACAAACAGATACAACTCGTCGAACTGTCATAGTCTCGAATTAGTAAAGCGAAAAAGAAATGATATATAACGAAAAGCAGAAGACAACAACATCAATCTTTAGAAATTTTCTACAGAAGTTGACAGCATGATCAGGAAAACGGCAAGTGCAAACTTACCTAGGCCACAGCACCCGAACGACATCGACGTAGTAAACAACGATCGTGAAAAACCTACGCTCAACAAATTATTAATACGCTTATCGAGTTCGGATAAAATATCATAAACAAGGGTCATGGTAACTATTCTGCCAATAGAAAAATAAAAACTGGTGTAGGAAAAGGCGGCATAGTGTTCGATCACTCACCGTATTCATCGAGTCTTACATAGAAGAACGCTATAATACCATTCAAGACTTTCCAAAAACCGTCAGTCATGGGGATTTTATCGGATATTTTGCAATGGAAGTAGCAGCATCCGCTGTAATTACTTTGAATATTTGATGATATTTATGATCTCTATGATATATATATTTTTTTTTTAATGTGTGGTGGGTGCTTAGTTGCAGTGACTCCGTAAGCTGTATTACTTGTGTGGCTATCACTGCAACTCTTGCGGTGTATTTTAGTGTATGTAAGTTGTGTTTAAATGGCTTTGTGACAGCATCATATCGCCTTATATGATGCCGCGCTGTTAATCACTTTGCTCCCAACAGCGAATGGCAAGTCGAACCGGGATTAAATGAAAAAATTTCACCGTCCCTCAGAGAATTGAACCCCGGCACCTATGAACAATAGTCAGCCGCCTTGCGGCCATGATATTTATGGATGTTATGCGACAACGTTCCAAATGCTGCATCACCAACAGCATTCGAAAAACTGTCACAATATTTAATCATTACATTGAACAAAATTTGCGAATTTGCTCCGACTTATCGTTGTTTTCCTAATATTCTTCTTAAACGAATAATGTGTTAATGTTTAAAAACGGCAAAGTAATCATTGCATGGTAGTATAGCTTAATTAATTAAATTTCATCTTGGGCTAAACACAATTAATTCCAAATAATGTGTACTTACCCTTCTTCAAGCATTCTATTATCTTGTGCATTTATTTGCTTCATCAATTCTTCACGTTCCTTATCCCTTAACGCCAACGCTTCTTGCAACTTCTGTTTCTGTCGTTGGAATTCTTTTAGAAGGTCTCCCGTATAACTTTGTTCTAATACTGGAGCAGCAGTACCACTTACAACAGCATTTGAACCAACAGGTCTATCATTTAATGAATCTCTCCTAGAAGATCTGGCAGTTCCTACAGAAGCTGGAGATTCGCGGCCTCTGTGTTCTGGGGTAGATGCGGAAGATTTTTTCATTTCTGGACTCTTTGATCGTGGCCCTGATTGGTTTTGAAGGAGCTTTGGTGTACTTGTTTGTTCTTGTATGGCGGGTAACTGTTGAAACTCCGCATAGCTATTACTTAAGAAAACTTCACCCTCATTTTCGAATAGTCTGTCAACAGAGCTGTTCATTAGTTTACTGTTTTTAATTCCAGTTAGATGAAAACTTGCAAAACTTGATCTGGACATAGGACTGTTATTTAAAATATCTCCAGTACTTAACGCCATTAATCGCGGGTTGCCGTTATGAGCAGCATTCACCGTACCATGCGCTAGTCCAAATGGTAATCCGTCTAATGTTGGCATTAACGATCTGGACATAATATCGGCAGCAGATCTCGGTCTAGTAAAAGGCATTGCAGAGTGCGGAAAAGTTTTTGGTTTAATGGGAGTGATTAGCATATGTTCTGTCCAAGACGTTTCCAAAGAAGGTCGTTCTAATTTTTCAAGTTCCACGTTTAAAGTTCTCTGTTCGAACGGCACGGAGAATGTTTCTGATGGTATGCTTTGTAACCAAGACAACAAACTTAAATCCGAATCGCTAAAACCGACACTACCATCGAGAAGCCTAGAGAAGTTCATTTCTTGCGTTTGCGTTTCTTTTGCACCCGTTGCTTTCGCCTGACAATAATTTACACACGACTCGTATAATATACCTTTTATTATTAACTGTATCATCCGATCGTTTTTCGCGCAGGTGTTCGCGTTTGGGTCCGTTTTTCGATCGCCCGGTAAAAATTCCGAAACTAGCGGATACACTTCCCTGAAACACTGCACTCGCGCATTACTCGGATTCCAATCTTTGTAATTGAAATGGTCCGTTAAGCGTGGTAAAGTCAACAGCAGGCACATCGTCGAGTATTCCTCCTTCGACGGAGCAAACTTCTCCAGTTCGCTTAGCACGTTAACGACCTCTTCCACGGCATTATCCACGCTACTCCCTTGAATATTTGCCTCAGATTTTATACATAATAACTCGATGTATTTATGTTTCAGTATAACGAAACTGAATTTACGCATCTCGAACGTTGGCAATGCCTCCAGAGGTTGTATAAATTCCAGAACATCGTCCCATTGCCCGTCAAGTATCAATTGTCGCAGAAAAAGTACGTCGTCTGAATAGGCGCCGTTAATTACACCTGTTTCTCTTTCCAAACTTAGTTGTGTTATATGTAATTCTCGATTATGCAGAAATTCTAGAGCCAGTCGCACGACATCCTCCTCGCGGAGGGTAAGTCGAGCTGACGGCATTACGTACCGGATCTGTAATCTAAAAAAAGAGAAAGATTAGAATAAGGTTTCCCTAAAAAACGCTAAATTGTAAATTGAAGTAGTAATGTGTGAATCAGAAACATTCATAATAGATAACTAGATATACAGTACAGCATTGTTCGAATGATGTTTTACTGACTACAATCGTTAAAAATCTATGCAATAATCGTTCTGATTTCTTTATAGTTTTAAAGCAAAAAAATCTTATTCAAAGCATATACCTAATGTTTTTTTATACATTGTTTGTTGGTTTCGTTAGTATGGCAAACAACTTTTTTCAATACTACCACAAAGCAATAATAAAATTAAAAATCTATGAATTAAATTGTGATTTTGATGAATGTATGACAAGTCAAAGTGGATAAACTTTTAAATACAGATATCTAAATCGATTTTTAATTAATTCATGTTTTATTTGACCTAAAAGTGGAAAGATATCTGAAAGTAAAAGATAAATATTTACAGACCATAATATAGATATACTAAAGGGGCTAAAGTAAAGTATATTTATGAGAAAGGGAACGCATTGAAGTATTGATAATGTATAGGTCTAGAAGTAGGAGAAAAACTCGTAATTCGTAATTTATTTAATCATGTATATTCACAGAAACATATTTCACAGGCTACAGTTTGCCATGCGACAAAAACATGTAGAGAGTAGTAGTAAAATTTAAATCAAAGTCTGCTAGACCTAAAACGGCCACAGATGCAAATATACGACTGAATGCCGTTCTAAAAAAATGTAACATAGCTTCCACTAGAGTATTGGCAGGAAATTTAGGAATTATTCATCAAAAAAATCTATACTTACGTAATATTTTGAAGCAAGAAAGACTTCAACTAACCTATGAACTTAATAAGAACGATTTTGATATAAGAATTCCATTTCGTGAACGTGATGCAAATATACAACAATAATGATAATCTCGCAGCGAATATTTATTGCTGAAAGCACATTTGAGATGAATAGTATGGGAAGGAAGTATAATTAGATTTTGAACAAGCGGCAACTCTCACTAAGTGCAAGAGGAGGAAACTTACTACCCACAAAAAATTTATTTGTGGATAGGTGTTCTAGAGTGGCTGCCAGTTTTCACCGAAGTCACTCTTACTGCTGAAAAATATCTTAAGCTTCTAGAACAGCAACTGATACCAGCTAGTGGCACCGTCACATAAGGGAATATTTGAATCATCTGTTAGGTCTCCAAACTTATTCAACTACACTATTTTCTATAGAGTTACATAAAAAAGCGTACAGAAATTTGAAAATTTTATTTCACATTTCTTTGTTATGGTTTAGGTTTAATATGCTTTCAAATTTGCAACAGAATATGTTATTTTCATGGAAGATAATGAAACAATACCAGTAATAAACTGATAAAAAAACGCAGTTTTCAAACATAGAAAAAAAAACAAATTAGTCACTATAGGAACAAAATCAAGAAAAAATCAATATAATAAATAAAGCCAACATATACAAAACAACAAGCTAAACTACCTTGAATAATTTGTTGTTGTATAAATAAAGAAATTAGAACAGTTATTCCATACATATTTACACCCTGTACATACAATAACACACCGACTCATTTCAAACTATATCCACTCAAACAATTGAAGTATTTTTTGGTTATTAAAGTGGTTATTTTCGGTGAGTAGATGTAGTTAGTGCTTTAAATTTTTCTTTGCTGCCTAAAGGGCAGCATTCAAAAAAGGGCAATAACAAACTGTTGCTACATCTAAATTCTTTCTATACAATGAAATAAGCAATAGCTAGTTTTAATTCGAAAGAATTTCTAAAACAGGATTACGTGCATTAAATAATTTACTAATACGACGACTCGCCTTAGGATGTACGAAATTGTGTTAAACTTAAACAATTGAAGATGAACAATAAAACTGAACTTTAGATGTACCTTGTTATGAAGGCAAGTATTTTGCTTCTATTAATCTAATTAAAAATTGTTGGCCATAATCTTAAATATTCGGCCAAAGCTGCTGGCAACCTGTCACTACGATTCTTATAATTATTGTGTTGATTTTTATTGCTGCAAAATGGAGAACTATAGCTTAAAACATGACTAATGAAATGGAAATGAGGTAGTACCTACTCTTGAACTTTTGTATACAAATACGCCAATACAATCGTATATGAACGTGGGTTTGGTATTCTGAAATCGAACGAATCGTAAATAAACTTTCCCATACCAACTGTACGAACATCTAAAATTAACAGATTTTCAGTTCCCTTGACGTGACTTTAATACAAAAGTTGTACCATACCGTACATCAGTTTTTTTCAGAACACAGGTGACATAAACACGAGAAGTAATATTTTATGCCCCACACCTACTATATTAAAGAAAACTGCGTGTCTGATACATACATACCCAGAGAAAAATAACGTAAATATTTAATAGTTAACAGCACTGACACTAAACCGTCAATTCAACGTTGTAGATAATAATAATAATAATATGGAGTATGGGTATCAGATACACATGTCTTTAGCATGAAAATAAATAAAATCCGACAAAATCGATACATTTCTATGTGTGATTTCTCATAAAATGTTCATCATAATATACTTGTTATAATGTACACTAAATTTATCAATCGATCACCTATATCAAATACTCGGCAATTAGCAAAGATTGTTATTGATTTTATCAGTGAAGTTAACCCACTAACCCACAGTTATGGTGCCGTCAATATACATAATACGATTTCAACATAGAGAAACATTCTGGACGTTCACTACCTTTCCAAACGACAAAGAAAGTTGAAGCTGCTGTGCATCAGAAGAAAGTAACAGATACATATTTGTCGACTTAATAGTATATTTATTCAAATATGTATGCATAATTTGTACTAACATTTTTCTCCAGTTTACATGTTTATAATATGCTGCAATTTACAATTAGTAACAATAAATCCTTTTAACAAAGAGAAGTTTTATTTACCATTATATAAACAAGATATCAATAAATTAGTTTATTTATTAAAATTTAATAATTCATTGCAAAGTATTTAATCCAATGTATTTCTTTTCAATAAGTGAATAACTATATTCGTCCAGTGGCAAATAAGATTCTATTCTTTCTAATCAATAATTAAACATATTGTGTCTTGTATTTTTCATTATTTACAAGTTCCATCTTCAATGGACACTAGCCATTGAAGAACATAATGAATTAAACTTAGGATCTACGGCTATACCAGTCACCGTTATAATTTAATATAGATACATATTTTAACAGATTTAATGTTAATATGAAATTTTATAAGTATTGAGAAGTTTCAGCTCATACAGAATTAATCCACTCGATTGAATTTAAATTACGAATAATTACGAAAATGAAAGTAAAAGTAACTGGTAAATGAAATACAATATCTTTTTTTTGTTTTTGAATTGATACAACTAATAATTGTAACACGAAAGATCAAATTACTTGTTTGGTAAGTTTTCACAAATATTTCATCAAACAATATTATCTGGCGTTAAAAAATTATCTATCTGGCATTTTGTAAATCTACTACTGCGTTAATCTCATACATTGCAGGGATGAAATCAGATATGTTCACCAGAAATACAAATAATAATTTAAAGTGAAATATACATATTTCAATAATTCATTGTACTCATGATATATTGAAGCAATAGCGTTGTTTCTGCAGCCGTTTCCAACGATTGGAAGTGGTTGGAAGTATAAGGAGCATGCGCATTACAATAAAACCGAACACTTTTCTTGTAATGGGCATGCTCCTGATACTTCCAACCGTTGGAAACGGCTGCAGAAACAAAGCTAATATCGTTTGTAGTACTCGTGATATAGAGTACCCCTAGTATATTATTGCTACTGATTTTATAGCAAGATATCTATTGTTTTCTTTGAATAAAGGTGATTTTTTTATCAAAAGCGTTACAATTTTATTACATTTGCTTTAAGCACTTGAATTTTAAACAGATAAAACATCGGTATCACCAAACGCCACAACTTTGACTAATAGCTCGGGACATGTGTTTCGAGAAGGCATGGGTTCTAATCATCAACCTGAGATGAGACAGAAGTCTGGAATTTATAAAATTGCATGTAAAGACTGTGATCAAATTTATATCAGGCAAACAAAAAGGTCAATAGAGACTAGATATAAAGAACATCTAGCTCATTTTCGGTATGGAAGAAAGGAATCGTCTGCCGTAGCGCAACATTTAATTGAAAAGGAACATCATACTGAAATAGACAGTGTCAAATTATTAAAAACCGTTGATAAGCCACGAGAATTAGACACGTACGAAAGTATTCACATTTATAAACACGAAAATCTCATGAATAAAGATCCGTCCATTCTTGGAAGATCTGTTCAGTTCGATAATTTAAGAGAGGACGGTCCTTTTTCAACATGTGTTAGATATTAGTTCAATTTAGGTAAAGAATCGCATGCTATGCTTGTTTATACTAGAAGAGGGAGATGTTTATAGTGATAGTTTTAATTTTATTTATTCATTCGGTATTCAGTTGATGATGAGAACCCATGCGTTCTCGAAACACGTGTCCCGAGTAATTAATCAAAGTTGTGGTGTTTGATGGTACCGATATTTTATCTGTTTATTACGAGCCCACAGTCCTTGAACTCACTTGAATTGTATTGTAATTGAACTTGTATTTACATAAATATAATAGATATTTACGATATATGTATCGTAATGTGGAATTTTACGATACGCGATGGAAAAATTGTATATTGGATAATCCATCAAGTATCGTAAAGACACATTACGATACAAATATTGAGTGAAAAATACGGGAAAATGTAGGTAAAATTAGAGGTGAAATAACTACGTTCATTATTACAGGTTTGTCGCTATAGTTTTAGTTTTGACAAATGCAATTACCTACGTTTGCCTATGTATTATAAAATACGTCACCGTAGTTACGAAGTTGTTTACTATTATTGTAACTATTTTGTGACTGTGTTTGTGACCTTTATCTACATATCTTTCAATTCCTGAAATATTTCCACCATATATCCACCAAATACCAATTTAATAAATTGGTATTTAATTTATTGTTGTTTTATTGACCTACAAGTGGAAATATTTCAGGAATTGAAAGAGAAGTTGTTTACTTTTTCCACAGTGACAGCAAGTTGTGCAAAAATTAGTGATTCAGAGGAAAGTTTGCCTTCTGATTTAGAATTAGCTGCTCAATCTGCTATAAATAGATTAATTCCTGCCAAATCTAAGGAGCGGTACAAGATAGTGTACAACTATTTTGAAGAATAGATGGAAGTCAAGAAAATTCATGACTGAAAAGGTGATTCTTGCCTACTTTGCGGATAGATGACAAAGATGATTACTTATGAATTTGATGAGACGAGAAGTTCACGATGAAGGAGATTTCATTAAGATTATCTTGCTGAATACAAAGATTTAAATTATGCGAGAATTTGCCGTAACAGAGGGAAACATTCAAGGAATAAGTTGCTTGGATTTATTTCGAAAATACATGAACTTGCGTCCTAGTCAGACCAAGTATGATCGTTTTTTTCTTAACTACAGGAAAGGTAAATGTAGCAGCCTGTTGGAGTGAATACAATCGGAGGAATTCCTAAGAAAATCGCTTCTATATTACAATTATCTGAACCAGCAAAGTATACATGGCATTGTTTTCAGAGATCATCGATATCGTTGTTGGCAGATTCAGGAGCAGATATGCATACTCTCAAGCGTCATGGAGCCTGGAAATCTGACAGTATTGCAGAGGGATATGTCGAAACATCAACAGAAAATAAGAAGAGAATTGCAACGAAAATAATGGACTCATCAATTGCAGGAGCTTTTGGAAGTAACGTCACATGCACAGAAAGAAGAAGAAGAAAATACAGGCCGCCTGTATTTAATTTAAATAAGGGAACTCGGAACTTTATTTAAAGTTGCCTTTTTGACAGCAGAACCTACCATTTTGCATAGTTGAGGTTAAGTGACTCTTACATTGCATGTAAACCTAACCTCAAACGCAACTGTTAATTTAAAGGAACTCTCATTAATGATGGCGCGGTTGCAATAACTCTCTTTATTATTCCAACATTTAAGTCCTTTATTAATGTATCTTTAATTAAAGTTGGCACTTATTTCGTGTTTGCAATAACTCTCTCTAAAGAAAAGACTTTATGACCAATACATTGTTTCACATAACATAACAGCTGGAATTATTTGTCTAAGCACTGTAATGGTAGACGACATAATGTTAATTTCGAAAATACCAAGACTACTAACGCGCGCTCAATTTTACAACCGATATTGACAATTTGAGTGACATTTATATTAATTTAATTCATGCCTGAATTATCTTAAATTAAAGCTCTAAAGTCGCCATTTTTTCCTCAGTCCCTGAACGGAATTCATTTTTATAATTATATTAAATTTACGTTATAGTTTAATATTGTGCCAAAATGTAAATCTAATCCCATATAGCAATGATTTATTTATTTTGTAATATACATAAGTACATAATAAATATGTATGTATGTATAACATATAACGGTTTTCCAATATACTTTGAATAGAAAGTAAAAATTCTAAAACATATCTTAGTGAATATTAATGAAATTTTTCAAGAGAAATATCAATTTAATAAGATAAATGGTCATGCTAGTAGATATGCTAAGATGCGTGCTAAATAAGCATGATGATATCTGCATCGAAAGTACATTTTTAACGAAATGTGACGATACTTTCCATTTACTGACATAAACATACTGAAGAATAAAATTTTCTAGAAATGTCCACACCTTATTTTTAACATGCAATAGTCTAATTACATTAAAGCCATCTTTTCTTGATAAATAATGAATGTATATTTCCTCCTCAAATATATCTCAATTAATTATACTTGAAAGTAACTAAACGCCAGGCCATAGTCTCATAAATATCTACAATATGTCATGTTAAATTGGAGCTCAAGACGAGCTGAGCCGTGATGCGTATTTTTAGAGATAGTGGTTCTTATTATTCTAACGTTTCGTTATTATAGAACTTCATGAAGGGGAACACAGTTAAAATCAATTATCCAAAGTACACACAATTATAATTTACCATTAATGCACTTCCGCTATAAATTAGCGCGTGTGTATACTACATACTTCTTTCTTAACTTGAATGTAGTTTGTCCAAGTAGTGTATATTAAACAAATTGTTATAAAATTTGCAGTAGTATAAAGTACTCTACTTGGTTTTTGTGTTAATGACATGCTCGCGTTGCTTTGTACACACTTATAGAAAAGGGTTATTATTATTAATTAACCAGCCTGGTTTCACGTATGAAGTAGTAGAATAAGTAGTTTATATGTATCTGCACACGAAAATATAAGGCATAATTTTCGAACCGTAGAAATAATACGTGAAGCATGCGACTCTCTGCCAAATTGATTTTCTAAGTGGATGCGTGACTATTATCAATACGAAAACCGAGAAGTTTCATAGCTTAAGAAACGTAAACAATCGATTATAGTAGCAGAAAAATGATACTCTGCCATTATTTTGTTCAACATGTAGAAGCTTTAACATCTTTATAGAAACATTTTATACTATTACCTGCACGATCTACTTGTTAGCATACAGCTATACTAAAAACGTTTAGAAACAGACATGGGATAGAAATAATAAAGTATACTAATATTTACAATTTTGATGTCAGTTTTTTGTGATGGGTGGCACAGGCAGATATTCGACTCTGCACGTTGTAAATGCGGTCGTAGTTGCTACCAATCTGGTGTTTTTTCGATTTTGTCAGTTGCCTATAATTTTTAAGTTGATATCTGAAGGGGTTATTCTCGAATCTGAGGGAATGGAAATTTCAAGAGAATTGTCAAAAAATTTATTGTAATTTCAATAATTCCTATTCTGGAGCTGTGTTTTTTCGTAACGAGTAGTATCGAGGAGTGAGCGTTTTTCTATTTTTCCAGTCGAGAATAAGGTGTTCGTATTAAAAAACGTTTTTCTTTCAGTTAACATGTGGTGGATCATGTGAAGAAGAGAAGGATGAAGTCACGTTATTTTATTGTATTTTTTAGATTATGGATTTTATTTTGTGAGTATCATGAGCGAGTATCATGTTTTAAGGTGTTGTTTAGTGATGATGTACTGCATATTATGCAAAAAATGTAAGCTATAAAGTGCCGACGGAGAACAAATATATCTAATATACAGCGTTAGGAAAAAGTCGCGGAACGGTCGAATAACTTTGTTATTTGAAAATTATGATTTCTGAAATTTGGTATGGGGGTATAGTTAATATAAAAAATGCATTTTATGCAATACAGTTTATATTTTTTTCACTTCCGGTTTAATCGGCAATACGCCCAACTTTTTTTTTAAACGGAACGCCCAGATTTTTTTAACACTTTTCAATGCAGATCTCATGAATCTGACCTAATTCTGTTGGGGACTGTATTGCATAAAATGCATTTATATTAACTATACCCCCATACCAAATTTCAGAAATCATAATTTTCAAATAACAAAGTTATTCGACCGTTCCGGAACTTTTTACTAACGCTGTATGTAGTTAGATCTTATTACAACAGCCAAAAAATAAATTATATCATTCAAAACAATTAGATTCCTGAAAAGCTCTGGAGGCTTTAATAAGAAGTCGCCATAACATGTAATTATATTGAGAAATAATCACTGCATAATATTTATCATCATTTGTATGAAACATATTAACATTAATGAAATCAAAAGCTTTATGCTCGGCTAACGTAAAGGGAACAGTTACTTTATAATACTTAATGTCGTAATGAGGTTGGTAAAGAAATACGCTATGCTTTCATTAAAATTTAACATTCTGCAAATGCATCCAACGAAGAGCAAACGTTTTATATGAGAGCTTTGTTTTCACGAACGCTCTCTCTACTTCATGAATATAAAACTAGTTCCTAATGGCATGGGTATTATCTAAAGAAGATTGGTTCTTATTCATGCGCTATTGAAACTACCACAACCATTCCTAAGTATGTACTTACTTATTTGCATTCAAACTGTACATATAGGGCTACTAAAATTTCTTTCCCTGCAGTAAAACATGCTATTATTAAGACTCTCTTATATTCTACAAAAAAGATTCATCTAGGTGTAGGCAGATACTATATTATGTACGTATTTACTGACCAAACTAGCAAGTAATGATTTAATACAAAAGATCAGAATTAATAAAATGGAATATGTATTGAAAACGAAAACTACCATATTTATCGATTGTTTGGGCTATAGTTAATTTTTTTCAGTGTTCAGACTATCAGAACAAAGAGAAATTCCATTTTTATGATTAAAGATATAGAACTTCGCAAGTATACAGAATTTCGACTAAAATGGCAAAGCGCGAGTCATTTTAAATCTCTATGAAAAGCAATAATTGATACACGAAATCAAATACTCTCTGTTTCTGAAAGCTAGTTATTATTTTGCACAAACAGAAATAGTACTCAAATTAGTTATAAATTTTAGGAGGCAGTAGATGAAAGCGCATATACATTAGATTCTAGTTATTATTTATCGAGCGAAACAATATCTTGCATTTTCATTATCCAATAATGCTCATAAAAACTCATGAAAATAGAGTAGTGTTCGCAGAAGTTTACAAGAAACAGTGTAATACTTCATTCAAAAAATACGTTTGCATGCTTTTTTATTGAAAATTAAAATTTCTATTAATGCAGTCTGGTGTTATTCTATTTAAATAATCATTTATTAGATTTATGTAATGATGATGAACAACGACCGTGACGTTATCACCAGATTGGTACAAACTTCGAACATTAATATTCATAACTGCACTTAAAATTGGCGTCTTTGCTATTTACTACTAGTTATTATTTCATTTCTGTTACGAAATACGCTAAGAAAGGTATACATTTTTCTGCATTTATATGTTAAAACAAGCCTTTCACAAATATTAATAAATGTATGCATGCAGACAGTTTCCTGATCATAATTAAAATAGCGTTTCGTAATAACGCTATTATAACATTCGAAAACCTCGACATGGTACACACTTGCCTCAAATTGCTCAAGTATTAACGAACATTTGTAAGTCGCTATCCTGTCTCGATCACAATAACACCTATAGTGGATTAGATAGCAAAAAATTGCAACAAAGTTCCGTTTAATGAACCTACAATGTAGAGTATAAGTTTTTTTTACAATGTCTACGTATTTTTTCAATGAAAAGATCATAAAAACACCTAACTGAGCAGTTTTTCTTGCAAACATCTAACTAAATTGCCGCGTATGGGGTATCCTGCAAGATGTCCATACCCGATGTCGATCGATACTTAACCGGTTCCAATAGTCCAGTAGCCAGCGATAGGTATCCATATCTCGATTGATAGTGATTAGGTTAATTATCAAAAATCTTTTGGTTAAAATGATTGTGTACTGCTTGAATGTTTCCAACTATTTGGCCGAGTTCAATATTTTACCAATACAGTAAAGTAATCTTGCACTTAAAAATTATATTGATTATGATATTGAAGGATTCAAAATCTGGAGCTGCTGGAGGTAGAGACATTTCTTTGAATATCAATTACGTTTTTTTCCCAGAGTACCGACTACCTACAGATACTTTGAAATATCTTCGAGACTTGTCGGCTAAAAATAGTTTGGAGTCAAATGTCTGTCCTTAAATATGTCAATATGTAAATTGACACCTGCTGGGAGCAGAATATTTTGCAATTTAACGAGAATTTTTATGAACAGTTAGAATGAACGGTAGTAAACAGTCATTTCCAGCGTTTCTTTTATAGTATAGGCGGTAAATACAAACAAATATATACCTCATATGCAACCCGATAGTTCTCTCTAATTTTCTTCTTTTTATAAATAGATAGGGATAAATTGATCGCATAATTATAAGTTGAAAGCGCAATTTATTGCCTTAACAAAACCTGCAATTTACAACTTTTATTTAAAACCAATATAAATTATGTATATTCCAATATTTGTAAATATCAAATAAATGAAGTATTCAGCTGTAGTACCACAATTAGTGATTACCTGCGATGGAGTCTGATGGGAATCAGTGGCAGTGCAAAATTTATTTATAAATTATAGATGTAAGGCTTATAATAAATCGGCATAAAGAAATAAACGCGTAATAAAGTATTAAATATTATGTGGGCCCTTGAGTGTTTTTATGGCTTAGAAGTTTTTCATTACCAGTAATTAAGATTGACTATTAACGGATCTTCTAATAGGGACTTCCGAACTTTGACAGTTGGTAGTGGCCATATTATTGAAGCTTTATCTGTCAGATTAGCTGTGATTTATTCGGTCTATTTGACCAAATCACCATGGACGGATATAGCGTTCAACAACACGTGCAAATAATAAAATTGTTTTATCAAAATGGGTGTTCTATTCTGGCAATGTTCTGTGCGCTTTGACCATTCTACGGTCGTCGTAATCGTCCTATTTAGACTATTCGCAGTGTGGTGGATAAATTTGAGGCTACTGGTTCAGTAATCAAGGTAGCAACACCCGTACAACGACGAAACGCAAGATCTGCCGAAAACATCGCCGCTGTCCGTGAGTGTGCAGGAGAATCCGATGCAGTCGATTTCGGGTCGCTCACAAGAAGTTGGCCTTGCTCAGACTACAACTTGGCGAATTTTGCGTAGTGATTTGGGGCTGCACCCGTACAAAATTCAACTGACACAGGAGCTGAAGGTAAATGACCATAGACAACGACATGTGTTGGCTGATTGGGGCCTGGAACAGTTGGAAACTGGTCCTAATTTTCATTAAAAAATTATCTTCAGTTACGATGTCCATTTCTGGATGAATGAGTACGTCAACAAACAAAATTGTCAAATTTGGGACGATACCAATCCACATGAGATCCAAGAGTGTCCAATACATTCTGAAAAAGTCACTGTTTGGTGTGTATTTTGGGCTGGCAGCATCATCGGTCCATATTTCTTTTGAAACGACGTTGGCTAGGCTATCACCGTCAACGGCGAGCATTATAGGCAGATGATTACCAACTTATTTTGGCCTGAATTAGATAATATGGACATCAATGACATATGGTTTCACCAGGACGGCGCAACGTGTCACACAGCTCATGCCACATTGGACATTCTGCACGAGCGATTTGAGGGGAGAGTCATCTTACGTGGAGGTGATGTGAACTTCACCACCGCGATCGTGCGATTTGACTCCGTTAGATTGTTTCTTGTGGGGTATTCTTAAGTCGCAGGTCTATGTTTGTTTTATTTAAATTTAAAGACAGGCAGCGCTTAATGAAAGACCCTGTACATAGAAATAGACATCTTACAGCGCAAAACTTCTTGGCGTCCTTTTAGAATGCATGGAACCGATTTGTTTTCTTCTTGATTACACTAAAAACCGATTTAGTTGCTACTTCATTTAAGGCTTAACGGTCACCATTATGCATGAACAAAACAGTTTGTAGATTAGAAAACAATCCCAAGCCAAAGAATTCAGACGTCCAACAATATTTTTTCTACACATATACATTTTATTATATTATTATGTATTTCATGCATTATTGAGATATTAATGAATATAGCACTATTATTATAGTTGCACAGAGGACGTCAGCAAAAATGAGGAAAAAAGTACCAGGAAAAAAATTACGTAGCACTTAGCCTATCCCACAAAATTTGTCACCATCAGCCCTACTGCTAGATAAAGTAACGGCCTGTACACCGTTTGTGAATGAAATCACATTAAGATGAGGACTTTTCGCAGATGATCATTTAAATCTACGGTGTTAATAACGTTGCATTATAGGACTGCTTCGCGGATGACAACAACTACGCTCCAAATATAATAAGGATCTACAGAATTAAAGTTTGGGTTGCCAGAATTACACCAACCTAAAACGATGACTTTGCGGATGCCACAGTTTCCATTCAAGGTGGTGATCATTTTTTGTTATTAATGTACCTACTCAGAATATTTTAAAAAATGAAACTCTTAATTTCGAAAAAAATTGGGCCAAACGAAGATATTGTATATATAACTTATATGATTTAATTTATATTTTTGTTTAAGAATAAAATGTAAGTTAATTAAAGTTACGAAACCTGGTTGGTTTTCGACAATTTACTTATATGTAGAGCAGATTATATGGAACGTGCTTTTACTTGCGAATAGTAAATATTCACTTTTATGTAATTACTTAAAACTGGAGAATTAGATACAGAATTTTATATAACATTTTGCGATAGATTGTAGGTATTCGTAGTATTTTCAACTTCTAAATACACATTTTGAGATTAACGAAAATATTTAATTTTATCTAATCACTGAGACAATTTCATTCGGAAACTTCTAAACATTTACTTACGTATTCTTAAAATTAAGGCATACAATAATTAAGATAAAGGGATATAAAATTAGTATTTTCTGAGCTCTAAATCTAACACAGAATCCGAGAACTGGATAAACAAATCCTATTCAAAATAGAAAACTATTATCAACGAAACGTACAACTTATAAAAGGTTTATCAAAGGTACAAACCAATTACCCGTATAATTAATCTGTTATTCAGGCAGTTGTGTTAAACATAATAAGTAGCACTTGGTTAATCATCTTAAGTGTCTTAAGAGTGTTGAGAGTTCTCCGCGAGAAGAGGATTCCACAGTTATATATTAAGCAATAGCTTAGCATACACAACAGAAATAATGAAAACCTATGATTTTCAAGCAACAGTGTTTACCTTGCAATTAAAGTATTTCATACATAAATTATTAAGATTATACAATTTAGTATAATTACGGCATAACTATAAATACTTTAGCTAATTATCAAAGTGATAAAATGCTACATAACCATTTCAAACATTGCGCGTGTTCTGGTTTGCTTCGAAATAAAGAAATAAAGTTTTGACAACTAGGTGGTGTGGTCTTTAGTTGAACAGTAGTCATCAAATTTTACAAGAAAGCAACCAGATTTTATGTTTCTTTTGACCACACTAATATGCACGCAGAAATTGGACCATGTTAAAGTACCTTATACCAAATGTACAGTTTGATTTTCCCATAATACCTACAAATTAGCTGCTGCACATGGACGAGTGGTTTTCTTAGAAACTCCATCACGTTTTAAAATAAAATTATTATTGTTAGTTAATTAAAGTTAATTAAATAAGCACGTATATCAAAGTATACGATATTTAGGAAAATACTATTCTTGTGTACAATCCAAACAATATGTATTTTTAGTGTACGAAAAGCAAACGTTTAACTTACGTCGTGTATTTATAAGTTTCTCTGGGACACAACACACAATAAACACTTCAACTTATTTTGGCGCACAGTAGCAATACGACGAATACAGTGCATAACCCATTAGTATACCACTCTCATTATAAACAGTACAAACTCGTTCTCTGATAACTCACTTGACAATTAATTTCACGTAAAACCAAATTACTGAACGTTCTAAGGCGAACCAGTTTACGCTCGAGCGCCCAAAGTCGATATATTTTTGTGATGTACGAATTTCTCTCAACGATCTACAAACTATCTGTGCTCGCATTAGCATCAGGTGAATTTCTAAGCAGTCAAACTGTGTCATGTTAGCGACGCTGATGCATAATTTCGCGATCCAGAAATAAAACGCATAAAATGAACAGTTCCCATTCATTTCGACGGTTTTTATTGGCCAGCACCACTGCACTGGTTCGTCTGATCGAAGCGTTACATCAGAAACCGTTAAAATGAACAAGAAGTCGTTGCATTGTCGGATATTATTGTATTTATATATTCAACTGCTCATTTGGAAGATATAAGCGGTTATAAAATTTATATAAAAAATAGTTTTGTATAGTACATGACGATAGAAATGGATTAATTTGTTCTAAATAAAGTAACAATCAATACTTTTTTAAGCACGATTTCTATAAAGTGTGAGTCGGAACAAAGCCTTTTCTATCAACGGGGCGACAGCCGCAGTGGTTAGGCGGCTGGCCAGTGTTGCGAGAGCTCGCTAGGAGCATTTTGCTCAGAGAACTGTATACCGATCGATCTACCATCTGGAGTAAAGTGATTAAGAAAGCGGCATTATAAACAACGACATAATTCTATAACAAGGCCACTGAACACATTAATTACACAGCAAGAGTTGCGGTGGTAGTTAAATAAGCAGCTTAAGAAGCCGGTGATAGAACGGAGATAGATAAGTACGTTAACTCATAGTCTTTTCTTCTAAAATATTTTTGATGTTGCACAACTTGCGATAGAACCGGCAGTATCTATCACCACATTTAATTTATTTAATTTTCATATTCATCTGCTATAGATTTTTCTATACTTATTTTTGGAAGTTTTGTTCTTATTAACGCTTTAGTTAAATATCGCAATTACGGTCACCCTATGCACATTTCAAATCAGGTCGGAGTGTGACACAATCAACTAATGTTTATCTGGTTGTCATTCTTATTATTGACGAAAAAAGGCAATTTTAAAAATAGAAGAAGTTGAAGAAGATTGCAATAGTGATTTATTCTACATCCGTGGCGAACGCGGAAAATTTTTTAAATTTAATAAAAATCAAGTAAATGTATTGGCTTATTTTCATATTTGTCTATGGAGTTTTATAGTCGGCGCTCGGATGAACTGACCTCCTTAATGATGATTCATCGCATTTTAAAACTTCAACAAACTTCAACAAATGCTTACTTACAAGAGCAGCATTGCACAAGTATCTCACCCTGGAGACGACCAAAACCAAGACGAATTTGTGAAATTATTTTATTAAAAATTCAGAAGACAAAATTTCTTCAATCTAACACTATTTGGAGCGATCAATCGAAGTTTAGTCGAGAAGGGATTATCCGACAAAATAAGCGTATTTTGGAAAGAGAAAATCCTTGAATTTACAGAAATCCATATTTTTAAAACTGTTAAGTGTTAATGTATACTAAATGATTCCGTAACCTACGAAATGTTCGATGACACACGTCAAGTAAATAATGAGAATTAGAAATTTTCTGCGTATTCTACTTCTAACTATAACGCAAGATTGTTGATACTGCAGTTCGTTACACAAACAATGATACAGCATTTTTGAGGCAAGACTGGTTCGATTTCCAGAGATTACATGGTTCCAGCAAGACGGTGCTAGCAGTCATATTGCTCGTATGTCTATTGCTATTTTAAGGAAACTCTCCGAACCATATCATATCCAAAAATTAAGACATTTTTTGGCCGATTAGATACCCTGATTTGTTCACAGGTGAGGTTAGTTCAAAATGTTGAGCGACCACAAATGTTAGAGGAATTAAAACTAAAAATTCAAGAAGCTGCACGTATTAAACCGGAAATATTACGGCGAGCAATAGAAAAATTTCGAAAAAGGCAATAAGAATATATAGATCGTAATTCTGCCCACCTGCCAACAGCAAACTGTAAAAACGTTATTAATTTTAAAATAAATACTTCTGCAGATACTGTAGTTTTAAATTTGGCGTTTCAATGACGAATCCTGTACATATCATCTGATCGTAGGAGAACAAAAGGGCTTAGGAACTTTATACAGGTCTAGAGGGAGAAAAGTATGATCAGTGATGATGATCCTTATATAACACCCTGGACACAGGCTGCACTCTAGAAGAGTCACCACTTCTAGAGATATCAGTTTTGCAATTATACAGGTTCAAAAAAGCACAGCATATCAAAATTTTAAGTTGTAAGTGTAGTTTAAGGTTGTTCATAGTTTCCTATACATATACATATATTGCCAATTTACAGAAAATTTCATGTTTACCAAAATGTAGACGTTCCCGAATAGCTTAAAAACACGAAAACAAGTATTTTCGCTTTCATGTTTCCAATAAATAACGTATTTCAATATTAGCCACAAGGCATACAGTAAACCAGTTAACATCTCGTATTTCTACAATCATAAATATTAACTTAAAATGAAACATTCCGTATTTATCTATTCTGTGTGAAAGCATATTAAACCCTGTATCAAAAACGGTAAAGACATCTACATATGTATGTCTAAATTTAACAATTGAAAACCCATAACAATATTCTTTAAAAACTCTCTAAAGCCAATGTCTTTTTTATCTAAATAGGTCATGCTTTCTAATGATTAGTTAAGGTATCGTTAACTATATTCCTTAAGAATTGCGTATGATATCTAAACCTGATGATATTCATATATTAATTAAAAGCAAGTACATGATTGTGTATTCTCTGCATATTTGAATATTACTTGTTCGAATTCAACATATTTGAATATTTGTATACAAAAATACCATACTTCCTGCACTAGTTTGTAATATGTAGATGTATAACACATTAGTAATGTATTATAGTAGACTTTAAAATAAAATAAATAATTAAGTAAGCGATATTTGAAAGACATTAGTCACAAACACGTTAAACAAAAAAATAATAAGCAGATATAATTTTGTTAACCTCCACTTTTAATACATACGATTAAAACACATTCAATAAAGAGTTCTATTAAAAAAAATGTTTTTTAATGCACATCTAACGAAAAAATTACAGTAGATGCTAAAATTGAGGATCATTTTCTTCTATAATTTTATACGCATTTCAACAAATTTTCTTACATTCCTCAAAATATATGAAGCTATTGATTGTTTGTTATACATTGTTTATTCTAAGTTTCGTACTTTTAGGAGTGGTAGGTGGAATATTGTATACTAAACTTTTAACATATTCCCGTAGATAGAAATTGATGGCAGTTAATCCAGGATACCTAGATAGCTAGTCGCTTGGAAATATACTCTTCCAATTCTCTTATTAGGAAATTTTGATAAGATAATTTCCTATTTGTCTAAAATATAGAGAGACGCCATCTAGGTGTAGCCACATGTTTCGTTTAAAACGTCCAAAAAATTTCCGCAAGTCTCGAAATTCAACAATATTACACATTTTAGAAGTTCGTCAAGAAATAGGGCAACTGCATAGTCATCTATAATTTCTTCGAACATATTCATATTCCGAAATCTTTGGCGGTCAATCAATATGTTACCTGTAACGATTTTTGGTATCGTAATAATAATAGTTAGATTTAAGTACTAATTGATACGGTGATATTAACATTTCTTATAAACCCTACATAAGCAGGCTTGATTGACTAATCAAAGATTAACTAACAATCTCACTACAACTTACGTGTACATATTCGACCACAGGTTCTAAAATTAAGAATTTACTCTCCTGATTATTTACCACTAGTTTCGTTTATTCTTTAGATACTGGTCGTAGTAATGATTTAAAGCATACTACTTCTAGGTATACAGAATCATCAGCTTAATGACAGCAGCGAATTAGATGAATATATGTCACTTTCAAAATAGCATGGCCTATTTAGATGAGAAAAAGTTTGCTTTATAAAGTTTTCAGAGAATATCGTTAATAATTTTTTAACCAATAAATTTAGACATATTTATACATACATCCTTACAGTGTTTGATAGAATGTTTATTTAAGTTAAACGACTTATTAACGCTTGAAAAAATATAAAATACAACCAGTTTTACTGAATGGCATGTAGCTAATGCCTAAATACTCTATCAATTTATTGGAAGGACGATATATTAAAACAACTTGTTGTAAATATTCTAAATTTGAACCAAAATTTTCTGGTGTAACTATAAATTTGTGTCAAAAACTCAAAAACGGTGTTAAGGTCAAAATGTAACGCTATGCCACTAGATTTAATTGAAACTCGGAAAGTTAGAGTTATGGCAAAATAAAAAAAATAGTTTGTAGCAGTAGAAGCTGATTTAAATATCAGTAAAAGTTGCATATAGTATATAAGAAAGTGCTGAAATTAAGAATAACAAACAATACGGATTCCAGTGAGAACAAGATTTGGGAAGATAATATTTTAACTGAATCATTTCGTCAAAATCCTTTCAAAAATGTTGTAAGAGCTCAAGAAACATTTTCTCGGTATTTCTGAGAATAGCACAAAGACGTGTTGGCCAATCTAAATTTAAGAAATATGCTACTGCACAGACAATCTTTCAATCGCCTGGTCATAAATGAAGAAGAGTTCACAAATAATTTTTTTATAGAAACACTGTTAATTGTGACATTTGGACACGGATAACTTCAACTAAAAATACGAAGGTATTACGTAGTGTGTGATAAAGTCAAAATACCAGAAACACTATCAAAATAATCATGCCTTTGACAAGTTTAATATAACAAATAAATTAATTGATTTCTATGAGTTGTCGTAAGATTGTTATCAGTCAAGTTATGTTAAACTTTCCGTTAAAATATTGAAATAAAAGTTGTGTTTGTAGAAAAAAATATTGTACGAGACACGTGTTAAAATGCTATTTTATTATGCTCATATCAGTAACACTCATGTCGCAAATCTTTTACTTGCAAAATAAAATGTCACTTTTACAGTTGTATCGTAAATAACTATTTAATTGGCGACAATGACTTTTGGAGAAATGTCGTGTTCACTAATAGAACAGTTAACAATTCTTGTTGATTTTATGTACAATGGATCAATAAATATTATTATTATTGTAAATATTCAGTATGCGAAGCAATTTAATATTCATAATGTTTACTTATTATGCAAGATATGGATTGATAAAGCATAACTTAATCCGACAGGAGTATTTACGAAAAGTCGATTAAATTACCCGACTTACATCTTCTAGGTAGTACTGTTTTCGTGTTTTTAATTTTTTAGGTATAGAATTAAAAAATGGCATATAATTCAGGGTTTCCCATTAATATAATTGATATGCTGAACTTTTTTGACCCGTATATGTGATTGATTGATTGACGTTTGACCTTAAACGACAAAGTGACACACTAAAAGATAACTGTCGAACCAAGCAGAGCTCTTTGGTGGATTTCATGTGGATTATTCTAACCCCAGTAAATGCAAATTTGTTTTGTAACATCACCATTAGGATGAAAAGGTTTGTTATCGCTCATAAAGATTATTTCCAAAATTTACATTATGATCATCACCATGTATTTTGACGAGATTGAACTTGTACAGATATTGTAAAAAAAGATCTCAATAAATCTATTACATCTATCTATCTATCTATTACATCTGATAGTGTCTTGCGAAAATTCAAATCATTTAATATTATATTGATCACTAAGCTTGTAAACTGGAGGAAACAGCCTTTCATATCATCTTCGAATGCGTGCCACTAAGTCAACGTAGGGCTACTTTGCAAAGCGCATTTGATCTACCAGTGGAGAAAGATTTACCAAATAGGCTTCTAAACCTGATCGAGGGAACTAACCTGTTTGAGTAAAACGGAATCAAGGCAGGAATAACACAATAGGCTAAGTGGGCCGCAGTGTTAGGGATAATTAGAGACTGCCTGATTGAGCAATCAATCAATCAAATCAATCAAGCTTGTAAACTACATCGAATTTGGAAGAATGAAATCAATTTTTTTTTAGTATTCGCACCCTCATAAATGTAAAGCCGCACCAGTTCTTCTAGTAAAAGTAAAGCATAATCAGTTTATTTTGTTGGGCATTGTAAATATTTTTCTATAAATTTATCGCTACTAATATAATTTTATATGCACTTGCAAGTATCGGTTCCGCGATTGAAAGAAAATATACATATTTATTGTAATTGTAACATTCATACACATGTATAGGTAAGTTATTTATGCGATTCTGTGTGAGTAATGGAGTTGTAAAAGAATCTATGAAATACCACAGCGGTAATCAAGAAAAAATAATAAATATATCCTACATATAATTAACAAAATAAAATTTACATTCACAGTTACTTAACTTTCACTAGTTATAATGTGTAATTAAATCAGTAGTTGCAATATACAAATATGAAATGGTAAATAGATCGTGGGCTGGCAATGAATTTTAATAAGACATGCCCAAATTGCATATGAATTAGCTATTACGCTTTAAATGTATGTAGGCATACATTTAAATGTGTAAATTGTATAAAACGTGTTCTAAAAAATATTAACTTCCTAACAATGCTTGTTTTTTAAATATAAATAAATTGTTATAGATATTATCAATTATGTGGAAGATACACAGCAAAATATTGAAATGGTGTATAGTTAAAACATGCATTAACTAATACATACATATATAAGTTGCTTTCACATATCAAAATATCTACAAACAAACCTTCCTTTGAAATCGATTCTATAGTACGTAAGAGGAATGCAGATATTAGTTGTCGTCACCACAACCATTCTTCATATTGACACACTATTGCACTTTGTTTCGTTAGATAGTTAGAATATACCCGAAATATTTACAAAACCAAAGCGAAACATCTTACTGTATCACGTTTTCCCGGCATTTATTAGATACGCGAAAAAGAAGTTGCTGTAACTATGACTACAACAGCTGTGTCGCGGATTCGTTAGCATCGACTTCTTCACTTGCTTAGATACCGTAACCTAACCGGTGCTATAATAGCGCACACACTTTACCAGAACGCTATGATTTCGTAGAAATATATAGAAATAAGACAGGTAAAGCTCTGAATAAGATTTTGTACTTTTAATTGCTAACAACTATTGACGTCGATAACAATGTTAAATATAATTATGGATTATATCCGGTCATTATTGTCCCTAATCGGAAATATAATTCTCTTACGCTAAATGTCAGACAACGGCTCGTGAAAAATTCCGACTTCCAAGTGTGGTGAAGTCAACGTGCAATATATCATCTGCGCATGAACGCCTATTGCATGACATGGAAACATCAAGCTTTTTCAACGATAACATTGAGTTCATTTATAGTTCTCTTTTACTCGCAAAATTCTACTATTCCAATATATGAAATCTAATACTTCAGAGTGCTAAGCTGAGCATTTATGAACGCTACCTTAATTCACATACCATAGGATGAATATATGTATATGTAACGTATTTGTAGCGGAAGATACTACCTTTCCAGGACATCTGATAAAAACAATACATTGAAAACTTACTAGCCAATAATAAATACACAATGTAACATTTTTGGGGCTACGTAATAGAATCCGTTATTTTTAATGTAACAGCCTGCATATTATATCATTTTAAGATTCCGCGTCTTATTTTTGTCCTTCGGTACTTCTTATACCTATGTATATAGTGTAATTTCCGGGATATTTAAGGTTATTTTACATTTTGTTGTAACGTACCTACCCCTTTCTTTGAAACAATTATTTCACGCTGTGCATCTACTATTGACTAGCAAACCTTCAATATATTTTTTTCGTCAGATGTCCTGAAAGGGCGCTATCGTCCGCTGACTAGACAGCATATACTATATTTCAGAAATAAAATATTACAAAAACAGATCTTCACTGAATCCTTTTTATCAACTGATATGTCGTCACTCTTATTTGCTTAAAATAATGAGAGAAATGGGCGAAACTTACACGTCCCACATTTCTTTTTTGTAGTGACTAAATTCACTATACCAGTTATGGTCGAAACAAATGATTGGGCAAACAATGATTTTCGGTTTTTTGTGCTCTAGAAATATGAGACAGTAAGTTTTACTATTTTCAACAATTGACCACCTATCAAGATCTCTGAAATCTCTTGTTATATTTAACTACTAAGGGTGGGTTTATCAATGTGAGGATAAATAAATTAACTTGCAGATAAAATTTTATTCGTAAGATAATTACAATGAAACGTTTATTGAGCGTTAAATAGAAGTTATCTGCAAGATAAAGCATTGTAGTTGCTAAATTTTATCTGCCAGTTAGAAATATCTGTCAGTCACTTAACTAACACTTTTATCCTCACATTGATAAACCCACCCTAAGTCGCATGGATATTAAGTTATTTTCTTAATTTCTTTGCGATTATTTTTAAGTTTTCAGCAAAATCATTTGGTGGTCAATTCTATCCTGCAACAAAAATGTTGTACTTGAAGAAAAACAAAATTCCTAGCAATATTTTTTTTCGAAATTTTGGAATGTAAGAGGTGGTCAAATATGGTTAATTGTATCTGATAAACCAAAATTCTGTTTGTCAATTTTTGAAATTTTTGCCACAGGCCCCCTAAATATGTTTATAGTGGCTACAGATTAAATGAAAGATGGGCAATCGAAATCACTAAAGGTCAATAGTGATCAATACCTCTTTTCCGTCATTTTTGTAAATTTTTTTCTATTTTGAGGTGCCATCTTTCTGGACCTAATACAAAGTATTATTTAGGATTAATAACAGTGCTTTGGTGAATAACTCAAAGCACTGTGTCAATAATTATTGTTAAAGTTATTAATGATATACAGTGTGTTTCAAAAAAGAGGGATAACTCTTCATACCGTGTGATTTGATAAAATGGTTGAACAGCTTTCTGTTTAGCATAATGTGGGCTTTTTGATGGTATTTTCAATTTTTGATTCTTAAATGTTACTCACACACATATTCTTTTAAATTTTCAATTCCGCATTCTTCCCGTTTTCTGGTATGGTTTCGAAACTTATACGTAATAGATAGGCTGTAGCGATGATAACTAAAAATTCCTATTTTATTTAAAATACCTCGTATTTACCAGACTGACGTTTACGTGAAAATATTCAAAATATAAAAGAAAATAACCATGGTGTATTAAAAAAATAATAAATGACTGAGTGCGATTTCCAATAAAATTTCCATATGTAAAACCTATAAAAATCAATGATTAGAAAGCAAATAGACAATGAAATCGAAAAATGTAAAAAAGAAACACGGTATTATTTAAAAAAACGCAAAAGTTGTGTTCGTTTCCGATTTAATCGGACCATCTTGTATTGAATGATGTGAATCGGAACAAACGTAGCAAAGTAGTGCCTTTTGTGTTTAACTTCTACAGCAAGAAGTCCAGTAAGGCAGTTCGTAAAACCATAGTAGTTCATGCCAATATTACATACATTGAAAATAACGACTAAAGTACCTAAATTAAGATTTCCTAATGCATAAAATAATATGAAATATAAGTAAGGTATATTCTTAATCTTAAATTTACTTTTCTTTAAATAACATTATATTTATAATAAATTAGCAATATTAATTGTGAGTTTCATGTCGCTCTCTGGTCATAACTATAATGTTCTGCAACCCCCTACCGTAAATTGATACAATACTAAAGTTTTGCTGTCGTTTAGTCGCAAATGTCATTTATATGCACTACAAATTTCATCAAAATAATAATCTACAATCAATGTGCTCTTAATGAATGAAACGATAACTATACTATTGCGTAAAATTTATCAAATTATTGCGTATAGTAGTATAGTATAAGGCATTATTACTATTATTACACTAATACCCCAGAAACATAAAAAATCCAATAGATTTAATAAAGATTTTTTCAATAAATACAGAATATATTAATAAACTTTCAATAGCATTATATCTTAAAAAGTAGGCCAACATCATTGAAACATGGTCACTAAAACATAGATGTTCAGATGACTGAATAATAATAATAAAAAAAAACATTGAAAGTGTTGTATCTATTAAATTACGAATATCTGAAAGCGTCACGCCAAACAAGTTGTTCCTCCAAAACTTGTTTCATAAATTCAAGTTGAAGAATTTCGGTCAGTAGAGTATGTATATATTTTTTTAATTTTTTTAAGAAGCATATAGTTGTACGATTTGAAAAATACTGGTGCTTCAAATTAATATTAAATTAAGATGTTAATGCTATTATTGAATTTTTTGGAGTTATTCGGGTTGGGGTAGGTTAGTTAATGTGCCCGGGAAATAATTTAATAACTTACTTGCTTGGCTATTTCTAATTTTGGTATGTCAGCTGCCGTTTATCATTACATATACATAGATGCAATTTCTTGTTTCTAAAAATCCAATGCGTGATGGCGGAAATACTTAATTTGCATATCTCTTAGAATGTCGAATGAAGAATGCAGAACAGAATGCTCTACTCTAAACCAATGGGTTGTCCAATATTAAACCCATAAACAACCCTGAAGTTGGCGAGATTAAGAGTGGGCGAGAGAGTTGAAATTTCATTGTCGTCTTCCTTTGGTTTTGTTGCATTCTTGGCGTAGACTATAGATTATAAAGTACTGCCATTCACCATCTAGTCTACATTGGTAGCTTGTTATCTTAATCCAAACGAATTTAGGCAAAATCGGTTTCAACGATTTTTTTATTAATTAGCTAATGAGCTAATGAGTTGATCACAATATTACACATACCTAATTAAAGAGAAGGAAACTTGATTTTTATTAATCCTGATAAAAGTGAGAGTTAATTATATTTTAAAACCGACTTTTATTAATTACTTCGTGATATATATTATTAAAAATATACTCTTTGTTAGTTTAAGAAGGTTAAAGTGTCTACGTCGAGTTCTACGTTGAATAACAACGATTCTCAAAGATTTACATTTCTGAAGTTTGTATTAGTCTCATTCCTTGTGTTAAAAAATGCAAGCTTTTACTAACGACTTGTTATCGCAAACTGGTGGTTGAAAGTAAATGTAGATGGTAGTATGGCAAGAATCCGTTACTTTAGAGCACTCGCTTCTGGTGTAATTGCCTTTATATTCCATGCTCTAAAACGAAAATGAATGGAGACATGGATCCCCTCGTTGAGCTCATATCAGACCCGATACTCTACTGCTGTCGCCAGCCATAATACTAAGCGACCCATTTATACCGAAAAAGCAAAATCGGGCCAAAGTAATAAAAAAAATACAGAGCAGGAAAAAATATGGTATATCTGAGATAAGACTTGATAGATACGGAATTAAACCAAGGGTTGTTTCTAATGCGTCAAAGAAAGATGACGTAGAAACTTCGAATAGAACAGGAAATTTAGTTTCGATTTGTGATATATAGGAGGAGGAAAAAATGGACAGCTATTAAGTCTGACAGAAGTCTGCAAAAAAAGACTCAACAGTAAGTCTGCTAGATTTGTAGAATCTATAGTTTATCTAATTTTTTTTTACGTTTAGTACTGAATACGATAAATAGAACGAACTGCTGCTAAACATTTAGCAACATTATTTGCCTAAACAATATAGTCGTTTGTGTAGCAAATCCTGATCCTCCTGGTCTAACATATGAGAAAGGGGTAGCAGAAATTAAAAGTCTCAATGCACATATTTTAAAATTTGAAGAAGGTATTAGATTAAGATGGAAGGAGAATGTTTGAAATAAATATCAATCACAAAGAGTTCTACCAAATCAAAACGATTAGTTACAGGTAACTATAAAAAGAAAACAATATTGTTTAAGACCAGTAGCAGATTCTTTATGGGATTAAATATGAAGAAATTTTCAGAGATACTGCATTGTGGGACACTTGTAAAGCAATAAGTTTGATATTAAATGATTGGAGATATCACTTGGTTTTTGGTTGTAGTACTGTCATGATACAAAAATATTTTTTGTGAATTATGATCAAGAATAACATTCTACTTACTAAAATGAACAATAATTTGAGGTATGGAGGCTAGAGCAATTATTTCTTATTTAAACTTTTGGAAATAAATCTGTGTCCTTCTTCAGAAAATTACAATTCTGAAAAAGGAAATACATTGATATCCAAAAGCTTCATCAAGAAATTATGTTATACCTTGTTTTTTAATAAGAGGGACAAAATTTAAAATAGTTCCTCAAAATATAGGTCTTTTATGATTGCTGATCCTGCCAATCAGGAAGAAAGAGTCAAAATTGTATTTCCTTCTTAAAGATTAATAAATTATTAAATTGATTAATGTGATGAATTTGAAGCGTTTTGTCATTATTAAAAATCAGGTATTTATAATTCAGGTCCATAAACTGTAAATCATTTTTGTTTTTTTTTATATGGGCTAAAAGAATAAATTAATTTTACCTGCTTTACATTCAAAAAAAGGTAAAATTAACGTAAAATGGGTCCAATAAACTACAAAACTTAATTACCTATTAGCAAAAATTTTAATATTTCAAGTAACTATAAATGGCAAACTATAGAAGCCTATATACATAAATACATAGATACTTAAAAAAATTTTCTTGTACTTTAAATTCAGTTGAAACTGAAGATAAGCGTTGTTTACGTTAGCACTACAGCATGTTGCTAAATGCATTCATAATTCAAATTTTTAATAAAAATCATTCTTTATTCAGAGGCGTGAGACATATACAGCAACTATGTAATTTTGAAAAAAAAAAAATCAAGAGTCAAAAAGATTCTCTTCAAGTAAGTATTATGTATGATTAGTAATGAATTTGGTGTCATTATTATGAGGCTTTCAAAAATAAAATTGATTCCATTAAAGAAAACAACCACCTTGTGCTATTCAAACGCTTATATAACGTAAAATACTTTAAAATTAATTTCCATAAAATAATAAGCGCAACCAACTTAAATACATATATACACTTTTTAATAATAAAGTTATATTTTCGGCATTTAAAGTTGAAACTATATTGTCGTTGTTTACGTTAGCTCGAGTTCGACTATATCACAAAAACAACTGTAGCAATTTTTTTGACGATGTGTCACCTAAGTGTTCTTGGTTTAAACCTACCCAAAACACACAGTTAGATTTTACACGTGAAGTGGTGAAGATACTTGCGGTATTAATTTAATTTAATATAAAGTGTAAGGGTGATAAAATTAACATTTTTTTAATTAACTTAAAATTGTGTGAAAATTAATACAGTGTTACATTTGAGCTGGTAAGTCGAATGATAATTTCTAAAAATTTTAGTATTATATCTCCTTCATTTCGATTTGTAGAAATAGTTTTATATTAAAAGATTAGGAATTTGTTTAACAGTGAATATAAATTTGTCATGATAAGACTATGTTGTGTAAACACAATTAGTAATGGAAAATAATTATCTTAAACTTTTTACAAATTTTTCGCGGTCAAAAATTCAATTAAAGTCCATAGAAATATAAAATTGTTATTTATACTTTTATTAAAAATTGCGTCTATTTGACCTTGAAAAATTAAAAGAAATGTAGATACAGTTACTTCAAAAGTTTTAAAATGTATTGTTGGCTAGCAAAATATGGTGTTGGTCGTAGATCACCTATATAAATTATCATATTATTGATTAAATACGATTTAAATCAATTTCCAACTTTAAATAATGATTTACGAAAACCTATACAGGGCTATTCATCGAACTGGTTCGTTAGAACAGTTCGATGTTCCTGAAATCCAACGATTCTGAAAACTTGTAGTTACGGATAGTGTCATCTCGTCTCAGTAGCAAAAATATTTACGCTTTTGTATCACTTCAGGTTTACCAGAAGTTCGCGTCAACTTAATTTAAATAGCATGCTATCTTTTTTATGAGTTTTTTAGATAGCTCATGCAACCAAAACTTATTAAGGTACCTTATACCCAAAATCAGCTTTTTTTGAGTTATTCAACTTTTTTCAAATATACGGCCAGCTGCAACATTATATAAAAAATTCTGTATTTCTGGAACAATTGCAAACGAATACTTGATATAGATCATTTTACAAGCTTAAATATAGCGCATAAAATCTACCCCCTCAAAAATATATCTATGTATACAGGGCCGTCCAAAATTAACGTCCACTTTAGCTAACTTTACATGGATGAAAATCTTTTTTTTAATGAAACACCCTATATATTATTGCATTTTTGAGTACATTTAATAATTCTCCATCATTCATTATTAGACATATCAGCTCGTATTTTATATTTTCTGATGAAAGTCCTAAAAATATATATCTTTTTAGTGCATTTAAAATTTTAGTAATACTTGGATATCAAAATAATTGATATTGTATTTGTACTACAAATACACATAGTTTACATCTGCCAAGAAAAATAACAAATGTAATACACCACAGAAACGAAACGACATTTTAGATTTATTTTCCATTCATCGAGAATGTAGTAGAATTGTGAATAGTACATGTCGAGTATTTAACAACAGATATTCAAATTTATAGAACGTACCCCAAAAGAATAGCAATACAAAAACTTCAGCAAGAAAACTGAACAAAAAAGCGTTGCAAAGGACTATAAGTTAAATATGATCAGATTAAGATGACGACCATATAAAACATATTTAACTGCTTCCTTTCGAAAGCATTTTCGTTTAACGTTTTTTTTAGCTTCTTGTATTGATATTTTTTAGGTTATTTGACATAAATTTGGATATCTGACGTCAAATATTCGACATGTACTCTTCACAATTCTACTACATTGTCAATTAATGGAAAATAAATCTAAAGTATCGTTTCCTTTCTGTAATGGATTCCATTTGCCATTTTGCTCGACAGATATAAACAATGTGCATTTATAGTATAAATACAACATAAATTATCGTGACATTCAAGGATTACTAAGACTTCAAATGCATTTAAAAAACGTATTTTTCGGATTTCACCAAAAACGCGCTTATAACTCGGAAACCGTAAAAAATACAAGCTAATATGTCTAATAATTAATGATAGAGACTTATTAAGTGTATTCAAAAATGCAATAATGGATTTCCATTCGATTTTAAGAAAGTGACTTTCATCGATGGGAACTGAAAGTGAACGTTAATTTCGGACGGCCAAGTATATATATAGATACATATTTTTGAAAGGGTAGATCTGATGCGCTGTATTTCAGCTTGTAACATGTTACATATCAAGTATTCGCCTGCAATGGTTCCAGATATACAGAATTTTTAACATAACGTTGCAGTTGGCAGTATATATTTAAAAAAAAACTAAAAAAAAATAATTCAAAAATAGCTTTTTTTTGTATATAAGGTACTTTAATAAATTTTCATGCAGAATTGTACGAGCGATCTAAAAAACTCATAAAAAGATATTTATTATTTAAATTAAGAAAGTTGACGGGAACTTCCGGTAAACCGGAAGTGATACAAAAGCGTAAATAATTTCGCTAGTGAGACCAGATGATACTATCCGTAACTAAAAGTTTTCAGAATTGTAGGATTTCAGGAACATCGAAACGCATCAGTTATGACTGTACGAAACATTCTTGGTTTAAACCTAGTCATAAGCTAGATTTTTACATTCTAACTGTAAACAGGTGTTGGATATTAATTAACTTGATAAACTTAATATAAAATATAAGATTGACAAACTTAAAAATCGAATTTTCACAAATAATTCAAAAACAAAGGACGATAGCCAGAATTGTTCGATGGTAAATGTAGCCTAATATTGTTGTCACGATTTTAACAGTTATTGTTAAATTTGCAGCAATTTTATTTTTAAAACATTTTAATTAATTCCATACAATTTAGTAATGGCACGTGATTAGACTAGATGCACATTGTTTCTGATATATAGATTAGTGAAAAATCATGGCAAATTTATGAGATTATAATTTTTCAAGAACCATTTTTTTTGTTTTTATAAAATTTAGAACCTTTCTTTAGGATGCCCTAACAGCGCAATTCAGTAAAGAATGTAATCATTATGTTATGTAATATAATCCAAGTCCATACTGCAAATTATTGTTTGCTTGTTTTATAAAACTTTGGGCTACGAAGAATAAGGTTTAATTTTACCTTTTTTGCATTTAAAAAATAAAAGTAAAATTAATTAAAAATAGATTCAATAAACTATAAAATTTAATTACCTATTAGCAATGCAATGCAATGCGTTGCTAAATGCATTCAAAATTCGAATTTTTTATAAAAATTTAAAAATCATTCTTTATTCAGAGGTGTGAGACATATACAGCAACTATGCAATTTTGAAAAAAAAAATTAAGAGTCGAAAAGATTCTCTTTAGGTGTCATATATGATTAGTAATAAATTTGGTATCATTATTATAGGGCTTTCAAAAATAAAATAAAACCGATAATTCCATTAAAATAAAACAACCACATTGTGCTATTTAAACGCTTATATAACGCAAAATACCTTAAAATTAATTTCCATGGAATAATAACCCCAACCAACTTGAATCTATGTATCAATTTTTTAATAGTAAAGTTATATTTTCGTCATTTAAACTTGTTCAAACTTTATATAGTCGTTGTTCACGTTAACTCGAGTTCGACTATATAACAAAAAACAACTGCTAGCAATTTTTTTGACGATGTGTCACCTAAGTGTTCTTGGTTTAAATCTACCCAAAACACAGTTAGATTTTACGCGTGAAGTGGTGAAGATGCTTTCGGTATTAATTTAACTTAATATAATGTGTAAGAGTGATAAAATTAAATTTTTTTTAATTAACTTAAAATTGTGTGAAAATTAATACATCATTTGAGCTGGTAAGTCGAATTACGATTTTGAAAAATTTTAGTATTATATCTCCTTCATTTCGATTTGTAGTTTTACATGAAAAGATTTGGAATTTGCTTAACAGTGAATATAAATTTGTCAACATACCTTATGATAAAACTATGTTGTGTAGACACAATTAGTAATAGAGAGAATTAAGGTAATGTGGGGTAAGTGAGACGCAGAATTTTAAAAGCTCGAGTTTAATTATCATTTTAAGCAGAATAATTAAGATATAAACTTCATAATTTTAAAAAGTAGACTTGTGCATATGATGTACAAGTACATTAAACTATAACTTTCTGGGACGTCTTTGCGCATATAATATTTCAGATATTTTTTACTACTACTTGTGCTACACACTTACCTCGCAAAAAGGGAAAGTGTATATGTGAGCTAAATTATATACATATGTAATCAAAGAGATTTCAAGTTTTGGGGTAAGTGTGTTAAAATATGATATATCATCTTTTAGTATTTGAAAAAAAAGATGTTTTAAATGTCAAATCTTTAATATTACAAACTTTTTAATTATTAATGGAACATTGTCTTCAAGCGTCGAATTTTTTACAAATTTTTCGCGGTCGAAAATTCAATTTAAGTCCGTTGAAAAACAATACTACAAAAATTGCTATGTTTTACTTTTATTAAAAATTGCGTCTATTTAAACCTGAAAAATTAAATGAAATATACAGGCTGTCTCTCTAGTGCGTCCAAGTACCATATCTCCCCTTGTAAATATTTTTTCGGAAAAACAATTACTCGGACGTCACTTGAATTGATATGGCACATGTTCCAAAAATACTTTCACTTATACAGGGTGTTCCATTTTCACTGAACAAAATACAACTTTGTTATTTTAAATACAATGGTATAATTTTTTTCAATACAATCGATTCTACGCATTATTTGCAAATGTTTTGTATTAGGGTTCTCTGTCCCTAAATTCAACTGTTTTGAAGATATTTACAATTTTCCGTAATAATTTCTTATTGCACCATCTTAAAGAAAAATTAATATTGTAAAACCCTTTGAAGCGTAAGGTACCAAACTTCTGCAAACGAAAGTAAAGGGTCATAGATACTGAGAACTGTCATAACTTTAAAAAATATATATACCGGGTGTGCAGAAATTAGCCACCAGTTCAGATACCTTCAAACATTAAAAATTCTTTTGTTTTAATGGCACATAGTACTTTTTATTGTAGCGCCTAATTCAGCAAGAAATCCTACATCGATTCGTATTATGGTCTTATATATCTATTTTTATTAGTTTTTGAGTTATTAGAGATTATTGGGTCCAACTACGAAAAGTATACTATTGATGTTGTTTTTTGACCGTTTTTTTTTTGTTAAACAATAAAATTTCTACAGGTTTTTCGGTCTTTTAATAATAAAAATCTTTATTTTCAATATTTCGTCACAATTCTGTGACTTCTTCAGGAAATTATATTATTTAAAAGGAATTTAGATTAACGCCGACTTCTAATCTAAATTCTAAAAAACCCGTAGAAGTTTTATTGTTTAAGAAAAGTATACTCATATCTCCTATTTTTTTCTTATAGTTAGCTATGAAAATAAAATATTTCGGTAAGAGTTGCCAAATGAGTGACAGTTTTGTTGCTTTTCATTTACACCAAATCTCACTTGCTCTCAGTTAGCCACATGTTTAGTTAGTATGGTTGCATTTTGTGTCGTTTCAAAATTCGAAAAATGGTCTTTTGATAACTTTAATAGTTCCATGATTTAAAAAGTTGATTTCAATTCTTTTAAATTTCGCTACGGTTATAGATATTTCTCATTAAATGCACGATATATACTTACTACTACTGTCCTATATCATTTACCATGGATATAAAATAAATTTTATATATCACTATTAGTGTAATTTTGGTGATTAATAGTCATATCGCGCGGACCAATGAGGCTACTCGATAAACTGTCATTCATTTGACAACTCTTACTATATACTTTCCGTAGTTGGAATCAATAATCTCTGATAACTCAAAAACTAATAAAGGCAGGTAACCTCCGTATAATTGTTTTCCAGAAAAAATATCTACAAAGGGAGATATGGTATTTCGACGCACTAGAGAGACACCCTGTACATACTGTTATTTGAAAAGTTTTTAAAATGTATCGTTGAGTGGCAAAATATAGCGTTGCTCATAAATCACCTGTATAAATTATCGTATTAATGATTAAATACAATTTAAATCAATTTCCATTTTTAAATAATAATTTAAGAAAACCTATACAGGGTTATTCATTGAATTGGTTCGTTAGAACATTTCCCCTGAAACCCTACAATTCTGAAAACTTGTAGTTACGGATAGTGTCATCTGGTCTCATTAGCGAAATTATTTACGCTTCCGGTTCATCAGAAGTTGGCGTCAACTTTCTTCATTTAAATAGCGTGGTATAGTTTTTGGGAGTTTTTTTTAGATCGCTTATGCAATTCTGCATCAAAACTTGTTAAAGTACCTTATATCCAAAATCAGCTGTTTTTGAGTTACCTATCCAACTTTTCAAATATACGCAACAGCGCAATTCAGTCAAGAATGTAATCATTTATTTTTTTAAATCACGATACATTTAAAAAAATACTGATCCAGTGCTGCATTTAAACGAAAACCGAGACGAAAACAATGTTAAATGTGTCATTATTTCTTAAGATGTTCATCAAGTTAGTAGGCATTAAAGAAAGCTAATTTTATTTTTATTTTTTTGTACATCTAGTATAATTTTCTTTTTAATGCAATAATGCAAAAGTACAAATTCATTTATTCTGACGATCACTATTTTAAAAACTTTTTACATAATGCAGTAGTTGAAGTTATTCGAAAAAATTAAACATAATAATTTTTTCTAGTGCAAGATTGGATCTCCTTGTGTCTTAGATGCTGTCGTTGTAGGAATCAAGAGGACGGCTACGACGAAATATGTTCTAGGTAAAACTTATAATACCTTTTTATATAAACTTTAGTTATACTAATATATTTATTTTCTTTATTACAGTTCCGCAGCACTTGAGCCCAGGTTAGTGGTTAATTTAGTTTACTTTCCGATTTGTACCTAGCGCCATTACGGAAAAGGGTATCAAAGTCACTGCTGGCAGTAAACAATATTCATGATAGGTTAATTGCTTCTTATACATTATGTCAAATATGTGTATTTGCTATTATTGTGAGTCTACGTAAATTCGACGTAGATGCACCTTCGTCTTACAGGTTTCATCATATCATCACAACGACTCAAAGGTAAAATTCAAATGTAATACCTGAAATATTTTCCTACATCGTTTATTATTGTTACAGATACATTACGCGAATGTGAAGCTGCTAAACCGGCTGAGGATGAAAGGTGAATAGTCTGCAAGCAGATCTGCAGTTAAGGTAGGTGCTCTTTTTTATTACACGAAGAGCATATTTGAAAGGTTTGCGCCCATATCTTGTACTACAGTTTCACTAAGTGAGCTTAAATTTTATTATAATTACATGCATTTTCAACATTAATCTTTGCAATTGGTATAATTCAGTAATTTTGTCAAGTGACTAAGGTTAATAATACTAATAATAATTGCAAGTTAGAAACTGTCTTATATTAAAAAATTAATTGAAAAGCTTTCCTAAGATAAGAGTATCAAAATATAATGTTATTGCGATTAAATATTTATTTATCAATTTAAATAAAAATAATAATAGTTTTTTATTGAAGAATTAAAGCGGCCATTTGAACAAAAAGATTTCGCCAACTCTAATGTACTTTTTTTAGGTTAATAATAATAATTGCAAGTTAGAATTGCAGTAAGAAACTGTCTTATATTAAAAATTTAACTAAACAACTTTTCTGAGATAAAAGTATCAAAATATAATATTATTGAGATCAAATATTTATTCATCAATTTAAATAAAAATGTGTTTTATTGAGAGAATTAAAGCGGTCATTTGATCAAAAACATTTAGCCAACGCTAATGTACTATTTTAGAATCAAGACATAATGCGCTTAATCAGTATTGAAATAAAAACCTGCCAGCAGTTTGGCTATACAACCCTTATACCTACCCTTTTTACTTTCAAATCGTCTACGCGTTTAACTGGACGATTTCGGCTGTTCGTGTTTATTTTGAAATGCTTGCATAAGTACAAGGAACAAGAAATTATATCTGTCTCTTAGAGGAATTAAAATATCTAAATGACCTTAAAGCTGTTGTTACATATTTGGCCAACATATTTATTCAAGAATATAATAAAATATGTGATCCAATAGTATTGTGGCAGATAAAATTTTTGTTCCTTCTAAAATGTAGCAATATCAAAATCGGTTTAAACGTAATTCATAACCCAAATTTGAGCTATGTTTTTAACGTACGCATAACCTTGTAAAAACAAGTAATATGTGACGATGAAAGTGAGTGCAGTGTTGAATAGGTAGTGGAGCAGATAGTGAAGGTATGTAGATGTAGATACATCCCGAGGTAGGTACAACAAAGATTGCAATGTATACCCTTGCAGTATTTCTTAAAAAGATTTTATAGATATGGATAGGTATCTATTTGAACGATTTTCATACTTTTCGTTTAAATTACATGTCTCGAGATAACATTTTGTAAGTACATATCTTCATCATATATGATCGAACCTATACATGCGAACTGTTCGGCCTAGTATTGAACAAGCTGGTATATAGACCGAGCTTTCTACTGATTAATTGAAATGTGTGTTAGGCCGAGTATTTGAGCATGTCACTATGGATAGAACGAACTATTCGTTCACTACTAAATTGAAATCTATTACTTAACCTTCACTTTAACCACATTCGTGTTCTCCTTCGCAAATCTTTCTTTATAATATTTGTTAACTTATCGCGACAGAACATTGGCTGAAGCTTTTTATTACTGTCATTCTGTGACTAGACATTGATGCTGTTAGGCACAGACTCAACTTTTTCATTTGATTTAAATAATTAGAATTATTTATTATAAAATGTGATCAGTGCCAATTCATATTCGGACGTCTTTTTCTAGTAACAAAAACGACTTCAAATCTGGAAGATTCGGAGCTGACTTTAACAACATTTAATGTGGTATTGTCGAATTGTAACTCGTCGGTACCTAAATTATATAATTATTACAATACAACCGAACATTTCGACTTTAATGAGCTACTCAAGTTTGAGTTGCCTCTTAATTGTCTCGCGTGATGTTTTGTGCCTAAATTGTACAATTGTGCAATAGGGCCATGCGTGTACAAAACCTACCAACAATATTTTGACTTCAATGGACAACTCAAATTTGATTTGTCTTTTAAATGTCTCGCGTAATGTGTTTTATTGTAAGTGTGTGTACATCAGGGAACCTGAATTTATAAATTCAATCGAGAACTACAGAAAGAGGTCAGTATCTTTTTAATTTTTGAGTTTTTAAGATTCTAAACAAAGAAATCTAATGCCATGTTCAATTCTTCAAGGTTAAAGGTCAAATTGTTACGGTTTTCGGCACGATTTTCTCGAATTATGTGCTTAAAGCTTACGCATTTTTTGTTTACATTGACTACTCAGATTTGAGTTGTCTCTTAATTGTGTCTCAAGTGAGGTCGATGTGACTGTAAGTGATTGTGCATCAGCGAGCGTGAATTAGTGAAATGAATTGGAAAACTATAAGAAAAGTAAGTATATGTGTAGTATTTCTTTTTCAGGAACATATGTAAATAAAGAAATCTAATACCGTGTGCAATTGTGCAGGGTTTAAAGATAAATTCTTACTGCTTTCAGTATGATTTTGTTTATTTCTTTTTTATAGTTGACTACTCAAATTTGAGTTGTTTTTGTTGATGCCTAATAGTGCTATAAGTGTTAGAAGTGATGATGTGTCGGTAAAAGAGTTTAGAGACTTTATTAAAGTCAAAAACAAGGTACGTTTTACATTTTTCTTGTAAAAACAAAACCGGCCAAATTGCCCATAATTTGCAATCCTCATCGTTTTTTTATTGACGTCTCAATTTTGAGCTGTCGCATGTCCATGTGTACTTGACGTTTCTTTGTTGTAAGTTGATTCCAATTTGAGTTGGCTTACTGTTCTTGTTACTGTTTATATTGCATCTTGTAATCTTATTCTTTTATTATCTTAATAACTACATACCAATTAAAAGACTCAATTTTGAGCTGTCGCATCTTCATGTATACTTGACATTTTGTTTGTTGTAAGTTGATTCCAATTTGAGTTGGCTTACGGTTCTTGTTACTACTTATATTGCATCTTGTAATGTTATTTTTTATTATCTTAATAACTACATACCAATTTAAAGCTTGGGCGCCCAAGTTTCATAATCTGAAATGTTGTTTTAATGTTAGCAAGACTCTAATTCCGGTTGCTTTACTAATTGTTTCGTTATAATCTTCTAATGGATTTTGTAGCATTTGTTAAAATAAGAAATCAGTAATCTAATTTAAGTTTATTCAATTAGACAATTCTTTAATGGCGTGTAAATTGCATAATCTAACATGTGTTGGTTTAAATAAGACGACTCAAATTTGAGTTGTCTTAAAACTAAATTCTGCAATTGGATTTTGATGGTGTAACTAGCATCACGATTCGAATTCGAATTGTGTCCTAGTAATCATATTGATAGTGTTACAGACATCAAAGTGTTAATTTTATCACTTTGATTATTTTCAGTGTCAGTGTGATAATGTATCAACAAATAAGATTGATTTTATTAAGTCAATCGAAACGAGGTATGTGTTCCATTTATCTCTTTTTAAACTAACAAAACCCGCAGTCAATAGAGAAAAAACTGCAATTTAAAACCTGCAGTGAAATAGAGAATGCTGCAATTTTTAAACACGCCAGCAATTTCGACTGTCAGTCCTAAGCCTGAAGAAAGTGTGAAGGAAAATTGCAGAATTATTACTGTAAGTACTCCTCACATAAGCCTTAACGATAGAAATGTAGTGCAAGGCAATCTTAGAGAAATAAATTCATTTTTGCAATATGATCAATATTTTCATTATTAAGGATTAAGTAGGTTCGTTCTATTTGTACTAAGAAGTACGTATATTAAAAAGGTAACTGTTTACATTAGTTTCTATAAGGAAATATATGTCTGAAAACGAAACTGAAAAATTGCCAAAAAGATAACTTTTCAAATGAGAAAACTAAATGTCACTTTGTATAAAAATGTATATACAAATGGATAGTTTTCGAAATTGAAACATTTTTCGCATCTATAACTAGTAATTGTTCACGAGTGGGTCTTTTTATTTATTCATTACTTAGGTTTTGAAATGCTCGTCTGATCCGTTCTATGCACTCGTCTATGATGATTAGAGCAGTATAATTATAGACCATGGTTTTGATTTCAAATTGAAGTCCAGTACTGATAGATCGCGAGAATGAGGTGGCCAACAACAACCATTATTGGCAATTACTTAGCCATTATGGCTAAATAATGAAAAAAGAACTAACGTAATAAGAATTTAAATATGTCAAAAAATGTCAGGTCACATTATACATGAAACATATTAGGGATTTTAGCTAAAAATGTGACAATATATAGGTACGGCATATACGGTAATGCCGCCATCTAGTAACTATTTTACTTGAATCGTACCCCATTGACATTAAGTACAGTGTCACATTTGCAGATCATTTCTGGCTACGGCTTTTCCACAATCGATCGATTCAGTTCTCGGTTGAACATCCTGTATAATTGTAGCTTGTGCATTTATTCCTGCTCTAAATTATCCGCTACTATATGTAAGTATTTTGAGTAAATTTCACTTTGTAATCACAATGGAAGACCTATAAAATAAATCACGAACCCTGTAGCAATGCAATTTGTCTGTATTGCATGTTGAAATAAAACCTGTATATTAAAATGTTTTTCTTTATAGAATTTGTATTTATTTTCAAATGGAAGAGAAATAGAAAAAAGTTATAATAAGAAGTTGTTATAATCGAAATAAAAAATTCACCAAAAATATACTACCTGATACAGTCGAAAAGGGTAAAGCAAATCATACGGGGTAAAGCGAATCACATGCGTATTTGTATATCAATAGTATCGTGACATGATTGTACATTCCTTATAGACAAGCTAGTTGGTAGCTTGTCATTAGTTGATACCTTAGGTCGGTAGTTGAAGGGTTGTAGACCGGGTAAATACACTGTAAACAACTATTGCAATTTGGATTTATTTTGCAAAGTGTGACAATTAAACGGTTGCACTTTGGAAGCCAAAAGGACAATGGTGTAACAGGCATAACTTAAAAGTTCATTTCAGGCAAATTTTTGCTGTATTTTCGGACATATTTATAAAAAAAGTAACTTGCTAAAGTGGACCAAAGTAATATTATGCTGTTTTATAATTTCAGCCGTAAAAATGCCTCGGAACCGCTGGAAGAAATTTCGACCTTTTAAAAATTTTGTAATTGCCATTAAAGGCATAGGTTCTATATTGCCATAATCGAGTTTAAAAAAGACTGTAAATACTCAATAAATATCTTGAGGAAGAAATATGGCGCAAACAAGATGTTTTTATCTACCAAAAATGTTCCTAATATTGGTTGTTAAAAAGTGTGAAATAATCCTAAAAGTGTTCGGACATCCTCGCATAAGAAAACAAATGATTTCTAGTAATATTTCTTTTATCTAGAGTAACGTGACCACATAATTTACCACACGTGATGTTTGCGTTTTTAGAATATTTTTGAGTATTATTTATTGCTAATATGTCACATACAGGATGTCCGGATTTCGTAGGGACAACACGGGTAACTTTTTTATTTGAAGACATAGAGAGATGGTTAAATTAGCAAAAAAGGTGTAGATTCAAAAGCTCACTTACTGCTTCAATTATTTAATATTGAAGAAAAACTGAAATCTCCTACAATTTCTTTTATTTGCCATAACTGTTTTGTTAGTTGAGATATTAAGTTGCAGTTTGAAGCAATTCACTATTCTGCCATTTGCTTATCTTAAAGTGTAACTTGCTAAATTTAAAATATGAAGTGTAAACTATAAAATCTACAAAAGCTACCAAACGAATAATTAATTTTTAACCTCATTTTTAACGTATGTCTGTTGTCAAGTGACATTAGTGACATATATCTACATACAGTACGTCCATAAAGTAACGCATTAGTCATTATTAGCTAAATAAGCAGTAATATTAGAAATTCCCGAAACAGATCGATTTTTGATTTGAGTTTACTATTTTTTCAAATTATAGTCCAATATAAAGGCTGATTCACCTTCGTGTGATGACGTCATCACCATTTTTTAAAAACAGAACTTCCCATTTTTTCAATTTCCGGATTTCCCTTGATGAGCTGATTCCAAAAATGTATAACATGTTGCTTCAGATTGGTTTGAAGCAATTCTTGCTTCAAACCGCATCTTAATATCCTCAATTCATCTACTTGTTACTCAAGTAACAAAAAAGTTACGGCAAATAAAAGAAATTAGAAGATTTGAGTTTCTCTTAAATATTAAACAAAAAAATATCTTTCAATTCTACAATGTTAAAACGTGTTAAAACGAGTTTTTAGCCAAAAACTATAAGACCGACCTCCTTACCTCATCTCAAGGGGTAAAGCGAATCACAATTTGACAGAAAAATTACAAGACCTCGTACCTAAATAAAATTATTTTATGTATCTTACAAAGGAAGAATGTAATCAAATATTTTTTTTCAAAATTTTAGTACACATCCTACACGATAATACTTATACAACCGCTTTACCCCGTTCGACAGTACTTATTTCCGAAATGTCCGTACTTTTGTCTTTTTGGTTGCCTACAAAATCTCTACAATAAGAACTGGTTTTTTCTTATTTATTAATAAAGTAATAATTATTAAACTTTGGAAATTTCCTATCCTAGAAATAATTCTACTTAGATAAAGTTAAATTCTACGGTCAACTGCAGACATGAGGGGTTAAAATCGCATACATTCGCCGTAGGAAATTGTTTTACACTTTATTAAGCAATATTATTGACCATCAAACGTTGGAAAACCACTATTAAACACGGACAAAGAATTAAAAAAAATTATATCATAATCGACTATAACGAGGGGTTAACATATAATTTACTTTCTTTGTATTATACCTACCTACTTATTCTCATATAACTTTAGTAGATGAATCCATTACTAACTCTGTAATACTTTACTTTTAAAAATAAACATGTGTGTTATTAAACAAGCATAATTAAGTGATATAAATACTTATTATTCATCCACTGTCCTATAATTAAATCTTCCGCTACAATTTCTTGTCTATAATCGTACTAGACAAAAATTATTGCAAGCAAAAATTGCCCTATTTTAAATTACCCCCAGCAAATGACAGTAGAACTTAAAGACAATTATCTAAGCCAGTGTATAAACGAAAATAATGTGCCTGTTTATTACATATTAGTAACAGTTCTAACAAATGCCTCTTGTTATTAATTTATAGAACATTCCATCGTTATCTGATTAAGCAAAGCGAGACAAGTAAGTAATAAGTTATGAATAAATAGATCGAAAAGAAAAGAAAGCAAATTTGTGACTTGACTATTTCATTTACATTTCAGAAGATCTATTAACATGGTAAAGACAGTGTTAAAAATCAATGTACTTACCCCAGGAATTAAGATAGTCCTAAATGGAAAGCTGAACACCCACAAACGTCTGATACATTCATATTGTAAACACTACCACCATACTGATTTTTTTGACAAGAAGTTGACATTTCTTCTTATGGATGCGCCGCGATATTTTCACCAGTACGGGAGTTTAGTTAATTAAGGCACTACTAATTTCGCACGGTTGTACTAATTTCATTTTTATACGCTCGAAATGTAGTATGGTAAGATAATATATCGATTAAGTTACTTTAATAACAATATACACGTCAAATTTTAGGTTAAGACTTGATATTTATGAAGTTAGAGTTAAACACACTCGATCGATAAATAACAAAGAACTTTCTGATTTGGTGAGATAAAATGGCGCTAAATTTAAATATTGGAATTTTGGGGCACGTCGATTCTGGAAAAACAACTCTAGCAAAGACATTAAGTGAAATTGCTAGTACTGCAGCATTCGACAAAGATCCTCAATCACAAAGTAGAGGAATTACTCTTGACTTAGGATTTAGTTCGTTCTCAATATCAACACCATCTCATTTACTTGATCGAGTAATGGTAGATAAATTTCAATATACTTTAGTTGATTGCCCTGGCCATGCAAGTTTAATTAAAACTGTTATTGGTGGAGCACATATAATTGATATGATATTGCTGGTAATTGATGTTACTAAGGGAATACAGACGCAGACAGCAGAATGTTTAGTGATTGGAGAAATTACACAGAAACCAATAATTGTTGTTTTAAATAAAATAGATTTAATTCCTCCAGATAAACAAGATCATTTTATTGAAAAGGTAAGCAGAAATGTAGTATGTAAGTGTGAGTAGTCGATTGAATAGCTGCAACACCATTATATTTCTTGCATGGGGTTTTAAGAATAATGGTAAATCATTTCAAATTTCAGTACAAACAGCATACTAGTAAATTGTTTTTTGTATCTGTCACATTTACATTTATTTATTATCTGGTGGAGAATGTTAATATTATCCAGTATATTGTAACTCTGTACGTCTTTTGTTTATGCAACCCAAGTTACTCGCTAATATAGAACATGTTCAGACAGCTGATTTATTTAAACTTTATATACAGGTGGGCCACTTAAAATGATTCATTGAAATTATGGCCAAACTAAATAAGAAATTTAAAATCGGACCTAGGTAAAGTTATAGAGTTCTAAAGGAAGCACATTTTAATAAAAATGTGGATTTTAATAAGAAATGAAATCAACAACTGTTTGGAATTGCCGCCAATATTTCAAATTTTGAAGCGCGGAAATATTGTTATTTACCTGATGCATATTTCCGTAAAACGCAAAATTTGAATTGGGCTCTAATATCTGTCATTAAATGTCACTTGGCAACTGACAAACGTTCAAAATTAATTATTCGTTTTGTAGCTTTTGTAGATTTCATAGTTTACACTTCATATTTTAAATTTTGCAAGTTACACTTTAAGATAAGCAAATGGCAGAATAGTGGTTTAAGTCAAATAAAACAAATGTCATTCAAATTGAGATGCGTTACGTAAAATATCGGTAAACTAAGCTTGAAAGTTCGATACCGCGAAATTTAAATAATCAAATTTCATTCTTTGTAATTGCAAACATATAATTGGATCAAATACTTAATTAGTGATTGTGATGTGTTAGAAACACCATCTTCGTACAATACACCGACAGAAAACAGATGTGCTATTTAATAACGTGACGTCATCATGAATGTTATAAAATTTACATTGTTATTAAAATGTGCACTTCATCAACCTCTATAGGTCTACCTGGCTGAATTTTAAAATTTTTATTTAGCTTGGCCGTAATTCTAGTGCATCATTTTAAGTGGCCCAACCTTTATTAAAATATATCCAAATTAACTACAAAGTCGAACTTCTATTTAACGAAGTCGGTAAATCCTGTCAAAAAGTTTGTTATAAGGAAATTTCGTTAAATGGAAAAAAGGTTTTTGCATTGCAGTACTTATTTAATTTTTCAACATAATGGTATGTTGTATAATGGTATTTACATGTAACTACATACGTACATTAGTTACTAAAAAAGTCGGTAATTTGACTTTGACCAGAACGGTTAAAAAATTTCTCTCTCATAATAGATCTCGCACTTGTTCAAGGCGTTAAAAATATTTTCAGGAACATTTTCTAAATATTGTAGTCCATGACGAATTGTTTGAAAAGCTTTAACCATGTCCTCGTTTGTAGGTCATCATCGTTTGATGCTATTTCACTTCTGTGGTTACTTGCTACAATCGTCATGATGTCATCATTACTTGGATAGTCAAGTGTGTCAAGTGTAACAATATCTTCATCAACGCCAAGGTAATCTTCTACTGTAATGTTGCTATCAATATTATCACACATTTCTAGTACTCCCCAAGAATTTCTTACTTCGGCAAGTGACAATTTATCTTCTGGATCCGAATTTACTGCAATTTCTGAGAAGCAATGCTGAATAGTAGATTCACTAACTTCATGGGTCCACACTTCTGACAATTCAGAAATGCATTCTTGCAGGTTAATTATCTGCTTAATAACTGTGGTGTTGTCTTTTTCAATTGCATTTATCATTTTTACTAGAATGAAGTTTGACATTCTTTATTATTCCCTGGTCCATTGGCTGGAGTTTAGACGTCATATTTGGGGGGAAATAGACAAGCTCTATGCTTTTCAGTCTGTTTGAAATTCTAGAAGGGTGTGCAGGACAGTTGTCAACAATTAAAGCTATCTTTCTGCGTTGCATACTCATCTGTTGACCTATTTTTAGTAGCCAGTTTTCAAAAATATCGTTCGTCATCCAGGCTTTCTTATTGAAATTATAATATACTTCTAACGACTTTGTACTTTTGAAACACCTTGGATTTTTGGTTTTTCCAATAACCAAGAGTTTCAATTTCTTGCATCCTTTCATATTTGCTCCAATCATTAGAGTAATTTTCTCTTTGCTTTGTTTTCCACCGAAACATTTATCATTTTTAAAGGTGAGAGTTCTATTTGGTACACATTTGAAAACGAGACCGGTTTCGTCGGCATTAAAAGTGTTTCTAGCTTCGTACTGTTTTGGTATTCGTTTCAATGTTTTATTCCTCCAATCATTGCAATCTGCTTCATTAACATCCACTAATAACTTTTTCAACTATATTGTGCCTTTTTTTGAATTTATCGAACCAACCGTTGCTAGCTTGAAAGTTTAGATGACCAAGGGATTGAGCGAACTTCAAAGCTTGTTGCTTAACTAGCGAGCCTTGTTACGAACGACATGTACCCATTTTAAAACTGCCGGATCAGCGTCTTCAAAAACACACATTTTATCCAGTTTTCTTTCACGTGCTGCATTATCACTAGATTTTAAAATTGAATCTCGATTTTTAATTATTGTCGATAAACTACTGGAAGGTATACCGAATTTTTCCGCAACGTCTCTTTTTTTTCAACCTTTATCAATGCTTTCTATTACTTTAAGTTTGTCGTTTATATTCAAACATTTTCTTTTCGACATTTTCGCAGTCGTTAAACAACCGATCGATTTAAAATTCAACGAATTACTGAAGTACACGAACTAAATTGTGCTTAGAAGTCTTTTATGTAAATATCTGTTAAAAAATTCCCAGAAATTATTTTATTTCTTTACTGAAAATTCGTCGAGATTTGTTATTGGGAGGTAATTTTGCACGCAATTTCAATTCAAGTGCAACGTTTGTGGAAAAAATTCGTTAAATAGGGAAATTCGCTATTTGGAAGTTCGAATATGGAAGTTTCACTGTATTTATGATTCGAAACGAAGTAGTTTTAAGATAGCAAGACTTCCTTATCAGTACATGCAAAAAAAGACAATTTTGCTAAAAAAATTCTGATTTAGTGCAACTGCAGAGTGCGTAAGACACAGTCCAGGTCTTGTTTTTGTTCGTCTTCTAATTTGCAGGTGTCCGCCTAGAAAACAAATTTGACCTCATTGGACAGTTTCGGGTATTACAGGATCTGTAATCAGAATGTTATTTTAAAAGTACAAATTCGACAAAAACATTAAAGAAATAACGATATAAATATTTTAATATGATTAGCTCCGTTTATAGTTAGTATTTAGACATTTACTTCAGTTTATTTCCCTCTAAGTTGTGTATTAATTTGCTTTTATTTACATCACAATTACCATTTTTTTAAATTATCCTTGCTTTGTCCGAAAATGTACCGAACAAATGTATACTTTATTAAAATTAAACTCAATTTCACAACTGTGATATATACTGAAAATCAAAGCACACTGCTTCATAATAAAATAAAATGTACTTAACGGAAGTTTTTTGTCATATTCGGGTGTAAAGTTGGGAATGACATCCTATGAAATGATAGACATTTTTGCTGAGATTTTGGTACATGGTACTTTCAAATAATACATCCAAACTTTTGCCATAGGTCACCAAAAAAATTAGAGTATCATTAAAAGGAACGATATTTAAAGACAGTCCAGTCGTTGCCGTATCTGTAAATCCAAATGGAGAACATCAAGGATTAACCAGCCTTATAAATCAGATATCTGAGAGTTCTTTCGTACCCGATAGGCAATCCACGGGACCATTTCTATTTGCTGTTGATCACTGTTTCGGTATTAAAGGTCAAGGAACCATTTTAACCGGAACTGTACTGAAGGGATGTATATCAATTAACGATGTAAGGATATTTTAATTCTTTTCTTAATTTGTTTATGTGTGGTGGGTGCTTAGTTGCAGTAACTTCTTAAACTGAATCGCTTGTAGGACTAGCACTGCAACTCTCGCTGTGTAGTTTTTGTGTATGTATAATTGTGTTCAAAATTTAAACATTATTACTACTATTACAATTATATTTTTTTTTATAGGTAATTGAGATTCCAGTTATGGCAATTGAAAGAAAAATTAAATCAATTCAAGTATTCAGAAAACCTGTTAAGTGCATATCTCAAGGAGATAGAGCAGGTATATGTGTAACTCAATTTGATTCTAAGCAGTTTGAAAGAGGATTGATTTGCACACCAAGAGTAGCAAACTATATATATTGCGCAATTATACCGATAAATAGAATTAAATACTTCAAATATCCTATTAATTCACGATCTAAATTTCATGTAACTATGGGATATGAAACTGCCTTAGGAACAATAACAATATTTGCTGCCAAAACAACAGAAGATTTCAGTTTTGACGTAGATTATGAGTTCATTAATAACTTGAATCCAATCTTTGATGAGAGCAGCCAGGATATACAATACTTTGCTTTAATAGAGTTCGAGAAACCTGTGTTAGCGACAGATAATGCTCTAGTAATTGCATCAAAGTTTGATGTGAGTACAAGTAGCAATACCTGCAGGATTGGATTTTGGGGGAACTTATTGCAGTATTCTAAAGATAAGGATTACAGTACAATATTTCTACCAAAACTTAAGGTATATAAAGTAAAAACTAAGGTTGGAAGCATAGAGAGAATCGTTGATGATAATATTGCTATCGTTAAAAATATGTTTAAGAAGGAGACACCATTGGACTCCTTCATCGGTTTGACAGTAAAGACGTCCTTTGGTGACGTAGGACGAATAGATTCTTCGTTCGGAAAAAGTGGTAAAATTAAAGTTTGTTTCGAAAACAGTTTAAACGGTAAAATGAGAGACATAGTTGACAAGAAAAACATGGATAGTGATAATAGAAATAATAAAGTTGAAATAATACTAAGTTTTAAAAAGTATGTATTTGATATTAATAAAAGAATTTATCAATGATTTGCGTGTTATTTTTTAGTTTAGTAGTCTGGACTAGTATAGTGCAAATATGGCAATGAATGTAAATTTTTGTAGAAAAAGCTGCCCTATGAAATGTAAATGTAATTTCGGGAGATTAGCTATACACGCTAGCAGCTTGAGCTACGAAAGCCTATTGATAGGAGAGGGTGGAGGGAGTTAAAATTAAATGTATCCATTTTACTATTGTCAATTTTTTATATGACAGGAATGTCAGTGATTATGTCAATTACAAAATTTTCCTTGATGCGATGAATTATATTTAAACAGGGAACAGGACGATTAATGAAGGTAGTTCTTGAAATATGTACAATTAATGAAAGTGTGTGGTCTCCATAAAATCACTTTTTTAATTTGCACTTTTTCATTAATTGTGTATTCTATTAGGATAAAGTTTGCTGGTTCGGTAAAGTATTTGACCTAACCACTGACATTCCTGCCATATAAACAGATTGACAATACAATGGATATATTTAAGTTTAGCTCCACTACCTTCTCCTATCAATAGGCTTTCGTAGTTCAAGTTGTTATCCTGTATATAAAGCATGTTTTAATAAGAGCGCGAGATTTGAATTGTCCGCCATGTTTGACAGTTATAATGGTAGTGTTCAGTCTGTTAGCACATTGGTAAGTCACCGGTACGTAATGATGAGTGAAGTATCGCACTGAATATCTATATGCTAATAGTACAACCAAGTACAACACGCACAGTGTGGGATTCAGTTCACTACTTCACTACCATAAAACGAGGTGACTTTGTTACACCCAGGCGACTTTGTGACAGCATCACACTCCTTTGAAAAAGTCGCTTTTGCATCTCTGTTATGTTATTGTAGCAACCTCTCGCGCACACATCGGTAAACGGTTGAAGCATTATCACGTATTATGTCTCGCCGACCTTTTACAGTTTTTTTACAACACACATATTTTTTAAGGTAGATAAGCAATTTTTACTTCATCAGAAAGTTGCAATACTTTGTCTTGTGTAACTTGAACCGTTGGTTTGATCTATTTTTGCATATGATAGTGTTATAGTATGATCTATTAAGAAGCAGTAAGTGCCATCACCTCTTTGTTACCTATTCTTAAAAATAAAGTACCTATGCTCTACGAAATGAAATGTCAACAAATATCGAGGTGAGATTGTGACTTTTTGGTACTAATAATAGGGGTGACATTTTTTAATGTAATTATTCGGTGCATATTTCAGAAATGCCACGGAAGTATAAGGGGCTACTGGAGAGCCACCCCTACAGAAACTATACATCTGAATCATTAGAACAAGCTTTAAGTGAAATTAGAAAAAGGTAACCCTGCGAGAAGCGCAAGAAAAAGAAGATACTTAGAAGTAATAAAGACGTGTCCTATGTGCTTCATAATTTCGATCTTGCTTAGGTACGGAATACATCACAATACTTTATATTTAAAACTTAATTTACGTTGTTTTCTTACATTTTCTATAAATAAATTGTGCCAAAACGATAATTTTTATTATTTGGGTTGACTCTGTGACATATTGCTGATGATTCAGTCAGGAGGTTATTTTCTGACAAATTTGGAGCTTGGCATACATTTACGTGGTTATAATGTTCTAAAATCTCCTCACAGAAAGGTGACATTGTGTTTTAGTGAAAGCCCAATGCTGTCACAAAGTCACCCCGAGCGGTGGGCTGAATGTGTGACAAGTATGCATCAAAATTCTGGCTAAACTACTATTGTTTCTTGTTTCACATTGTTTAATAGCTAAATGATGTGACTACTTCATATTATTTAGGTATGGAGAACGGTACGGGATGTTCATTATTATTGTCTGAGAACGGCAACCCTTAACTTTCGACATGCTTATAACGTTTTTTGCGCGATTGGAATCTCTAGAATAATAATAATAATTTATATAAATAAATTGTGGAAAAAATTAAAATTTGTGAAAATCACGAAGATTGGAACTGAAACCGTTGGATGGCTGCTCCATGGTTTCTATGGTTTTGCATTTTTGCGCGATTAATCGGCAAAATTGAATGATAAACGTTATCGTGCTATGATAACGCAATTTTTTGTGCATCATTGGGAAGATATTGCTCCTGACGACATGCGGTTTCAGCAGGACGGTGCCACATGTCGTACCGCATGTGAAACGTTGGCTATCTTGAGTTTGCTCCTGGTAGTGTTATTTCCCAGTTTGGTGACCAAAATTTGCTTCCACGTTCTTGCGGCTATGGACTTTTGGCTGTGCTACCTGAAGTCAACAGGTTTATGCCGATAAACCCGCGACCACCGAAGCATTGAAGGCCGAAATTAGACGCCCTATTAATTCAATACCGTCACATGTATACAATAATTATATTGCAAATTTTGTCGAAAAATGCCTGTGCCAGTAAAACCATATTGCGGTCTTTTACCACATATTTTGTTTCATACATAATTCCAAAACGTATACATTATAAATATTTATATACTTTGCTATGGCAAACTATGTTCTTGCGTTTTTATTGAAACACACAGCAAATAATAGTATAACTTAATTGGAATAGCAGTCTCAATAAAAATTTGTTCAATAGTTCGCTTTTCGAATTTTGTCCGAGCTTTCGAAATAATTTGATTCTTTCTTCAGAGAAAATTCAGTGAGATTTTTAAATTATTGACTTTTCATGAAAATAGAAATGGTAATAATCTAACTACAAAGAATACCGACACAACACTGACCTATTAAGTAGTATAACTATTCCGACTTACAAATACGTAACATTTGATTAACCTGTCAAGTCAATCGTTTAAAAATTTCACTTAATTTTCCGCGAAAAAGTAATAAAATTATTTCGAAAGCTCTAAACACAATTCGAAGAGCGAATTGATTTTTATTTATTCCGATTAGATTATATTACTTACTATCTACAAACAGTAGTTAACGTATTTTTAGTATATATAGATATAGGTTGGTTATAGGGATATGTATGTACTTATAGATCGTTATAGTACAGTGATGACTAGATATATGCTTATTTTGTCACTCACAAAGAATCGGGATAGTTCAGTTCGAAAGGCACTGACGGGTGGGACAAGGGGCCCATTCGTTGACAAGGAAAACGCGTTTATAGGTGAAGACTTAAATGTGATGGCGGTAAAATTTTGCGTAAAGTATACGATGAAAGAAATCAGGCTGTAATAAGCATGACAACACAGTATACATATAATAAAAGATCATTATACTATTGTATAATAACTATTATTGCATACTGAATTAGCGTTTGATATAAAGTGCATATGGTATTGCATTTGCACTGTGACCAGAGGTGTGTGTAATAGAAGAATTATAAGTTCAATAAGAGTAGAACAAATTTCTACATTTGTACCTAATAATAATTCTGTAATACAAAATACCTGGTTTATATCCAATTCTCAACTTTGTAATTAGAGAAAGCTACAAATATAGGATTTTGTTTGCACTTATTGTTGAACTTATGAACTAATGCTGACGTTATAGGACCCAGCTCTTAACAGGTCTAACATTAACATTATATAAAACTTTTGATTGGATAAACTGAATTTGGCTATATGTACGTACAACAGAATTAAAAACCATACAAGCCATACAAAAATTACAGAATCCTTCAATGTGAGATCATTGCAAATAGTAGACGATTATTGCAGATAACGGGTCGATAGCCGCAGTAGTTTTAGGGAACTGACTATCGTTGAGGCGGGACGATAAGAGTCGGGTTTCAATTCTACGGACATTTTTACGTGACATTTTTCTTGGAGAATTGAAATCCGATCGACGTACCATTCGTTGTCAGGAGAAAAGTGATCAACAGCGCGGCATGAAGTCCGTATAACGCTGTCGCAAAGCTATTTGATCACAATTATACACACACCCAAACTACACCGCCAGAGTTGCAGTGATAGTCATACAAACGATACAGCTTACGAAGTTATTGCAACTAAAGACCCACCACACAAAAAAATTATCGTTAAATGTCGAACTGTCGTTCCTCCATATATGAATAGAGATGAGCAATATTATGATTAGTTATTAAAGAAAATTTAATAAAACAAAAAATATACCAATGTTTCTTTATTCAGTTGATATGTTACTTTGACAATATAATTGCAAAAAATATTACAGTAAGGTGAATACCTTTCAGTATTAATAAATCGTTATAATCGCCATGTGCTGTTATAACAAACATGTGGAATGCATTAAACGTTTATGTACACATAAAAGAAGGATGTCTTAAATGAACTATTGCTTAATTCATGGATTACAAATACGTCTTCTTATTACATATCAATTGATAACAACATACTATTCGCTTTTTTACACTTTAATGGAGAAATTCATGTAATGATATGACTTTTAGAAAATAGGCTGAAACGAATTTCTAGTAAGTTTGGTAACTTAGAAATGATGGGACGAAATGATAATGGACTTTTTCGTGTCCAAAAAATTTACTTTAGACATTTATTAAACTTTACTTATAATAATAAGCTTTATACATACATAGAATTTTTCGATCGTTCAAAATATTTTACATAGGCGACTCAATTGACTAGTAATACATATATAGTAATATATAACATAGATTTCTTTTACGTTAATATCTATACATTGTCTCATATTATTGTGCCATGTGTGAGTTTAACAAATAAATAAGCTTCTTCTTACATATCTATTTGAAGTGCACAATTACCTTGTGAATAGAATCGTCATTGTGAAATTAAATTTATAAGTTATAAGCGAATGTACAAGTAAAATCTTGTAATTGTACACTTTTAATCACTGTGGTAGTGCTTGTCTGTATTTCAATGTGCATATGACATTCCTATTATGTAACAACGTGTTTCTTGTTAATCATACTACAGATAGTAATATGTTGTCCATCTACATATTCTTTTTACGGTAAAGGCAGCATATCGGCAATACTATTTACCATTAGGCAAAATGTTTTCAGAAAATGCATAAAGGCATTTATATGGATAAAAGTGGTGAGGTGATTGGTCTATATAAAATATTAATCTTAAGAGTTGTACATTTTTAAATATACTTGGAAGTGAAATATAACACATAAATTATGTATATAAGAATTATATCAATATTTATTGTCTACAAGAAGATATTTTTAGTCCCATGGAGTAATAAGAGCACCGTAATGAAAGTTTTCTATTTTAGTGTATTGCGTTTGGATTGTTAATTTCAGTTACCTTATTTATCGTTTTATATACCTATAGAGTGATTTGCATAGGTAGACCGTTAGGAATGTTTCAAGTTGCAATTGGAATAGAAACAACTAATCGATCATGTTCGTTCTACTTAAAACATTTTTAATCATTCAGCTATGCAGAGTGTGCCAAAAGTCGGTACCAACTTCCTTATTTTAAATGGAAAGTTACAGTTTTTTACATGGTTCGATTAGCCTTCAAATTTTAAGTTTATATCTAAATTATGTTGACTTATCAATTGAAGTGTATGACATAAGTTAATTTTTCTAAACATAGTTACTGTCGAAGTAGCTGACGAAACTAGTAAACCATTCAAAATTACGAAAAAAAAATCTGTGAAGTAATAAGCTCTAGCTAACTGGTGTCCTGTCAATGTTCTTATTTTGTCGCATTTAAAAATTAACGGAAGCTCTATTTTTTACAGAATTCAAAAGAAAATTGAATTTCTGGAGTTACCCAAATGTTTGTTACACTTCATTCTCTATCGAGTTGTTTAATAAAAATTAATTATTGTGTTGCCTTTTAAGTGTCATGGAACCAAATGGCAACTGTACTTAATAGGTGATATTCTGCCAAAGTTAAAAGGATATGTGCTAGTTCTTATGCATTAGGTTTCTTTCTAATCTATGGCATATGTCAAAAAATGTTTCAGCTAATTGAACGTGAGTTTAACTTCCAGTATCTGAACTTGCTAAGCCTTTTACAAATTCTGGGGAAGTGGCTAAATCTACTATGAGAATCAAACCACTATCTGGCAATGAAGATAACTCAATTACCTACCATTTTCAGATATTTTCAAGCAATCGTGGTAAGTTATCTATTGAAAGTAGAATAGTAACATGTTTGAACAAATATGGTGCTTACATTGAATATTTATATCGTGTAATTAACGAGGCTGCTGTTTCCATGGCATACATGAAAAAGCAACGAATATCCCGGCATTTCTTGATTTTCATTGAATAACTTGATAGAGCTTGATGTTAGGTGCAAGAAATATACAAGTTTGTAACTTATCCCAAAATTTAATTTTATTCCGAATTTTGTCAAAAAAATAGTCATTCAAAAAATCGCATCTATCCATATGATGCAAAATACAAACATCGACAGGGGCATCAGGAGTTATCCTGGCCTGCTAACTAATTGCTTCACAAATGTGGTTTTGTAATTTTCAACAGTTTACGAGACACAATTCGTTTCGAAAGCTACGGCAGTAAATTATTTGCAGAAAAAATAACATAGGTACATCAAAAACCTATAATCGATAAGTTAACATAACTTGTTGTCTAAATTCAAAGCTAGGAAGCTTATTAAATCACGTAAAAACAGTGTATATTGCTATTAAAATAAGAAAGTTGGTAGGAAGAGTAATTTCAAATTTCTAATCTAACAAGTTAAAAACCTCTAATGCACATCCTAGGTAAATCATCCTGTATTTAATGTTAGTGTCTGTAGTATTTTCGTTATAATCAAGATTTGATTAATTTCTTTGTATTTTTGCATAATTTACTTGAATTATCTATACCTACATATACAGCATTTTATATTCTCGAAAAAGGTCGATGAAATCATTTCGCATTCTGAAAACATTTAGCACATCGACTAACGATAAATAGAACATATATACGATTTTGGCAAAAAATCTGCCTAAGCTAATATCTTTTAACTTGCTAAATATTACGATGCTGGAGAATCGCCTTTACCGGGATACGTACTTGATTGAAGTGATATAAGAAATGTATATTATTCATACACAAACACTTACATAAGAGGTGTATACATAAAGTTAGGAATAGTTATTTTGAATTATTCCTAACGTTGTAACTTTTATGGATGTTTGCCTGACGCAATTCAAAGACTTGTAAATTTTATCATGAGGTGTTTAATCATTCAAGAACATATACATTAGCACAGTATACGTTCTGACTGAAAGTCAAAATTAATGTTGGATTGTACCGAGTACTAGATTTTTTGAAACAATTCCTATTAAAATACCATTCGTATTTTGTATAACACCGCAGTGATTGAATTATTTTAAAATGTAATCGTAGTAATACGTATCTATAGTATTGTGACAAATATTTATAATTTGCGAACAACACGGTGATGAGTGTAAGAGATATTTAAAACTTTAGTTTCGTTGCATATCGGTAAATCATATCATGTGCCATTCTAGCACATTTGTGTAATTTATTTAAAAAAATAGAAACGCAGTGGTGAAGAGTTGAAGAAGTTATTATTTAGAAAAGCCCAAAAATATATGAATTATATATTATACATTAGTGCTGTCAATAAAATAGGCATGTTTTTCTTCTGGACCGTGGAAAATAAGGGAAAGTTTAAGAGAACATCTTGAGGTTCGCAATAATTCTATTAGCTTTTTCTATTAGAAATCATTTTCAGTTTTATCTTATTAGCAACTAGAATATATTAATATCGCAATTTTTTTTTAATGTGTGGTGGGTGCTTAGTTGCAGTGACTCCGTAAGCTGTATTACTTGTCTGGCTATCACAGCAACTCTTGCGGTGTAGTTTAGTGTGTGTACGTTGTGTTTAAATGGCTTTGTGACAGCATCATATCGCCTTTTATGATGCCGCGCTGTTAATCACTTTGCTCCCAACAGCGAATGGCAAGTCGATCCGGGATTAAACTCTCTGAAAAAATGTCACCGTCCCTCCAGAGAATTGAACCCCGGCACCTATCGTCCTCTCACAACAATAATCAGCCGTCTAACCACTGCGGCCATCGACCCGTTAATGTTAATGTAAATTAAGTAAAGTAAATCCTTTCACTAAGAGTGCCCTCCAAAGTTGGACAAGATAAGCATTTCTATATATCGTGAATCGCCTCGTATATTTAACCTTTTCGAAAAATTTAAGTTATCACAATTTTTTGTGAGATTGGTTTTATTTCTCTCTAAGTTTACATATACTACTTTCACAAGTTCCTCGCTAAGATTCAGATGGTTGCCGTTTTGAAATACAAATATTCCTCAGATTAATGCTTTGTCCAGAAGAAAGATGAAACTGTTTTTTTTAATATTAAGGCAAATGGATACGTATAATGAGGTATTAAATAAGATTTATCAAAAATGTTAAAATTTCTTGTTTATGAGTTGGTAAAATTTACATTTAAATAAGATTAATTTACATATTTGGCCAACCTTGCAATTAATATGCGGGCATATATTTCTGCTTTAGGAGGACTTTTATATACATTATTTGATTGAAAGTAGTTGTAGCGACTTCAGATAAATTATCATTCAATGATTTTGACATATGCAATCTCAAACTATTAAACGTTGGTTGCATTGTGAGATTGTCTGTCTTCTCTCAAAAAGTTTGTAATTGACTTAACTCCTTAATTGCGACCGTCTACTTGTTTAAAATTTAGTAAAATATGACTAAAGAATATGCTAAATTTGCTTCGCAGTCAATTTTGGTATAAGAAGTTGAGAAGTTGCTCCAGGTTATTTTTTATTCTAATAGTATAGGATCTTAGAATGAATTAATAAGTAATTAGGTAATCGTTGTTTTGACACGCACCGGAATCTCAATTCACAATAGTTTATTATTGAAGAGAATATACGCCTAGATGTAAAATGCGTTACTTTGCCCAGAGTTAGATAAATCGAATTTGTTGTTTTATGGTTTTATGTTTTTTATCATCAAGATGCTGTCATAGTCTATCACTGAGTGTGTGTATTTTTTAATTAATCTTAGTTCTGTTAAGTATCAATTCCTAGCTCGACAATTACAATGTTGTTTTTATGTTATATTGAAGTAGCACACACACACGTCACATTGTACGTATTTGCATGATACGTAATCTTCAGTATTTGTAGGTTCGTAATCTTATTAAGACATGTTATTATTATTTTAGATAATTTAACGATACTTTGACTATTTAAGGTGTTTAAGATAACGAATTAAAGCAGTGATTTTTTTCATACAAACGTTTCACTCTACTAACAATTGGGACACTGAATTGATCAGAGCAATTTAGTTATCTCTAGACAATAAGATGCGCGTGATATCCGGAAACTTAATTACATATTTAGAATTCATTGCTGATGAAAATATAACCCTTATATATTACAGATAAAGGAGGACCAAAAAATCATCCCTCTATAGCTTCACCGACTGAAACTAATTTCTCATGGTATTTTGATATCTTGTTAACGGTTGCTTAAGTGTATAAAACCAACGTGTATAAGAAAGTAAATTCAAATGAAATTGTTTTGCTGGTTGTTTTAGAAGTTGAAAAGGGTTGGGTTGTGTATATTTCTTATGGTAAGCTCTAAATATTTTTCCAGAAAAATATTACTGTTGTTATTTGTCCCGTATTTGTAGTGGCGTATTTATGACAGTGTTTATGGTTACAATTCGTGTCTTTTGAAATAAGCCAGTCCTTCATTACGTAAATCATTTTCAGTATAATGGGAACGACGTATTACTAATAATTTTGCATGTTGATTTTCATTTTCGTAACCATAGGATGATTCATGTTAATTTAAAATGCACCTTATATGTGAGGGTGACATTTGAACTATGCACGTTAACATTTGGCAATATAAGAAAGACATATAAGTTTTAAAGCCAGTATGTTTACCAAAATCGTATGACATTGAAGATATCTTATTATTTGATTCCCAACATTATTTACGCTTAGTAATTTCATATAATTCAAATTTTATTATTTGTTCTTAATATTTGGAAGTACTTAGCATTGTTTGCAGTCAATGTTTTACTTAGTTAAAATGCTTATGAGTACTTAGTCGTAACAGCAAAAATTAGTGTATAATTTTGATATTGAATTGTAGATTAAGTTTATTAAATTTCGTCAATAACAATTTAACGTTTGTCTTAAAATACTTTGTACTTTCATTTCAAATTGAAAGAATGAAGCCTTTCTTAGCAAGTGTTACTTTCATGAAGATATTCAATATTCTTATTGTAGTATATTATGTATATCGCTATTTCCTTATCGTTTTTTTTTATTTTGCCTTATAGGTTATTTTATACATCAGTAAGTATGTTTTTTTCGTCTAGTTACGATAAATATATAGAACTAAAAGTTTGGCACTATAATATATATTATATAATTTAAAAGGTAATCATTTGAATCCAAGGAATTGGTATTGTGCTAATTACATACAAAACAGCCAATAACCTGTATTTACACCCTTAACGTTCGGAAAGATTTAGTAGGTATCAATGTTTGTTGGTGAAACATGATAGGAAGATCTGAGAAATTTATCTAACTGGTTTACGCAAGCACTACCGAAAACATTGTTTAATAAATACTATATAATAAAATCGTACAAAATATATTTACAAGCGAATGAAGCATTGCAATCGAAATAAATACTACAAAGATACTACACTTTGTTAAAATACATATTATCACCCTGTGTTTTATATACAAGTTAAAACAGTAACTTATTATTAAGCAATAATACGTAAGCAGGATCATGTTTTATACATAAGTACCACTTTCGGAAATATTATTGTTACTGAGGACCATGCACTTTCAAGATAGTTATTAATCTATATTGGTACGATAGTACATTATCGCATCCTCTTTACAGCGTCATCCATGAAATCCTTACAATATAAAAAAGATATTCTATAAAGTATTACTGCTAATAAAGTGATTGTTTTTCTATTACTTTGATCCCTCTAAGACTAACCAGTCTCGCTAAAACTATGTCGGAGCATACCCTAAATTTTTTCTTTGCAAAAACAAATGTATCTC